>CM038118.1:7537107-7987205 GCA_001642375.2 Mentha longifolia
CATGTCGCGGCACAGACAAATTGCTTTGATAGAGCCAACACCAACCAACACCAACCAACACCAATCATGTGCAGGTTTCATTGTAGGCAACATTTACAGCTATTTGATGGGGAGACATGTCGCAATCGATGTTCTAAAAATCTTTAAGCAGGCGGTGGAGAGGAGCTTAGCGCCTAGACGGCTTAGCGGGAGCCTAGACGGGACCTAAGGGGATTAGAACCACAATGCTTATTTTTACGATTTTTACAGCATGTCATTAGATACAAACTATATCAACATATATTATTCATAATTTTATTATTAAATCCATAATAAAAAAAAACATAGATTATGATTAATGGTCCAATTTTATAAACTTCATAGTCTTTACATTAACTTCATAGTAACATGAACGTATAGCAGAGCCTAGTTGACATATGTATCAATTAGTTCATATCTAAAGACTAATTAAACTTTAATTCAGTCACATAACTAAGGTGTTGCTTAGCAATTAAGCGGATTTAGCGCCAAGACAAGATTTTTAGAACACTGGCCACAATAGATTGAATATTAGGACAACTTCCTTAAGCATACATAGTCAATTAATTTTAGTTAATTTTAAGTTTCTTGAAACTCATAAATCACACATGTCACCCTCACATGTTCAAGAAAAATGCTACAACTATAGTATCCTACACTCCTAGATAGAGGCAAAGACTTCTTTTTGTTCCACGCCTAATTAAAAACTGCAAATAAAAGCAGCAGCAGTCTGCAGCTAAGCTAAGAGAAGCTAAGCTACTAGAATCTAGTATATTTTACAACTATAATAATTAGAGAACTAATTATTTTTTTGTTGCAGAGATTAGCATTTAAAGAAAGCTGACATAGTTGCCATTGGCTGTTAATGCTCTTTGTAGTACAAAAATAGGATTAAATAGCTACTGTCTGCGGTCACAAAGCTTCTGATACAGTCGACAAATTTTAATTGTTTTGACTGCATTTAGATCTCTTAAGCTACCAACTTTTCAATCCATCAATTTTGAAGTTTTTACAACTCGCATTTTAGGACAGGAATTCAAATGTGGGCCATGTAAAAAATGAGTCTTTCCCACACATCTAGTGTTGTCCTTTCTTAAGATCCTTGAAACAAGAATCCACTTCAAAACCTTCAAAATACTACTGGTAATTAACTTAAAGAAGACTTTCATGTTTTGACTATGTTTCAACTAGAGAATATGCTAATCTTGAACTGATTTGGATCCTCGATTGCAATTCCGTGTGACATTTCTTATTTCATCAATGGATGATTGCCACATATTCATAGTATTTCCAAAATCAGCAATAATTAAACTTTTTCATAACAAAAAATGACTGATTTTAGAAATATTGTGAACACGTAGCAATCAATCATTAATACAGTAGAAGATCTCACACAAAATTACAATAGAGTTTACTTCAAAAAAATTGAACATGCTAATGATAAAAAAGATTACATGTGACCCACCCTCTTATTAAAGTTTTGTCTTTAAAATAAGTATACACGAGCAAAGAATGATGCATTTGCTTTTTTCAGACTATGGTATGATCCAAGGCTCCGATCCCAATGTGACAAAGCCTTCCAACTATAACCATATAAAAAGAAGAGAAATACTGTATAAACTATCCATAAAGAAAATTTCTTGGCAAATGCAACTTGTTGCAGTGGGGACCTTCGCATACCACAGCATATAAACAACTCGTGCTTGCAGCAAAATTTAATTCAAAGGAAGAGGGCCCATTAACTTAAATATAATATATGATATTCCCACATTAGAATAATACATTTTCATGAATATGGCAATAAAACAAACCAAAATTGAGAGCAATGTGTTGTTATATGCATGAAATCAAGAATGGTCACAATTTTGGGACTGCTAACTTTTTACATGATCAGATGGAATTTTTGGGCACGCCTGATAAGTCCCTTTATCAAATGTGGAAACAGGGAAAAATGGGTGCTTGAAAATTTATTAATTTTGTTTTTGGAATCATCAACATATCATATGGGAAACTGGAAAAGGTTGGAATAAGGGAAGGACATTAACATGTTGGGACCAAGATTTGGACACATGATCCAAGGTGTGGCGTGACCATGTCCCCTTCAATTTATGTTGCTGTCCGAATTCATACCCACTTAACTAACCCTTTTTCTTTTCCTTCATCAAAATCTCATAAAATGATGTATTCTAACTAGAATGCTTCTTCCACTAATTCATCGCATCACCTTAAAATAATACTCACTCCGTCCTAAGGTATTAGTCTGGTCTTGAATTTATAAAGTAGTTCTTTTGTTATTTATGACTTGTCTCGTTTTATTATTTTATACTACTCATATATTCAATAAACGAGACAAGTTAAAAATAACGGAGGAAACATAAAATAATAAAATTGAACTAGAATGTTGTGACTGAGAGGGCACCGCTAAAGCCCAAAATCAAATAGTGATCAATCAAGATTCATATTTTTTATGGGCCCAAAAGGGGAGCTAAAGGTGGGTACCACCATTGGATGTGGAAAAGAGCAATAAGTAACATCTTTACCACTGTCCAATATTATTAAGTAATCACATGATAAATTTCACAATTAGTTTATACACTTTTCTATTTCTCCACAAAACTCCAAATTACTCTTCTTGCAAGCAATTATTTACTATTTCATAGTCAAATCCGAATGTTATAAACTAAGATGGGATTGGCCAATATATATTTTGTCAAGTTCAAGAAAGATGGAAAAGTGGAAACGCAAAGCAAGAAATACTATAGTCTCTCTATGCTATAATGCTACTACTACTATGCTACGTACTACTCTCCTCTCTATGCATGTACACTATATACTCATATATATATAACCTATAGATACAATATAGCAGAATATATAGGTGGGGTTAAGAGTAGAACCTGCGTCGTCAGGCTTTTGACGGCGTCTTTAGTACTGGGAGTCCCACGCGGGGAATCCTCTTCGCCGTCTACCGTCGTTTGCTTTGAGCACGTTATACACGTCAGCATCTTCTTCTTCTTCTACAAATACTTATTTTTGTTTTTTTTGTTTTTAAAACAAAATTCTTTTGTCTCGTTTACCTGCAGTGAAATGAGAGATTTGGGATTGATTTAAAAGGAGATTGGATGATATATGTTCGTTATAATACAATCAATGCGTGGGCGAATTCTTGATATTTGAACCCACATGAATTTCGAAAGGGAAACAAATAGGGAAAATGCTAGTAAATATTAACAATCCGATTTTGGAAGGGAATCAAATCAAGAATTTTGCTACTAATGCGATCCTCTCATTGAATGTTGAAGTACAGAGAAGAGAGAAAGCAGTCACATCTTCCCAAAAGGTTGTATACTAAAATCTTTTTAATACATAGAAAAAACTTAAATATTGGCGGAAAAATAAAATTCGAATCACACTCTTAAATAACACTACAACGCACATTCACAATTCAGAAATGATAAAAAAGAAAAAGAGAAAATTAAATTAAAATAGAGACAAGATGGAATGAATACACTTCTCCTTTTTCCAACAAAACAACCCAAAAATGCGAGGAGGAAAAAAGAAGGAATTTATAAATAAAGAGAAAGAATAGTAGTAGGTGGTAATGTTAAATATAAAGTCCCAATAATTGAATGTATAAATTCCAAAGTGGCCTTCTCTGCGCCATGCTTTAATCCCCACATAAAGAAAAAAGAAATCCCAATTTTCTGACATTTTTTTTTTAAATATAAACTCAGCAATTATCACACCCTTTTCCTCAACATAATCATTTCCTTAGTATTTTCTTGAAAATTCCAAACCATAGTTGGTAGTTATGCTAATGTATAAATATACATGATGAAACTATTAGTTGGATTATTATTTTAAATTATTTATTTAATGAATTGAAAAGGAGAGAAATATGAAGGGTTTATTAGGCCGTACAGATGAAAGTGACTCACCTCACCACCTTCCTTCACTTTCTCTCTCTCTATCTCCACACAAACCTTAACACACAAACGAGAAAATCTACAAAACAAGTGTGATGTCAGACCTCAATCGGAATCATTCAAACCTCTATATGGAAAAGGCAAATCGATTCCACTCATATATCAACGTTGAGAGAGAGAAGAGAGGGAGAGAGAAGAGAGAGAGATTTAAACAATAAAACAATAATTAAAACTAACGTTGAAGTACCTCTTTTGCAGAATGTTGAGCTTTTTTTCGTAAAAGCTGTGGATTTTCTCGAATTCTTCAGTTCCTCAATGGACTCCAGCAATGAATTCATGAAAAAAAGCTGAAATCTCTTCACTTCCAAAATAATTATTAAAAAACCGAAACGATCAAATCAGAATCCTCTCCTCCTCCGCATGCAGATTCGAGATTTTCGCATCAAATCGGAGTGGAGAAACTTCGCCGGCGACACCTCCCGCCGCCGCCGCCGCCGCCGCCGCCGCCGCCGGACTTTTTGTACTCTTCGGAAATTCAAATTTATAAATAGGAAATGGATCGTTATAGTGTGTGTATGTGTGTGTGAAATATTCGTAATCTCTCGTGTGCATAAATGGAAACAAAAAGAAGAGGGATAGAGACAAAAAAGAGAACGAGGCGTGAGGTTGTATTGTGGTATTTATAGATGAAAGGGGTGACGCCGTCACCTGCCGCCGTTAGAACTTAACGGGAGATGTGGGAAGGGAAACCGGGCAGTGCATCGAGGAGTTGTACGTCGCGCTCCGACGAACTGTACCCAGCTGCTGCAGGCAACATCGATTTTATTTTATATGGACATTCGCAGTTAGGGGTCAATTTTAATTGCAAAAATGGTGGTGATTGAGGTGGACAAAAGGGGCCCACCTGTCTAGGGGGAGCGATTTCTGTGGCACGTGGCGTCTCCTGATTGGGAAGAGTTAACATAGTGGATCAAGGACAAATGATGATCGAAGTTATTTTTGGTGTGCAAAATGGGATGGGTCGTGAATTGAGAAAGTGATTTTGAAAGATCATATCATTAATCAAGTCTTGATTTGTTCCCTAAAATTAATTTAACTAAATAAAAATAAAATCGTGATTTCTTATTTTATAATGTTATTAAGGGAGTGACTAGTAATCGTTAATGATTTAGGAATGTAATGATCATCTTTTTTGCCTTCATTTTAAATTTTATGGCTCGTACTAGTTTATGATCGGTATTGACCATTTTTGTAAGAATCTTTAATCATATTATCATGAGATTAGTTATTCATCTCACTTCGTAGCTATACATAATTATCATGAATAAAGTTTGTTTTGATTTTAAGAAATAACGACTACTTATTCTGTTAAAATAATTAATTTAACTTTATCGAAAACTTTGTCAGGATTTGGTCGAGAGTAGGGATAGCCAATATTGGGCCATTGAACCAAATGAAAAATTATGTTAAGTAATTTTCGTGTGATTTTTTATACTGCCAACAGGTAGATGTGACAAAAGGTTGGTATGACCCAACTCTATTTAAGTAATAATATATCACTATATCCATCACAAACTTAACACCATATACCAATCGTGAAACTCAAGTTTCACTCAAGTATTAGTATAATAACTATTAATAAGTAAAACAATATACCCCCTCCGGCCTTTTGAAGTTGTCACGCTTTCCTTTTTTGTCCGGTATTTTCAAGTTGCCACGTTTCCTTATTTGGCAATAATTAGGAAATAAAGCACACTATTAGCAGATTATTAGTGGAATATAATAAATTATTTAATTAATCAGTTAATTTAAAAATTAATTCAAAAAAAATCATAAACTAACAAAAAAAAATCAGTTAATTAAAAAATTAACTAAAAAAAATTAATTAATCAGTTTATTAAAAAATTAATTCGAAAAAAAAATCATAAACTAACAAAAAAAAATCAGTTAATTAAAAAATTAATTCGAAAAAAAAATCATAAACTAACAAAAAAATTAATCAGTTAATTAAAAATTAACTAAAAAAAATTAATCAGTTAATTAAAAAATTAACTAAAAAAATTAATTAATCAGTTAATTAAAAATTAATTCGAAAAAAAAATCATAAACTAACAAAAAAAATTAATCAGTTAATTAAAAAATTAACTAAAAATAATAATTAATCAGTTAATTAAAAAATTAATTCGAAAAAAAATTAAATTTCCAAATTATTTTTATTAATTAACTAACAAAATAGTAATTATAAACCTAATCCAATATTCTCATCAATTACCAAACCCACTTAAAACCCCAAATACTCCCGTCTTAAATCACGTGTCGAAAATAAATGTAACAACTTCAAAAGACCGGAGGGAGTACTACCCAAATGCATGCACAACACGACTTCAGTCAAGGGAGTATAATTTTTATAGAAGAAGAAAAGAATAGATGATATTGTTTATATTAGATAAAATTTTCAGATTCTGACTTTGGGCTAGAGTATTTATATCATACTCCCTACGTCCCATAAATAATGTCATGTTTTTCTTATTGGGTTGTCTCATAGATAGTATCTTGTTTTCATTTAAAAAAAAAAAAAGTTAACTCATTAAAAGTTGTGAACCCTACCACTTTTTTTATGTTTTACACTTTTTTTTTAATTCTTGTACCCAAAGAAACAAGACATTATCTTTGGGACGGAGGGATCATGCATGTAGGGATGTAAACGGGTCGGGGCGGGGCCGGGTATTGCTTCCCCGTCCCCATACCCGCCTCAAAAAATCCCCCCGTACCCGGCCCCATACCGGTTTAAATCAAAGCGGGGGCGGGGCGGGGATTACCAGCCGGGGGAAGGGTACCCGACGGGTACTCGTTTAATTTATTTTTTTTATAAAAAACTCAATTTTTATAATAAAAAATAATTTTTTTGTTAAAAAAAATTAATGAAAACTATAATCACTATTAAAAAAATAAAAGAATTATAAATTATTTAAAAAAAATTATCAAATAATAATAATTAAATACTAAATTTATTGAAATTTAAATATAATTTATAAATATATATATTAAATTAAATTATCGGGGCGGGTACGGGGCGGGGATCTGTAAACCTGCCCCCGCCCCGAACCCGACCCGGGTGCATATTCTTATACCCGTCCCCGCCCCCGCCCCCGATTATTTCCCCCCATCCCCGCCCCATTAGGGGCGGGTACCCACGGATACCCGAACCCGCGGGTAAAATTATCATCCCTATATGCATGTGTACAAAGACTATATATATAGATATATAGAAATACTACGTAGTAGTGAATTGGGTTCAAATCAAACGATCACATCCGTAGACACATAATACGGCTCCTGCATTAAATTATAATAATTTAAAATACATTTAGGAAGACAATAGAGTCTCATCACCGGCCGCACTACTTCTCTATCGGAAAATACTACTACTACTAGTCAACTATGACTATACTAACTACACAAATAGTTGTGCTCATTAGTAAATAGTAATGTATGATTTTTATTTTGAGTGTATGACATTAAATTCCTCCCCAATATCATGAGGAGCAAGCGCATGATTGCCCATTTGCCCAGCTCAAAGTTTGACAATTTTAAACTTTTTTCTTGAATAAAAAGTGCAGCTCACTATTGCGTCAAACCACTAATTTATTGATTTTTTCTTTTTTAACTTCATCAATCACTTGTTGGAATGCAATGTTAGCTCACTAACGACATCTGGCCTGACATAACGGAAAGTGAATTGTCATTGACAAATATATACTATATCCGTCTCACTTAAATAGTATATATTTCTTTGTGCTAATAATTATTTATACCCAATTTTAAGGAATGTATGTACTTTATACCCCTTTTGAAAATACATCTTCAAAAAATACTCATTTACTATGAGCACACAAAAGACTTGCTAATGACAAATATTTCTTTGATTTCCATGTTTTGCTTTATTTTTGTTTAAAAGTGGATTAAAATCCCATGTTTTGGTGATGTGATCCCGCGCTTCTAAAATGGTATCAGAGCTCTAGGTTTATTTGGGAATTATATTTATTTATTATTATAATGTTTATTTATCTAACGGAGGAGACTTCAAGTTAAAATGGAACCAGACTATTGTCTGAGTTGCGAGTGTTACAGTTCGTATCTCCAAATGTTGGAGTCGACAAAAACAAGTGAACTTACTCTACTAAGAGTAAGACAAGAACGCCTCGAAGCAGCGAGACGAACGAACCTACCGCTAAGGGAGATACATACCCACGAGTGGACGGTCAAGCACGTACTAGATCGCCTCATGATAAACGCTTATCTTGAGGGGAAGCTGAGAAGGCTGATGAGAATGGCCCATCAAGATCATTCCTGATGGATTCAAAGATCGGCCCTAATTTCGTAGAGATCACGCCAGATCCGGCCAAAATCTCTATGGATCTACGAGAAATCCAGAAGACGGTGCAAAATTACGGCAACAGCCTGTATGGAGTACCTCAAAAGGTGGACGAAATATCCAGTAAACAGGATGTCATCCTTGACATCCTAAAGGATATTCAAAGACGAGTGGAGAAACTGGAATCACATCCAGGTTCCAGTCGAGCCAAGAAGGGTTTCTTTTGGGACGAACCAAAAAGATACCCGCTACCAGTCAAAGAGGGCGAGAAACGCGACCCTTTACTAGATCTATTTGCTGGATCGATCCGAGGTAAAAAAGATGAATAACCTCGAAAGGATCGGACTAGAAGATCTCCAGGAGTTAGCAGATTCTTTTGCTAACATGACGGTGGTGGATCTCAAGATGGCCAAGCCAGGAGAAACATCCGGAGGGGATAATCAAACACCCCAAGGTTATCATGATTTTGAAGCAGGTTCATCCTATCATCGAAGAACTGGTGGGATTGCAGACGACCAATTCAAAATCAACTTCAGACGAAGGACAAAATGGAAACATGATAATCCTTCGGAAAAGAAAACGCTGGAGCCCATCCATCCATATGGAGTCACTCTCGACATCGATGAAGTTAATTTCAAAGATAGAGAGAAATTCATCGATGATTGGGCAGCAGCAATGAGAGTTGCAGGGTCAACTCTTGATATGAGTGACGAGGGATATTTACGATTCCTCGAAATGAGTCTTGCAGGAGCTGCAAAGAACGCGTGGGAAGAAAAAATAAGCACGGAAGTAAAAAATGCGTGCTTCAAAATTGAGTCCCACTCCAAGAAGGTGAATCAAATGGCTGACATCCTAAAGAACCATTTCTTGGGAGTTGGTTATTTCGGAACCTATGACGAGGAGAAGAAGAAGAAGTACAAGATGGCTCTTCTTAATTTAAGACTTGCGGTCTTAGATCAAAAATCTCTCAACAAGTTTCTGCAGCTGTTCACAGTCTACCAGCATCAATCTAAGACTGATGATAGCTTTGCAAAGGAGATTTTCTTCTTGAAATTTCCTAATCCATGGAGAGAAATGTTCATCCGAGACTACGTCCCTGGTGAATATGATGGAGTTGGCAAGAGAATGTCTTTTGTGCATAACAAATTGACGGAGTGGTGTCAACAAGCCACAGCACAAAAGAACATCAAGAAATTAAGGAGGATCAACAAGGAGGCTCCCCTTAATTGTGAAGACAATGATCTCCCAACGATCATTGGAGAGGATCCTGCTAGCCACAAGAAAAGCAGGAAGAATAGGTATCAACCCTATTCTAAAAAGAGACGATCTTGGAAACCAAGAACGATGTGGTCCAGACAGAAGGCTGGATCTTACAAGTATGGACGGCGGAGCGGTCCATCAAGAAACCGGTTTCAATCCAGAGGTGCAAACTCAGGCAGACCTCAGGAGAGGACACCAACAAGAAAAACTTTCCGGAAAGCTCATACTAGAGCGAATGAAAGTTTCAAAGACTGCAACTACTGGACGTGCGGTGCAGCTGGGCATATCTCTACAAATTGCCCAGAAAACAAGACGATGAGGAGGTTCGAGTCAACCCCAGACATCGAAGACGCGATCTACTTCCAAGATCTCGTACAAGTATACCAATTTGAGGATATTGCCTCAGATGAGAGTATTTATGAACAGGATGAGATCCTGACAAGTGAAGAGGATGGATCAACCGATTCAGACTCAGACTGAACCAGAGGTTCATCATCAAGAAAGTGAAAATCGAACGGGTTTCTCAAGCCGAACGATGATTTCACAAAGCCAGATCGATAAGATCATGAAGAAAAGCCTCAACATACAGAAGTATCAAGGCTTTACGGCAGGGAATATTGATTATGCCCTGAGGAATTTCAGTCTCAAGACTCGGAAGCACCATATTGTCTATGGTATTACGAGAAGAGAGATGTCACTTCCAATCGAGCTCACTGGGAATCAAGTGGAAATGCAATTGATTCCAGCAAGCGATATCCGGGAGGATCTGGAAAAGATGAAGCCGGAGATTGCAGAAAAGATGAGTTGGATACATATTGGAGCAATCCAACTTGTACTCAAATCTGCCCTTTTCGCTGGTGTTGATTCTCCAATTGACATCGCGATTTGTGACAAACGAGTCAGAAATCTCAAGGATTCCGTAATGGGAACCATTGCGGGAAATTTATGTGCTGGACAAGTGGTGGGGATTATATATCCTAAGATTGCATACAATCTCAACGACACCAATTTCAGCAGAGCCCTGACGCTTTATCAGGACTTCAAAAGGAAAGAGCTGGTGGAAGAAGGGAACAGACCTTATTCCATCACATATCAGGTATCATATGCGCTTTCTAACTCACATCATACTGAGTTATTCCTCGGAAAGCAGTTCATAGAGATACCAGATATCTTCAAGAAGGTGACAACAGCAATTTGTCCCGATAGAATGGAATTTCCACGTTTGAGAAACGTGGATATGCAAATTCAAGACCGAGTGGTCATAACTCATGACCAAAGCCTTAGGATACAATCAGGGAGATTGTCATTCCAAGGAGATAGGATTACTTCTCAACCAATGGGAAGAAATCTTATTCAGAATCAAGAGTCTCAGAGTTCATTACCGACTCTGGGTTACAAGAAGACGGCTATTACCATCAAATGTCCGGAAGGATGGAGAGAAGTAATTGCCAGATTCGATACTACAAGATGGGAAACCAACTTCCCTTGCAACGTCTTGTATTATCTCGAGCAACCGGAAGTCCATCATTACAAGGGAATGATTGAACTTGGAGGACATACGGTTGAAATCAAAGGGAGAGCAGGAAGAGAGGAGAATATCCTCATCTTAGGTTTGGATTTCCTTGAAAAGTTCAAACCATGGAAGAAAAGAGAGGAAGGAATGGAAGTCACGATCAATGAAAGAAAGATATTGATCTAATGACTAGTCCCTTCTCAATTTACATTCCTATTGGAGTGTTATACGAGAAATATAAGGCAGAGTATTTTGCAGCTTATATTGACTCCGGAGCAGGAATATGCACGGCGAAACGAGGAATCTTTCCTACAGAGGTCGAAGAAGATCTACCTCGGATTGCAGGAAGGGATTTTTCCAAGAAAATCTTGATCCTTACAAAGGGAGTCAAGTCGGTGGAAGTTCTAATTGGAGGAGCAGGCCAGACACCCTGGTATAAGGTTAAAACTCCACCAATCTATTTTCATGATACAGGAGCAGATATCCTGTTAGGGAACAATTTCTTGCAGATGTTCAAAAGATATATGCAGGATAATGAGAGACAAAGATTAGTGTTCACAACCCAATGTGATCACAAAATCATTGTACAAAGGCTAAAAGGGGCATTCAACAGACAAATGCCATTAGTCTTTCGCAGCAAGCGTGGTGATGAAGGACAACTTCGAAACCCAAAAATGCAAGATCGGAGAAGGTTCAATGAAACTTTATTGAGCTACCGGATCAAATGAGAGTTGACAAACAGCGACGAAGCTAAGATTCAACTCCTAAAGGTATCTTTAATTTCTAAAGATGTTGAGAATGATACGCAGGTGTCATTAGAAGATGTCAAAAGGAAGATTGTAAGATGTTACAATGAGAATCCTTTGGCATGGTGGGAGAAAAACCAACTCAGAGCAACCTTAAAGGCGAAGCCAGACAAGGAGAATGAGTTTGTTAGATTCAGGCCAATCCTGATGAATCTTAAAGATCAACAGGATATGAAGGAGATTATCAAGGAACACCTTGATATGAAGTTAATCGAACCAGGTAACTCGCCATATAGCAGCCCAGGCTTCTTGGTAAGAAATCATGGTGAGATTAAGAGAAATAAACCCAGACTCGTTATTAATTATAAAGGTATTAATGACGTTTTAGAGTTTGATGGTTATTTCATTCCAAGTAGAGAACACCTTATTAACTGCATTAGGAATGCTAAGGTTTTCTCCAAGTTTGATTGCAAATCAGGGTTTTACCAGATTCGCATGGAGGAGAGTAGTAAGAAGTTCACAGCCTTCTCTACTCCACAAGGGCATTATGTATGGAATGTGATGCCAATGGGGTTAGCCAACGCACCTCAAATCTTCCAGAGAAAGATGGATAATCTTTTCAAAGATTATTTTTCTTTTATGTTTGTTTATATTGATGATATTCTGATAACATCAAAAGATATGAATGAACACGTTAAACATCTCGAGATTTTTGCAGATGTTTGTTTTAAGGCAGGACTAGTGCTTTCGGAAAAGAAGGCAGTCATTGCAACCCGGAAAATGGAATTTCTGGGAATCGAGATAGATGAATCAGGGATAATTCTGCAGGACCACATTGTCCAGAAGGTCAAGAATTTCTCTGAGGATCTAAAGGAGAAGAAACAACTTCAAAGCTTTTTGGGAGTTGTTAATTTTGCAGGAGCATTCATCAAGAATCTTGCAAAATACCGAAAGGTCTTCAGTCCGCTACTGAAGAAAGATGTTCCGTTCATTTGGACTGATGAACATCGAAAAGGAATGAGAGATTTAAAGGAAGTTTGCGAGACCCTCCCGAAGCTCTCGATACCACAAGACGAGGACGATCTTGTCTTGTACACAGATGCAAGTGATCATTGATGGGCAGCGGTGCTTACAAAGATCACTCCTAATGGAGAAGAACCATGCAGATACTGTAGTGGTTTGTTCCAAGAAAATGAGGCCATCAGGTGGCACATTAACGAGAATGAATTCTTTGCAGTCCGAAAGGCTTTTAAAAAATGGCCTTTATTTCTTCTTGCAAAGAAATTCGTTTTGAAAGTTGATAACACTCAAGTTAAAGCTTTCTTAAAAAACAAGATAGAATCGAAACCTGAAAAGGCTAGATTACTTAGATGGCAAGCTGAATGTCAATATTTTATATTTGATATTGTCATTGTGAAATCTCACGAAAATGTTCTTGCAGATTTCCTAACGAGAGATGGAGCCAACTGAAGTGAGCTCTATCAACAATGCCATGAGACATCTCAGGGAAGACCTTGAGATGCTTCAGAGGGAATGGGACGAGTGTGTTTTGAAGGCTGAACAAGCCGGAAAAATACAATCTGTTGACAAGACGAAAGTCTCGAACAGAATACAAGACTGCAGGCTGGCACAAACTAAGTGCTGGAATGCAATACAAGAGCCACTCCTTCGGGCTTCTCGGGTGACTCCGGTTACCCCAGAAAAAGAAGAGTTTCGGTTGCCGGCCCCTATAACGGTAGCAGAGGATTCAAATACCTCTTGCACGAGTTCTAAGTTGGTAGTATCTATACTATCGGCCCAAGAAAAAGATGAGAATCAGGAGTCAAATCCTGAGGTATCATTTCAACCCGGCACCTCCGGGGTTAAAGAGGGAGAGGTTAATCTTAGGCCATTGAAAGGCATTTCTAAGATTAGCACTGACATTATTCAAGTTTCTCCTATTTGGCAGGCTTATCAAGCGAGCTGGGAGAAGTTGATGACAAGACGAGGGATCAACCCAAATAAAACCTTGGTTGATGTCTCAGGAAAGTACCCGCGAGTGTGGATGATGCCAGGTGTTCATCCACAAGAAGTCAAGGAATGGTATGAATTCGGGGCACTTGCCTCGGTTTATACTGTCTCTCCATCGGTCACAGAAATCAAGAGTCTACCCAAGTGGATTCAAGAAGCTGTCTACGATTCCTGGTCTAACAACGACCAGCTCAGCCGAGGAGATGTTTTGGAGCTCTACTTCATAAGTGCAGCACCAGAACCAGTTGGAAAGGGGAACCACGAAGCCTTTCATTACATAAGGCTTAGGCGAACCGACGAGAGGAGCCGTTGCAACATTAAGGTTCCACATGGAGAAATACCACTTGTCTCCATGATCACCGAGGATGAAATCTCAACCCGCAGGGCTTGGGGTTTATGGGTCTGTCTTACAGAGATGGACAAAGTCAAGTATCAGTTCAAGTTCTTCCAGAACTCAGTGAACGGATCTTTCCTGTTAAACACAATGACAGGAAAAACCACGAGATTTGCAGAAGAGGCTTTCGAGAGAAAGAGGAATCTGCTTTGGGAGAACAAGCTTGTGACGAGCAAAGAAACTCATCGCAAGTATTGCAACATGGCGCACTACGGGAACTGGATCAACCACATTTGTCCACATGCCCAAGCCAGAAAGAACTTGAGTTCGGCAAGAAGTTCATGCCAAGGGCAGGACGAGCTCGGGCTCAGGAGCAGAAAGAAACAAGGGATCCACCGAAAGGAAGGATGCCTAAGGGGCCCCGAAAAAACTAGGTGGCCGACACAAGAGGATAGAGTCATGTGACTCTATTAGGGAGGAATCTCACCCAAAAAGAAAACGACAAGGGTGAGAAGAGATATTCACGGTTCAAAATAAACCGTGAAAAAGAAAAGTCTTCACGGTCACAATAAAACCGTGAAAAAGAAAGGTCTCACGAAAAAAAAAAAAAAAAAAAAAAAAAATAAAAAAAATTCTAAACCGTGAAAAGGAAAAGGAATCGGAATCTTGAGAGACTGTACTCAAGAAAAGGACGTTTCACCATCTTCTTTCAGTGGAATTCAAAATGGAGGACCCCAAACTCCATTAGCCGCCCTCAATTATTGCTACTTTCGGTGATAATGGAGGAGGATGGACCCATGCATCACATGGGAGCAAGCTGGCATCGATGGAAAAGAGCATCCGATGCAATAATTCAAAAAAGAGGGATGTCTTCAGCCCTCTATAAATAAAGACGAGCGAAGGAAGCAAAGATCATCGATCATTTTCTTAGCTTTCTTCAAACATAGTTTTGTAATAGTTTCAGTTTTTAGTTTATGCGAGTGTTTTCCATTCTGCTACCATAGGTAGCTAAACAAGTTTGTCTCCTCCCAAAAGGAGATAAAATTATGTAATAAATATTTATATAATTCCCCAATAAAAGTTTGAGCTTTTGCTTACTACCTTCGTATTTAAATTTCTATTTACCAACAACTTTAGCCCGCAGTGAGTCTTTGCTCAGTGTTCTGAGCAGTTATCGATTGTCCTGGAGCGTGGCTCGGATTGATAATCGACGAAGGCGAGGCGTGATTACTGCTAAGAAATTTGTAAGAAAACCATAAGGTGTTCCTGGTGGTTGGACGAAGTCCGTAAAAATTTTTACGAAGTTCTATAGCAGTTAGCTGAGGAAGAATTCAACAGATAACCATAAGGTGCTCCTGGTGGTTGGACGCAGTCCGTAAAACGTCTGGGGAAGGAGATCGGCAGCTACGTTTGAGGTATGAAGTTGGTATTCATTAATTGTATTTACGGAAGTGTAGTGGGCCTGACGATTATTTTAGCATAATTTAAACAAAGTAAAGAATGACTTGGAAATAGTGTTTTAAATGAAAATGGGTAGTTTTTGAATATGTAAGTTGAGATTGGGTAGATTGTACATATGAATCTTAAAAAGGGGTATTATTAATTTTGGCCCTATTTCTTTATTGGTTTGTCCTATATAATAGTCCACTTTTTTAAAATGACAAAATTCTATTTCACAACTAATACTATTTTAAAATTCATTATCCCTACATACATTGGTCTATCTGCCAAAAGTAATGTGGACTATTTAGGAGGGACAGAGGGAGTATGAAGTTTGACTCATCTTGAAAAGAAAACTTACTCCCCCTCGACCACCCAAAACTACCAACCAAAAACCAAAAATATAAAGAAAAAAATTAAATTAAAACATCATTTGAGCCTAAAAAGAGTCCTTTATTCGAGTCCTCCGTGGTGTGCGACTTTTAAATTTCATGTTAATTATGTTCAAATATATATATATATATAGGTGGAGGATCAAATGAGATCTCAATCCTTAGGTAGTAACTAGGATCCAATCCTAGCCATCTATTTTCTTATATCAAAGGTGTTAATTAATAGGCAGTTTTCACTAAAATAATTCATTTTTTAATTGTAAAAGGTTACAATAGTAAACCTACTCACATTCGTAACCCCCTATTCCTTAAAATAAGGGATTTGTTGAATGTATTGCCTTTTCCATAATTATAAATATTTTATGTTGTTTTAGTAAATGCAATTAAAAAAATTACGTGTAAATATTTTTTTGTAGTCCTAATTTTTTGAAATACAACACTTAAATAATGTAAACAAAATTGAAACTAAATTAACAATTTGAATTAAATCTAAAATATATTTATATGTATATATAAGCATATGTTTAGTGTTAATATATATAAACAATTTAAAATAAGTAAATAAGCAATTTGAAATGTTTAATTAAGCAATTTAAAAACTTTAAATAAGCATATATTACCATAAATAATTAATTTAAAAATATGTAATCAAGCAATTAAAAATAAGTAAATAAGCAATTCAAAATGTGTAAATAAGCAATTTGAAAATTTTAAATAAGCAAATGTTTAACATAAATAATTAATAAAAAATGTGTAAATAAGAAATTCAAAATAAGTAAATGAGCAATTCGAAATGTATAATTAAGCAATTTGAAAACTGTAAATAACCATAAGTTACTATAAATAATTAATTTTAAAATGTGTAAATAAGCAATTTAAAATAAGTAAATAAGCAATTCGAATGTGTAAATAAGCAATTCGAAAACTGTAAATAACCATAAGTTACCATAAATAATTAATTTAAAAATGTGTAAATAAGCAATTTAAAATAAGTAAATAAGCAATTCAAAATGTGTAAATAAGCAATTCAAAATAAATAAATTATCAAATTAATCAATTTGACATGTGTAAATAAGCTATTTAAAAAGTAAAAAAAGAAAAACATATGTTTACCATAAATAAAAAATTAAAAAAATATGTAAATTAACTTAGGCTTCAGCTATAAAACAAAAAATAATGATTATTGTCAGCAATGCATGCAAAATAATTTTTTCTACGACGAATAATATATATATTATAGGGGATGGATCTTATGGATGTTATCTCCAAACTTGAGAATTAGGAACTAATCATAACCATCCTTTTCTTACAATCTAATGGTGGAGATTTAATCTTAAATGATAAATAAAATATGATAACCACTGGTTTTTAGTGAATTAGGGGTAATTTTGTCTTCTTGAATTTATGCTAGTATAACGATCCTATAACCACCGCTTATCATATCCATAATTCAGCTATGACAGGTTTAGTTTTATATTCTTTTCTTTTTCATTTGTGAAAAACAATACTTCAAATAATATTAATGAATAATTTTTTTATGTATATGTCGGCTTTTCTAATAAAATACCAAACTTTTCGTATTATAAAATAATTAATAAATAATTATAACACTTATTTACACTTACATTCTTTCATGCTCAATTTATATATTTTCAATGCTTAATCTACTTTTCCTGGGTTTTTTTATTTTATTTTTAATTTCATCTCTTTTTTTGTATGCTTACACTATAATAGTTTTATGCTTTTTTTATATAAAGTTATGTAGTTTGAAATAATGCTTATATAGACATGAATTTTTTTTATAAATATTAAAATACTGAATTTATTCTTTTATCAACTTAGACAACGATTCTTTCATGCTTTTTATATATAAAATTATGCTTTTTTACTATTAAATTTGAAATTATGCTTTGCTTACATTGTTTTCCTGTATGCTTGAACTATAACAGTTTCATGCTTTTATACATTAAATTATGCCTTTTTACAACTAAATTATATTTTTTACGAATGTTAAAATACTTGATTTCATGTTTTTTTTACTACTACCTCCATCCCATTATATTAGAGCTTATTTCCTTTTTGGTCCGTCCCATTATATTAGAGCTCTTTCCTAAAATGGTAAAAAATATTTGGCTATAATTAACTCTCTCTCCTAAGAATTAATTATAGCCACATATCCTTCCATTCATTGGTTTCTGTGCAAGTCAAACTAGCTCTAATATAATGGGATGAAGATAGTATTAATTATTAGTATTTTTGGGTGTTATTAGTAGTTTTTTCGGAAACTAGACTCTAGCCCTGAAATAAACTCTTTGGGGTTTATTATTTAATGTCCGCTTTTGGTGGTTTTTGTGTTAGTAGTTATTTTCTGGAAACTAGACCCTAGCCCTGGAATAAACCCTTATGGTTTAGGGTCTAGTGTTTGGCATGCTTATTCATGCTTTTTTAGTGTATATTTCATGCTTCTTTAGTGTCTATTTCATGCTTTTTTAGTCTTGATTTCATGTTTTTTTACTGTTAATTATTAGTGTTTTTGTGTGTTATTAGTGGTTTTTTTGAAAACTAGACCCTAACCCTTAGGGGGGTTTATTATTTAGTGTCCGGCTTTTTGTGCCCCTAAGGGTTTATTCCGGGGCTAGGGTCTAGTTTCTGAAAAAACCAATAATAACACCCAAAAATATTAATAATAGTAAAAAACATGAAATCAATACTAAAAAAGCATGAAATAGACACTAAAAAGTATTAAAAAAAATGCATGAAAAAACAAGTCAAAACCCAGACACTAGACTCTAAATCCTCAGGGTTTATTTTAGGACTAGGGTCTAGTGTCCGGAAAACTAGACCCTAGTCCTGAAATAAACCCTTAGGGTTTAGGGTTTAGGGTTTAGGGTCTAGTGTCCGGGTTTTGACATGCTTAGTCATGCTTTTTTAGCATCCATTTCATGCTTTTTTAAATCTTGATTTCATATTTTTATTATTATTAATTATTAGTGTTTTTTGGTGTTATTAATATTTTTTTCAGAAACTAGACCCTAGCTCTGGAATAAACCCTTAGGGGATTTATTATCTAGTATCCGACTTTTAGTGGTTTTGAGTGTTATTAGTTGTTTTCCAAACACTAGACCCTAGTCCTGAAATAATATTAAAAACATTATAAAAATTGTGCTAAAACAACATTATAGAAATCTCATTTAGTTGTCTTCGCTTATTTGGTTGTAAAATTTAATGTTTTTCATGCAATTGAATCATGCTTCTTTAAGTGTTTCAATATGCTTTTTTATTTATTTTCCATTCATATGTCTAATTTGTAGAATCTTTTTTTATATTTCATTCAATGATTAGAAAATTATGCTTTTTACGAATGTTAAAATGCTTATTATTAAATGTTGACTTTAAGCATTGTATCTATACCAATATATAAAAGAGGCTTGTTTTACAAAATATGTGTTGCCTATTATATCCTTTAAATTTAGTTAAAAGTAAGGATAATTATGTAATATAGTATAATAATATAAATAAATTTACGTTCATTAATAATTAAATGTTATTTTAGGTTAGGGGCTGGATATTTATTCGGTAGACCTCTTCCAAAATTAAGAGATGCCATTTACATAAAAGATAACAAAAAAGTGTAATTAAAGTCAATATTATAAACTAAAAATATGACTGCAACAAAAAGTAATAATTAATGATTTATTCGGAAGCAAAAAGAGGAAGAAAAAGAAAAAGTCTTATTTTATTTTATTATTCTGTAAGAATCAGCAAACATTCATTAAATTATTATTGTTATTATTATTTAAATTTTCGTATGCTATTATTTGATTTTTTTTAAAATTTTTGTACCTTTTTAAAATTTAGGTTCATTCCTTAATAACTAACTATGCATTTTTTCTTTTTTCTTTTTTGGTTTTTTTTATCGAGTTAATGAAATAAGAATATATAAATTATTCAAATAAATGTGAAAGTTGAAAGCCACAAAATCATTTTACGCAAAAACAACCTTAACGAAACGTTAAGTGTTGTTATCAAATATTTGAAGAGATAGATAACAATACAAATAAATGTTTTGGATAATTTGTATACACGCATTCTAAACTTCTAATTAATACTTTATATAGTTCGACACAATTTAACATAACATTTTAAATTTTTCAACGCTAAGTTTGTCAATTTTGTATTTGTATTGGTATTCTTTTGGTCATTGAAAAAATAACTTAAACACTAAAATGTATCAATATTCATTAGTTCAACTAGAGAGCTATAAAAATGAAAATTTACTATAGCAACTTGCTTGTCTCTTCTTATTCTTATCTTTATTTGACATTTTTTTTTTGTTGATATTTTTGGATTTTTCTTAATAAATATTATTCAAAAAATAACAAAAATTAATGCAAGTGTCAAAGCAAAAACTCTTTATTATTCGTGAATCTGCAAGATCTCATATAAAGAAAAGTAAGAAGATCAATCTCAATCATTCAAGTGTTCTTCACTTACTAGAGATCTACTCCATTTATCTGATGCGTACTATAAACATCTATCATTTCTTTGATCTTCATTGTAAATGATTACTCATGTAGGTAAATCTAAACCAAAATCCAAGGCTGTTAGTGTTTGAATTTGTGTAAGAACTAAGTTGTGACAATTGTTAGATTGTGTATCGTTGAATTATCAGAGATTCAGAGTTGAAATTTTAGGCTATAATCTGTTAGAACAAAGAATATCAAGTGAAGATATTCATCTTTTAGGAGACAAAAAGGGGACATAAGTCGTATGACTGAACCACTATAACTTTTGCGTGCTTAATTATTTTCAAGTTATATTTTGTCATCATTCAAACAATTGATAAAACCAACATACAACTAATATTTCGCCAGTGAGCTCAAGCTCGCTCATTGATTTGCATTAAACTGATAAGCATATGTACTTGACGTTTTAAGTTAAGAGAAATATTTTCCATCAACAAGTATAATTTGAACATGCACTTTCCACACATAATTATGATACCAAGTAGTCAAAATAATTCGTATCACACACTCAGTCTCACCTATCAATATTGTCTTGACTTATCTGATTTTAATCAGACATCACTGATATTTTAGGCAGTATTTGAAAAGTTAGATATGCAACACGTGTATTCCTCCCATACACATATTAACAATTTGTTGTTAAGGGGAAAGGGTGGGACGGAATGTCTTGGTCACTAAGTGATCTGAGACTTCGATTATTTTTAATAGATTGAGAACGAAAAATAAGTTTAAGAATTATAATTATAATAAAATTTGTTGATAAATTTAGTTCCATTGTTAATTAGTTTTGAATATATGAATTTCATTTATGTTATGATTTTGGGTATTATGTTACGTTTAATTATAGGTCAATGATATATTTTTTGTTTGTCTGCTATCCCTACAATACAATTAGTTTGAGGACAATGGTGTAAACGTTATACTCCCTCCGTCCCTTAAAGAGTATTTCTCCTTTTCTTTTTTATCAGGCAAATTTTAAGAGAATATTAAGTTGTGTCGTACTATGGTGAATTAGTTGAAATGATAAGAAAATGGTACAAGAAGTACCCAAATCTTACAAAGCTATTGTTGCAATGAATTCCAGAAATCTACAAGTCTATCATATACTTATTAGCGAGTATCGTATAATGAATTTAACAATTGAAATTTAATTAAAGAGTATCGTATAATGAATTTAACAATTGAAATTTAATTAAAGAGTTGAGATATAATCCAAATTATTTAATCTAACGCATTGGAACTATCGCGAGATACTAATTATCAAAGTCTTTGCTTCCAAAGAAAAAAACAAGATAATATATTTTATTTAAAAATATTTTGATTGCATCTTACAAGAAAAATTGTTAGATTGTATTAATTAGTATTTTTTTTTTTTTTTGAAATTAGATCGTACCTAGGTATTTATCCAGATTAGAATTTTGATTGATGTAATTTAAGAGAGAGTTAGTTGGCTTAAATTAAGGAAAGATGGTTGCTAAAACTAACACAATATTATCATTGTCATGTTTTATATAAAGGTTGAGAAAACAAACATTATATTAAATATTTTGTGCATCTCTTCCATAACTTGAGTGCTTCATTTGAAGAGTTGTATGCTTAAACATTTTTTTCTCGATTGATTATTGTTGGCATAGGTATATTATGTTTTTGAAGAATGGATGAAGTAATTTTTACATATTTTTTTACATGAATCAAAGTAATAACAAGTCTATTGTAGATTTAATCTTTCACATTTTTCAAAATTAGCCTTAAAATTACAACATAATTTTTTGCACATTATACCTATCAATTCAGATCAATTAGAAATACAAATTTACTCAATCTAAAATAGTTGTAAAACGTGCAACGCACGTTACACTTGCTAGTAAAAATTAAACAAGCATTAGAAAAAAATAAATTAAGCATTTTAACATTTATAAAAAGCATAATTTGATATCTGATTAAGCATAACTGTAAAAAAAATATAATTTTATACTCCGTATATAAAAGTATGAAAAAAAAATATAAGATAAGTATTGAAAAAAGAGTTACATAATCTATTATTATTATTATTAACTTTTGCATGCTTTTTCATGCAATAAATGCGCTTTCATGAAATGACCAAAAACAAGTACTATTTTTATTTTTATTTTAAAAAGTTAAGTTTGATTGTGCATGTACAATGTGAATGAAAAATAATACATGAGAAAGTGGAAATGTGTAAATAAAATATAGATGACTTTGAAGATGAGATAATCTGCGCACAAGTAACGGTTCTGCACTAATACAAATAAATTCCGTAGTTATTGTAATCCTGAACATTAGGAGTTGCGGTTAATTTAATTAATTAAAGATTATAATTATACCCTTCATTAAAAATAAAACTGCCAAATCTTAACATTTAATCTCAACCACTCATCTATTAAAATGGATAGTCCATATGGGTTCCTAGTTTTCAAGTTTAAAGAGGGTTCTTATATGATCCAATCTATATATATATATATATATAGTTTGGTTTATATAAGAATAAATCCTGGTGTGAGAAATAGGAATGAATCTGGACCATTGATCTTAGTTAGATCTATGGTTGTCATTGATTTAAGCATGATTACAAGGCACCATAAGCATGATTCTGTTTAAGCATCAATTTGTACAATCATAGGCATATTTATACCATAAGCATGATTTTATGCATACTTAAGCATGATTTTATAAAGCTTTAAGCATTGTTCTTGTTGGTCCTAAAAATAAAGCACGAACTCTTAAGACAAGATGTATAGTGGTTCGGAGGTTACGCTCCTACGTCGACTCTTCCCACCACAACCCGGTGAGGAACTTCACTCAACTTGGGGTTTTAACTAGGTACCCCAAGAACCATGTGAGTTTATACGATAGGCACTCACGAGCCTATGAGTTTATACGATATGCACTCACGAGCCTTACAACTTTTACATACAAAACACTCAAACTCAGTTTAGGGTTTTGGGTTTGGGTTTGTATATTTCCAACTAATGAGAAATCCTTTTACAATGAAGTACAATGTAGAAGGCTTGGATTTCTCTCTAGGGCTTATGGATAAATGAGATTGAAGCCCTAAGTTGTGAGCTAGAAGGTTGGATCGGAGATATTGAAAGTAGAGAAGGAAAGAAGTTTTTCGAAGTTGGAAGCACCTTTTTCTCTTCTCTTGTGCTCTTGATTTCACTTAATCTCTCTCATTTTATTATGTAGTTTGAACCTTCTATTTATAGGGAGGGAAAGCAAATCTATCCATTGGAAAGATAGATTGCGTGCACCTCACCATGTCCAATCTGAATCAAATCTTTTACATTATAGCACACAGTCCTAGGGGAGTAGTTGTTGACATGTTAGAACCTAGGCCTGTGCATTCGGCAATTGGACGGCTCACCGTTCTTTTGAGCAATCAGAAGCGTACACGTGGACTAGCAGGTTGTCACTTCTTACCTGCTTGTCAGACACTCTGGCTCAAGCTGGAAGCTCGAGCGGCTAAGGGTGGAGACGCTTTGCATGGAGAAAGCGAGCTCCTTCACGCTTTAAACTAAGCACGCTCTTCTAGTTGTTCAGTCGCTCTGCTTTCATGCGACGATGCTAAGGACGCTCCGCTTCTTGCCTTGTATTCTGCCGCTCTTGCTTCTGCTTCGGCACGCTTCCTGGCAAGTGCTCCGTCCTTGGAAGCACGCTCTAGCTACTCTGGACGCTCCGTATTCGAAGCGTTCCGTTGTTCTTCCTTTAGCCAGACGCTTCAGCTTCCTTTTAAGCGCTCTCACTTAGACACCCTAAAGTTACATTTTAACACTTAGAACTCCTTAACAGGTGAGTTCTTCTAATACATTAAAATATACATTGTAACTTTTGAACTGGATTTATCAAAGATAATAAGGGAAATATTCTAAGTAAATTCGGGTTTTTGGAATCGAATCAAAACACATCTTTTATTATCAACTTGATTCAAAGTTCCCCCTTACAATAATATCCTAACAATTCTCATTTTCTTACGCTAGGATTTATTTGCACGCGAACACCTCCCTATATATATATGTGTGTGTGTGAGTTCAGGTGAAAAAGCTCATTAAAATAAGAAATAATAAGCATTTTAGACCTTAGATTGGCCAAAAATTAGCGATTCAGATTTGAATTGGCAAATGTTTTAATTTCCTTAAACCGATTAAATTGAAGCAAATAAGGGTAATAAAGTAAAATATCACTTGTGTTATTTATGAACAAGGGGAATGACGACAATTTTTAGGGAGTTGGGGTGAAATTGCCGTAACCAATTTGCTAATGTTTTGAGTTTTTCAAATTCAAACATTCAAAAACAAATATACTCAAATCCGGCAAAGAAAAAAAAAATAATATTACGAAACATGATTAAGACAAAAAGTGCTATTTAATGTTTGTTAAATTTGTTTTTTTTTTTCTCAAAAAATTATTTTTACAATGCATACTTTTACATTTAGTGCAGTACACTACACATTTATAATGCATTATTAGAGAGGGAAAAAAAAGAAATTTATACATCGTCATCTCCTGAACAAATTAAATGCACAATATATTGAGTAATGCATCATATTTATAATGCACAAATTAATGCAAATTTCAATATTTATAATGCACAGATTTCAATATTTATAATGCACAAATTAATGGTCATTCTTTTTAATTTATTTATTTGAAGTATTATAATGCATAAATTTTGAAGTTATGATAGTTGATTTATCAGGTGTAATGCATTTTTAAAAAATAATGTAATGCATTATGAGAACATGCATTTCTTTGTAAATTATATTGCACTGCGCCTTTGGTTATAATGCAATTAGGGAAGTGTTATAATGCACTGGTTAAAATGCATTGATTACATTATGATGCATTGGTTATTGAGTTATAATGCAATTAAAAGTATATTATGATGCTTCTAAAAAATACGAACAAGTTAAAACAAATAGATGATAAGATATTATTCAATTTTCTAAGTTGTCAATTTCATTTGATTATATAATTCATTTATAATTTTATGTATAATACACTCCTTTGACTAAAATTTAATGAAAAAAGAATCTCAATAATGCATAACGGTTGTTTATGTAATGCATGTCTATTGTTATATAATGCATTATATTAAAAAATGATAGAGAAGAAATAAGAATGATAATCTAAAAGAGTGCAGCACGAGTATATCTAATAATGAATAAAAATAAAAATAAAAATATTTATAGATGGTAAGAATTTAATTAAAACATGACAACAAAAACTGACCATAGATATATAAAAATGTATGGCTAAGATCACTTCGTATTTCTTACAGAAAGACTCTTTTTTACATGATCTTCTCCCTCTATATATATATTGTTTGGATGAGATTAGGATGAGAATAAGGAATTGATTGATTAAATATGATATACTTAGAACTAGTAGTCAATATTAATCATCCGATTGAACATTTTAACATTTTGAACGGGTGATATAAGCATATGGCATATTTGTATGCAATCAACAGTTCAAGAAAACATGTACAATGACTTTTTATTAGATTAATGTTCATCTGTCCACCAGCACACGACTAATGTAATAATGCCACATATTAAGAATTTTATTATAAATATATACTTCAAAAACTAAACCTAGCTAACAAAAAAATCAATAATCCTAAATTAATTCGGTCCATGCATGTGGTATTGTAAAATCACAGATAAAAACATTAATTTTGTCAACAGTGAATATGAGATCGGTATTGCTTCTTTTATTAAGACGGGTCCGAAATAATATAAGTATATGAAATAATGCTAAAATACAACATCTTATAATGCTAGTGTTCAAAATTTAAAGTCATCAATGTATAGTGCTACAATATATATATATATATATATATATATATATATATATAAACTTAAATAGCATTAATGCAATAATTTTAATTTTTTCTATATGCATGGTTATTAAGTTGGTATTTGTTTGCACATTAGAAATTGGGATACGATATAAATTAATGTATACTATTATGAATCCAATTTCCAAACTTAAAACGAAATTTGAATTACGAGAACAAAAAATGGAATCGAATAAATATACATGAATGTGTTAATCAATGTGTGTATGTGTGTGTGCATGTACAACCTATAGTTTGACCTCATTGTGTTGAAATAATATAGGATGAGAGAAGCTATAGAATCAAAGTACACACTACAAAATCCTAAATGCAAGCAAAACAAATTTATTTACCATCTTTCTTTCGATTCCTCTTCTCTTTCTCTTCTGTCAAAAGATTCTAAGTAGAGTGTTGAGATTGAAAAAGAGAGAGAGAGAAAGAGAGCCCTCGATTCTTACGTGTGTTTTGTCTTACCTCACTACTAAGCAATGCCAACTTCCTATCACACAGATTCATGCATGCACGTCAGAAAACAACCAGCCCAAGTAATTTCAACATTTATTTATTTAATTAATTTGATCCTCAAATAAATAAATAAAAACATTATGTATGTAATTTGTTTTGTTGTGTACTTATTTGTTTGTAATTATTGACACTTCACTGATTAAAAATCCTTGGGCAGAGATCCTCCCATTTTCACCCTCAGGTGCTAACTGTTGTTGTCCCTTAGTTTGTCAGTATATATGTATATACACTGCTCTTTTCCTCTTTCCTCTTTCTACACTGTTTCTAATTTCCTGCTCTTTTGGAAACACCCATGTTTCCATTAATAAATTATAATTTGTGTTTAATTATGGGTCAAAATGGAAAGTAATTAATATCTACAGAATTGACAATGTAAAGAAAATTTACGAGTACTATGTGAGATTGGATGCGATTCGGATCCTCTATTGTAATTACGTGTTGCATTTTTTATTGCAATAACATAGGGTCGTATCGTGTCATAAATATTTCCGAAATCAACACGTTTTGTTTATGGAAATCTTTAATTATCGTTGGTTTCGTAAATGTTTATAACAGGTGGCTACTATCTATCGTTGTAATAAGAGATACAACATGGAATTGCAATAAAAGATCCGAATCGAATTGGACGATGCCATAATAGTAATTTATTCGATTATTGTAGAAATAGAGAGATTTTTTTAGCAGAAATCAAGAAGAAGAAAGTTAAATTAGATATTATGATTAGTGAAAAATGATGACATGATAATTGATAGTAGTAATTAATTAGAGGGGCAAGAACAATATACTTTGAGTAGCTTTAAGCATGGTTTCATGTGGTATTTTTTCCCTTTTGGCTTTATTCTTGGGGCTAACCTCTCTTTAAGCAAAGATAAATGCTTGGAATAACGAGACACGTAAATATATTCCCATTTCATGCTATATTTTTATTTGACTTGGGGTCATCTACACTCATTTTAGTGTTCCAATCGTGTACCGAATTTTAATTTCTACTAGTTTCATACTATACTTTTATTCAACAATTTTAATTTATAATATTTTAGTTTAATTTTATAATTATTTTCTAGGATTCACCCATCCAATTTAGGGTTTATAATTATTTTTTAGCATTTAATTTTAATTTTATTAGCTAAAATAGGGTTGATAAATCCAAAATTAGGGTACATTATTTTTTTAAAAAATTATTTTTTTATTTTAAAATTTTTACTATGATTTAATATAATACGTCAATTTTTATTTTTATAAAAATCATTATAAAACTAATAAAAATTAATATTCGGTACATGGTTGGAACATGAAAGTGGGTATAGAGAATACCATTCCTTTTTATTTTGGAGGAGAGAAAAAAAAAAAAAAAACCTTATGTCCCTCTCCCAAACTAATGAGCATCGGCCACGTGGCACCGCATGAAGAGTTAAAACTTTTTTTCATAAGAGAAAGAAAAACAAAAATCAAGAAAAAGAGGTTTGTCATTTTTAAGATGATCTTCATGCCAAGAAAAGCATAGTGAAGGCCCAAATTATTAAATTAAAGCACCTCTCTCTCTCTCTCTTGATCAATAATCAATTGAAGATCTTTTCTCATCTTTCTCCCATCAGTTTGTTTGCAGCTGTTTGTGTCCTTTCGGAGCCAAAAAAGAAATTGAAGCTCAAAATACAGCTGCACTTTCAAATCAATCAGAAATGAAAATTTTCTTTTGTGGGATTGGATTGGATTGTAGTATCTTTTCATCTTTATCTGTTTCTTATGTAGATTTTGCCAAACCGGCGTGCCACGCTTTTAAAATAGGCGAAAATATATGCTACACTAAATTTCACACATATCAATATGTACATGTCTTTATATTATAAGAAGTTTTACGTAATATTTAAATCCTAAAATATGTTCACTTCATTAAAAATATTTTGGACTGTCTAAAAGGTCTATTTATTTTATCGGAAATGCTACACATTTTTTCAATGCATGTGTTCAAACCGTAAACATGAAGGTTTCTACCAGTTTTCTCTAGTCTGAAAAAATGAAGAGGCTGAAGTTCCATAATATCGATCGTGCAATGTATTAATTTGGGGAAAAAAAAAAAAAAAGTTTATGGAAATGCATGAAAAAGTAAATATATTGTTGAAGATTAGACTTAGTTTTAACGTTTGGAATGTTCGTTTTTCCGCATGCGCAGTCAGGAAACTGTGACGTGAAAGAAATTTATTTATTCTCTTTTATTTTTGCTGAAATAAAAGTTGATTAGAAAAGTTAATTGTGGATGATCAAGCTGTAAAAGTTACTCCTAGTAGTAGATCTCAATCCTCTCTCCAACTCTTTCCCCAGTCCCAAGGCTTCGATGCTTTGATTATATGCTTGCCTTTTCAGACAAAGATTAGAACTCTCTGCTACTAAGGATTTGTTAAAAGAAGTGATGTTACTAGTGTTAATAAGAGAGAGAGAGAGAGAGAGAGAGAGAGAGAGAGAGTTTAGTTTATTGCTACATAGTCAAGTGCTTAAAACGTACCGGCTGTGAGGGTGGTGTATCCCCCACCTATGAATATCATTGTTAAGTGTAGCTCAAATTACTTTATACCAATCTTGTCAATACAAAAAATTTATCTGCTAAAATTAAAATATATATTATTTACAATCATTTTTATAATTTTATAAATTTAAGAAAAATGGTAATAATTTATCTAATACGGAGTATTATTCATGTCACTCATATATGTTTATAATTTTTTAGAATAATATATATATAATATGACAAATGTTTAAGCCTAACATAAAATTATAGAGTTTAATTTTTCACTAATAATTGATTTTTACTGAAAAAGGATCAAAACTACAACCAAAAAAAGAAGAAGAAAAAAAAATCCTGAACCCAATTGGCAATGTGATTATAGATTTAAATTAATGCATCAGCCCAAATCTAATTTCTTGAAACAACATATAATTAAAGTTTTATATTTAAACATTGAGAGGCAAAAAAGAAAGAGAAATAAAGAGGGAGATTAGAAGTTTTTGGACTGCAGATATCAACTAACTTGCCACATGTCATGATATAATTTTCTAAGCGAGAGTATGATTGAATCCCAAGAGAGAGAGAGAGAGAGAGATAAATGTAACCTTTTTACATTTTTTGCATGCCTCGCTTTAAATAACAGACGGAGAAAGAGAAATGGAACCCTTAACATTTTTTCATGCCACATACGTATATTTCTTTTCATGTATTTGAAACCCTTTCACAATATTTCTCATTGACTGTCAAATCTATGATCACCTAATTAATAGCTTGTGAATATATATATATATATATATATATATATATATATATATATATATATATATATAGTTGAGAAAAATAAATATATTATTACGACTTTGATAAAATTGGGCGAAAATAGGACTGTGATAAGCCAGTTTCTACTTTCTAGCACTAAGAAATTTTTAATGGATTAAGAAAAACTAAATCTACATATCATTGCATATAAGGCATTTCTATTGGATGGAAGTTAATGGACATCTTATGATAAATAGGGTTTTCCATCGCTAAACAGGCCCAATATTTCTTAATTGGGAGGCTGGGCTTTTGGGCTGAGTGGGCCCCGTAGATATTCAGCTGTTAAAGTCTAGAATTGCATTCAAGAGCTAATTTTTGCATTTAAACCACCATAAATCGTAGTCCTAAAACAGACCGTGGATTAACTATAACTTAATAACTAGTATCATACCCGTGCGACGCACGGGATAAACTATAATGTGCATAATTTTATTTTTCTAATATTATACATAACGATCATGATTGTTTTTTTGAGTTTGTTATAAAAAAATTAATTTATCTTTTATAGACGTGGGAACAATATTATTTATTTAAAATCGTAAAAGTGTATATGTTATATATTTTCTACAGTGGATAAGAGAGCGTTCCTATGAATTATAATGAATTTATTGCATACATCATGGATCGGACATCCTATCTCAATGGTTCTTTTATTTTTCCACTCCTCATTGAGTATAACAAAATTGGTGTAGTAACCATAAGTTAAATTACATTTTAATGTGCACTATTCTTGTGTCTTTCATCGTCTTCATGTCCATTGTTTTCTTTTATCGGTAAGACAAAATAAAAAAATAAAAGAGAAAGAATAAGTCTCAATTGAAGCATGTGAGTGCTTGATTATAGATTTCTAAAATATATGTAGAAACAAAAGTATACTTTTGTAACGTAAAAGTATACTTTTGTAATGCCTAATAGTGTTTGGATTGAAAAATATTAACTATTTGTCTTAAATGATTCTTTTGTAACGTATAACATTAATTGGTTGATTGAAAATAATTGATGACACTTATGATTTATGTTGCATGGGTGTGGATGCGAGGTAATACGATTCAGATACGAGGATACAGATTTTTAAAAATTTTAGGGTGTGATTCATCAAGTAATACGTATATATATTTATATTTTATTATATGTATCACCTATTTTATAAAAATAAAATTCATAAATTAAATACTACTACATAAATGTCAGTTAAAATAAAAATTTCAATTAAACCCCATAAATTAAATATTATATTAATTTTGTAATGAATTTAAATTTTAGGGCAATGCATATAAAAAAATACAGTATAAAAAACACAAAATATTAAATTATTTTAAAAAAACCCAAAAATCACGGGATTATTGAGGCAGACGCACTCGATATGCATATCCTTTTTTTTTTGGATTAGCCTGATGACGTATCCGGTGCATATCCCGCGCGAATCGCATCCGCACCCATATCCTCCGCGTATCTAATATTGCAATATGATATTTTTGAGAAGAATGCGTATATTATAGCTTATGACTTACTATGTATACATATCATTTCTAAAAATGAGAAGGTGAAAATAAAAAAATAAAAAGCAACTATAAAAGACATTGTATAGCTTCTATATTTGATTAGTAGTTATTAATTTGGTGAATAAATTTACAACAAAATTAGAATTTGGAGTATGTATTATCAGAAAATGTGCAATAGTCAAAATTAACTTAATCACTTAAATTTTGGAAATTTTCTAATAATAATGTATAATTGGTGGCTCGGCAATGCATTCATGTGGAGAAAAAAATATTGAATACAATAATAGGGCATTTGTCTGTCTTACCAAATAAATAATTACAGAGATTTTTTTACCGATTATATTATTATATTTAATTTATATATATATTTAATACCTCGATATATAGTTATTATATTATTTTTATATATAATAATATTGGTAATAAATAATTACAAAAATATTATTTACGTAGATCAAAAAATTAAAAATGAACTGAAAAATAGATGTTATTAAAAATGGCTATCTGATGAATGTGTTGTTTTTAATACTCCATTTATCCACTATCTATAGACATAAAATTCTAGCCAGGAAGTTAATATTTTGTAATGAGTGTATATTAATGTGGGGCAGTAGCGACTCCAGGAATTATATTTCGGGGGTGCAAGATATAATTTATTTTTCGACGATACTTCATTTTTTCAAAGCGATCGGCAACATCATCATTAGAATCTCATAAAAACACACATCTTTTAATATAAGTGACAAAATAAGCATTTAAAAATTGATTTCTCATCCTATTTCACAACTTGTTTTTGAATTTTCCTTCTAATTACTTAAAATGAATATATATATAACAATACTAGTAAAAAAAATAAAAATTTGGGGGTACAGCTGTACCCCCATTGCACTTAGCTGGAGTCGCCAGTGATGTGGGGCCCATTTATAGCGTAAAATGAAAAAATATATATATGTGGGATCAACGACCCAAAAAGGAAAGGGTCTAAAGATAGACATCCAAAAAAAAATACAGCGTCTACAGATCGTGGACGGATACAGCATCTATACCGTTTTGCATAAATTACATTGTTAAAAATAAATTAAATAAAAATTACTAAAAAATGACAATATTGTATATTATACAGATGGGGATCATGACTTCAGTAAGGTAATTTTGAATCAACAAATTAAATTAATTACATGAACATGTAAGCTTTCTTTTCTTTTTGAAATAATGAACACGTAATTGTAGAAGCTATTTAATGTATAAATTATTCAACATATAAAAGAGAGAGGCATTGCATCGTTGAGCAGCAAAAATAATGGAGAATGGTACATAACAATTTGAGGAAGGAGGAAGTCGTCCCCAAAGAATACATCATCAATATCCACAAACCCCTCCATGGATGTACCTTAAAAAAAATATATACCAAAAGCTATCAATGAAAATCCCCATAAGAATATGCATATTTTTAAACTCCAAATCATTAAAGATTTAATGAACCATCCCGTTTGTCATTCATAACAGAATCCAAACTTACTCAAGCTAAAAAAAATAAAAATAAAATAAAAAAATAAAAATAAATTGCATAGTCCCTAAAGATAAATAAGAAATTACATACTCCCTCCGTCCCAAAGATAACGTCCTGTTTTTTCTGACAATAATTTTAAGTTTTTTCGTCCTATAAATTTGGACACAAAAATTGAGGAAATGTGTAATCTTTTTCCAATTATGAACAGTATAAGTATAATATTATTCATAGTTGGAAAAAAATTAAACATTCTATTAATTCTATTGCTCAAATAAATGGGACGAAAAAGCTTGAAATTATTGTCAAAAAAAACAGGACGCTATCTTTGGGACGGAGGGAGTACAATGTAGATGATGTCGAGTCGTAACTATCATTTCTATCTTCTAGTTATGGGATATAATTGCCAGCACCCTTCGACTTTGCTTGGCAATGTCCGATGTATATTTGAAAAAATAAAATATGAGGAAATTGTTCATCATGATAACAAATTTTTATAATGCAAGAGGAGCAGTATGAGGAGGATTTTGGGCGTCTACTACGGGCAGTCATAGGTATGTGATTGAATAATATGTAAATCCCCTAAATTTAATTATATTGACTATTTAATGCAAATTGATTTATTGATTTTAGCGATTAATTATATAAGGAAATAACTATTGTTTAGTTAGTTGTCTATAATAAATATTTAGGTCACATATTAAAAAAAAAAAATCCAAAAATAGAGAGTTATAAATAAACAAAGATAGTACGTAATTATTCTCATTTGGCTTGTTTGTTGAATATATTTGAGGTATAAAATATACAAACAAGTCAAATGAGATGGGACGGAGGGAGTAATAGATAAATATAGATACATATATAGATTACTCAACGAATATTTAATAAAATTGACCATGTTAATAAAATACTTCGTATTGGTTGCCAAAAAAAAATGTTTACACCGTATATTACTTAAATTTCTTATCAATTAATTTGATAATTATTATCTTAGAAAAAAAATGCAAAATGGAATCAATTTGAATATATGTCCATGAAAATCATTTAACTTTAAATTTGTAATTACTTATTCTAGCATTCCAGATAAGGTGCAATCAAACAATTTGACTTTTATGATAAAAATAAAAAATAAAATAAAAAAACAATTTGACTTTTGGTAGATTTTTCATTGGGCATGTTTTGCTTGAGTTATTCAACTTGACTTTATTTCGAATTAGAAAATACATTTTATTTATTTTAACATAATGTCTCTATTCCATAATACTTCCATTTTCTAAATTCGGTTTTCCAAATTTAAATATCTTACTAAATTTTATTTTATATTGACTAATTTATCCTTATTCTATTTACTATGGGAATAATTAAGTTCATATTAATCAAATACCTACAATCATGAGAAGAAATCAATTAAACATCGACAAATGATAATATTAATCGTCCTAATTACATTTCATAAACATTTTAGCAACTAATTAAAATATAAGAAAAAAATAAACATACATAATATGGAGATATATAGTTTAGGGTTTAGTATAATATTGGAATGGAATTATGTATATACATCGTGCGCGCGCGTGTGTGTACTTATTGGTTATATATATATTGATGTGTGTCAAACAATATTATTAAAGATACAATATTTGCTATATTCATTCTATATATCCAAAACGTGCACTCTCTCATGACCACCATAAAACTTATTCAAGAAATACAACAATTTACAAAATAAATCGAATACTCGATGTTCCCTTCTCATCTTAATATCAATTTACTTATTTAAACTTGTCAAATCACTGAAAAAATATAATATTTGAAGAAAAATTTCTAGCTAGTTCATCATGATATTCATAAATAAATACACCCAGACATTACACACGTGTAAAAATTTCAATTGGCCGATATATATATGATGACCGCTTGAATTCGTTGGAACATTGGCAAATGGTGGAAGACAAAATGCGCTTATTTATGACAAATGATTGATCCTATTTTGCACAAAAGAAAATAAATATACGGATATGTACTTAAAAAAAAGGAATAATATTTTAAATACTAATCAATATATAAAGAAATTAAGAAATGGAACTCACAGTCACCGCCGGTGATGAGAAGTTTATGAAAATATATTAGTTTTTCAAAGAGAACACAACGTTTTGAAACAAAGTTGATAAAAGACTTTATAGACAAAGAAGAAGGATGGCGTTACTTAAGATTTCGGCATTAATTTGCCCCGTCATTCTTGCCGTAAATAATTCCACAATTGATAGGTAATTTAATTTCTATTTTTAGCTCAATCGCATTCTTAATCGATAGATTGTATAATTTCTATTATTTAAGATAAATTGATTACTTTGCTTATTCACGCAGTATATATGTCCAAGTATATAACAACTATAATTAATATATATAGATTGATTGATACGTACTTAAAGTAGTCTAATATATATATACACTCTCCCATTCAAAATATATGTCATTTTGGGTGTTTTGTATATTTATAATATAGATGTCGTTTTGAATAAAATAGCCAAAATTACTCTTATTAAATTATCATTTGGCTCCAAATTGATTGGGAGAGATTAACAATTGAGACTCCCAACAAAAATGACACTCATTAATTAGGGTTAATTTAGGCAAAAAATTTATTTTATTAATATGTGTGCCTACATTCAAAATGACATCTATTTTGAATGAGAGGGAGTACATATTTCATATAGTTTTCTATACATTATATATTAATCTATTTACTATATATTATACATGTTGCTATACAAAAATTAATGATTATTTTATAGAATTTACATTATTTTTTTAATATTAACATATATATTGATTAATCATTAATAAATTAATTTACAAATATAAATAAAGTTTTAGAAACGTAGTTTGACTTTATATGTGGAATTACTCTATACATCAATTAATCATTAAAAAATTAATTTACAAATATAAATAAATTATATATAAGTTACTAAACATAAATACCAAAAAACATACATTAATGTAAATAAACATTAGTAATTAATGAATTGACTTTCCATATAAGGGCTTCCGGTTCTACTATTATATAGTAGTAGTATATAGATTAGATAAAAAAAATCATCTCACCAAGTCGACACAATAACAATTACAATGAGCTGAAAGTATCTCTATTTCAAAATTAGTGAACCATGGATAGAAAAATTCAATCCAGATTATATATTGCATGTTCCATATAAAATATTCCCATAAATAAAAATGTTGATTTATGAAATGTTTCTTAACGATGATCGTCATCTGAAGTTGCAATAACAATATAAGTATAATTCGAAGATGTAATAGAAGATAAGTCCCATTTACTAATTCCTTAGTTCCTTTGAGATCACGACTCAAAACAAGACCTCAAAACAAAATACAAGAACAAGAGAAGAAATTGGGAAAGCTATTTTTTGTTGGAAGGAGTTCCGCCCCTAATAGATTGCCAGAAAACAGGCCAATTCTTCTTAGCCTCACTCCAACCCAAGACCGACCCTTCCCTCAATGGATCCCAACTAGCCGACACTATTCCATAGCTCACCCCCAAAAGCGCTGTCCCAAAGAACACAAACGATACGATGAAGGGCACCCATGTCGGAACATCGATCTTCAATCCAACTTTAAGATAATAGAAAAATGGGAAGAACAAGAGCCCTATGAAGAGTGGGATTCCTACTGACAGTCCCATTCTGCTCATCATCCTGTTCGTCACTATCTCAGGAATCACGCCTTCTTCGTCTTCGTCTTCGTCTTCATCTTCGTCCTCGTCTTCGTCTTCGCTTTCATAATTCTTCTTTGGTTTCTTGGGCTTTTTCGCTTTCCTTGGGGTGGGTCCGAAGCCTTTGGGAGAATTTAGAGTGGCTGAGATTTGTTTGAGGTGGGAATGGTTTTTGGGGAGTGTATGAGAGAGAACTGGAAATTGGGGTGTGGTTTTGGGTGAGGTTAGTGAAGGAGGTAATGATAAAGGAGTTGCTCTTGCGTAGGCATGGATTCCCATGATTTGATCCCTACTGTTTTTCCTTGCTAGCTACATGTATTTTTGGTTATTGGAACGGTTGGTTGAGAGGGAGAGATGGAGGGAGTCATGTTATTGAAAGGAAGCTTATCTTGTAGAGAGTATAGCATATTTACTATAATACCCCTGAAGCATTTTCAAGTTTGATGGACTCATTGTGGGAAATTCTACCGTCTTACATTATCCCATAGCCCCAGCCACAATTATAAAATTTAATTTTCTAATTATTTGATTTGAAATTCCAACATAGTAATGCACCAACTTCAGTTTCTCTGCTAAAGATCCCAAAACGGCTCTTACATGAAGGAAGAAGGAAGCTTACCTGTCCTGTCAAATATGAATTAAACCGGAATAACTCTCAGTCTCATGTATAATCGTTGCACATACACGAAGAGGGTTACAAAGAAACGATTTTAACTAAGTCATCATTACAAGAAAATGCACTAAGTAGCACTAGCTGTTATAGACCCTCAGATTCTATTCACAATTTCCAGCAATATTTGCATTTGAATCCTGTTGAATAGACAATAATAAGCACAAACTTAATGCATATAATTGCAGCTATTGATCTACTTAAATCAAAATCTCGGCTACTATGTGATAAAAGATGTTATGCCAAAAGTGCCATGAAGAAGCTATAGTCATTAACTCATAATGATAGTATAAGGCAAGCACAAGAAATCTTTGAAGGCATCTTACCTTAGAAATTCAAGCTGTCAAGCTGCAGTTGATGAGATCCCAAAACGGCCCTTGAGTGAACAAATGCTTTTCTCAGAACTTTTCACTAGCTCGGGGATAGATGTCTTACAAACTGAAACACTCGCATATACACATATCGCATTAGAAATATAATCAGTAGTTCACTTTGTCCATTCATCTAGCATACAAACTGAAAAGATATATGCAGCTTTGCAGGGAAGTGTCCTCTAGGCATGGAAGAGCATATGCATCAGTGTTATACTAGACTTCGAAAATATTGCCTGCCTAGGTTGTTAAGTTTTGAACGTGATGCATCAAAAAATTGTAGTGGAGATATGTGATAGACCATGAAAAAAGGGGAACACGGATCTGATTGTACATAAGTGCTAGGTAGGTGATGATTCAACATAACTTCTTGTAGAAGAGAAACAAACTTACGGCGAGATGCAGTGGCCTGTGCTTCTGCTATGAACTCAGCATATGAAGCCTGAAACAAATTATATAAGGTTATACAGATAGAAGCCAAGACATAATGGGAAATGCATAACTGGAGATTTATAAGAAACATATATATATTTCTTAAATTAAGAAAGGGGGTTCCCACCTTCATTGCTTCTCTACCTTCATTGATTCGATCATGCATCTTCTTATATTCTTTCTCTGCCTCATCCATGACTCGCTGACATTCTTGAGTCTGAACCTGTTCAAACAACAGATATGCAGACATACACTCACGTGTCAGAGAATATCTTATACTTGAAGCACAAGATGTTACACATCAACTGAGCTTTTAGTACATCACAGGCGCTATTTCCTGCTCACAGAAATCGAAGGACTTATATAATAGGAGTACACTGTACGTATAAAAGAGAAGATGTTTACTAAGCTCACTATTGACCTCAAATCCTATGTAGGTCTGGATCTACTGATAATGGTAAAGCCAAACATGCTCATATAGTCCATTAAATTTCTTGCAATCCAGTGTGATAGTGTGAAGTTCAGTCACAGGCATATAAAAATTTACTTATAATCAAAACTTGAGATAAATGATAATGATCTCCAGCATTATCAGTGCATGGTAAAATCGTATGTTCAGGTTTTCATACATCCTTGCATGGTAATATAATGCTCTACACGCGATGCAAACCAAGGCACAGTACCAAGCTTGGATTACTCGGTCTTTGGGAAAACTCTTAAGAGTCCAAAATTCCAGATAGTGTCAGCAAGAAAAATGATGGTTTCTTCACAAAAACAAGCTCTCATAAACTTCATCGCTAAAAGATTTAACGCTCCAAGCTTGGTATAGGATATAGATGACGTTTATGCATTTTTCAACACGCTCTCCAACATTTCTACAATTGATAACAAAAAACAAGTACTCATCTGTAACGTTAAGACCTGGACATATTGAATCAAAACTTTATTGATCTTACATCATTAAGCCATGCAACAGCAAGCTCACGTATTAACATGAAATTACCAGAGCAGAGACATTACAACACGTACAGAACAGCAGATCTTCAGAGAAAACGATTCTTAACAAGTAATGGTTTCATTAGAACTGACGAACATTATTTGTTCTGCAGAGTAAGGATCATACATAGAGAATCAACTGTATCGACCAGTCTCAGATCATAGATGATAAGAACAAATAAGTTACAGATAAACCAAACATATGAACGCCGATTAGGTATAGCATTCAATTTACGAAATACGGGTATAAACGCACAGAACTCGACGCATATCCAGAAATAAGGATCATACATAAGGAACGCACGAAAATCTCATAGCATTTAGTCAATCATAGATTCATAATCATGCGAGATACAAAATTAGAACTAACAACGCGCAGAGCTTCCTGATGTACTGATAAAGCAAAAGGTATGAAATAAATTAATCTACGATTATAAAAAATAGCGATAGAAAGAGAACCTTGTAGCGTTTGTGCAGGCGAGACTTGGACGACTCCATATCCTTCAGAATTTCAGAATGCGATCTCTCCAGCTGATGCTTGAAGGAATCCATACCAGAAGACGCCAGCTCCTTCAGATCAGCGATTGTGCTCACATTTTTCAGCGAACGCTGCGGCGATGGAGAGAATCCAGTAGGCTGATTCCGCTTGGAGCCTGATGCGCCGGCGACGACGCTCTTGTTGCTCTTCTTTTTCAGCGACGAGGCGATTCCGGCGAACGCATTCAGATCGAAACCGAACTGCACTGCTGGAGACTCCGCCGGCGATGGACTCCTCGTCGCCGCCGCGTCCGAAGGTAGTGGAGGAGGTGATACTAGGAGCGCGACGGCTGATGGCTTCTTCGTCGTTCTCTTCCTCATGGCTCTTCGCCTTTCAATTTTGCCCTGTTTTTGTGATTGAGAGCGTGGGAAGAAAATTTATAGTGGCGCGGGATATTTTGAGTTTGAAAAAGGTTTCCAAAATAAAATTAAAAATAAATAGACACGTAAGTAATACGCGGTCTAGTCACTCGAAGGTGGGTCCCGCACTCGGCCCATTTGCCGTTTCACTCGTGGGCCAATTTCAGCCTCACAGTGAACGAAAGCGACTGTATTCTCATCCATTTTCTGCCGTTTCTTTTTCAAGAGAAGAACTGAATCCTGCTCGCTCAGCTCAATCGCATTTATACAGTACTGCGCTCAATTCCAGGTTTTTCTCCTGATTATTTCATGATTATATAGAAGAATGAGCAATTGATTCCGTTTTCGCACCTTGGTTTTTCGTATTTGTGTTGATATTCCTACGAATTTCCCCTCTGAATGTAATTTCAACTACTCACCTTGCTCAATTGTGTTTTCGATGATTTTTATGGAATTACGTTCGCTATTTTTACTCGTTTGGATTATAAATGTGATTCTGAAGGGAAGAAATGTGATTCTAATGTACTTGCGGTCAGTATTAGGTTTCTGATTGTTAGTGTTATGATTTTCTGGAAAAATCTTCATCGAAATTTAAGTCATAAAGTGAAAATACTCATATGATGAGTTTGATAAGTAGAAATCCATTATTGAACCTGCTGTATATAGGTGGATCTTGTAACTAGAGTAGTAACTTGAGAATCTAACACCTACTATTTGTTACCAGCTTTATCTGAATCTATCGCATTGCGCTTGAATTTCAGGTAGAAATGATTATAAAGAATATGTTCAGGAGATATGAGAGGTGGAATCCAGTACATCCAACAATCGGATCCTTTTGGGGCGTCGGAATAGGCATTGGTTGTGGTATAGGATGGGGCCCCGGCTTCGGCCATGAGGTAGTAGGCTATGTCGGAGCTGGCTGTGGTGCTGGATTTAATGTTGGGATCACTTTTCTTGGTGTTGGCATTGGTTTTCCTTCTAATTACCTATTAACAGCCCCTTATAATGGTATGTTTTCATGTAGAAATTGTTTTATACCAGTGAATTGGTTGATTTCTGCAAGAAAATATGAACATGCGTGAAGTGTGTTGTTTGTAGAAGATGAGGGAACTTGATTCTGTACTGAACACTTTAGTCACTTTTTTAATGTTTATTTCAGCACTTTTGGCTGCGAAAAGGGGTTCATTAGGTATCATGGAAGATAGCTGGGGCACCAATAGATCAGACTCCTCCTCCATACAAAAAAGTCAAGGTGCAATATTTTCTGGCTTCAACGTAAGAGATTTGCCTGCTGTGAGAAGCATGTTGTTTTCCAATACGAAACATATGACTGATTGCTTACATAAAGTGAGTGGAGGAGTTTTCCCTCTGGATAGAGGTATTGTGAACCTTACTTTCCTATTTGAAAGCCTTTTGAAAGCATTGTTGCTATATTCGTGTCTCAGATCACCATGGTTTAGGAATTGTGTGATTGTTCTAATATTCTTGTTCTGCAATGCTTAGGAAAATATTGACATCAATAAACTCCGAGGCTCAGTTTTTTATTTTTTAAGCTTTCGATAGAAATAAGCAGCAAGATTGTGCTAGTTGCACTGTTGCAGAGTAGCTAAGTAGCTAATGACCTTTAAGCATCTCAACTAACTTTTCTCCATAAACTCTTTGAAGACTTGGACACTTGTTAATGACCATGATACTATAATTCTGGTGTAAGTAAATACATGTGGTCATTACATCCATATGCATCCATATAAACTAAGAATTTACTAGGAGAATAGAGTTAATATTATTTTCACTGGTTGAGGAACTGCAGATTGTGTTGCAGGTGGAAAGAGTCGGCTGGAGAACCCATAAAGGGAATTGCTCCCTTCAGTATGCTTCTTAAACCTCTGCTTCATGAGTACAATCTATTTGCATATAACAATCTTTTGGCGGAATCCTTCTGGCCCGATAATAGAATGAGGTTTTCCTTCATTTTTTTTACTAATATTTCTTTTGCTGCAAGTATAGAATTATAATTCCATGCTATTTCGAGTTCATGTTGAAGAATTGTGATTTTTGTAGTTATATATAGTTAGGCCTGATGTCCGAGCCACTTGTATATGTATTTTTTTGTTAATTTTACTGACCTTTTTGTGAAGTTATCAGATGTCTATTCTGCTGTATGATTATATAACTGCTGCTGCAATTCGCTAAATTCAACTTATTGGTGAGTTCCCTTAATCTCGCAGAATGCAAGATGCATACTCCGTATTATAGAAAAACGAAAATTGCGCCAAAATCTAACTAGAATGGCAGTATCATTTTTGTTTTTGATGCACAAAGAGACTAAAATTTTCTATAATATAATTTCTCACACTTAAAAAGTACTATTAAGTTCTAATGCATAGAAGTTGAATGATGTTTTATTTTATTTTCAATACAGAAGGGACTGAAATTTTTGTTGTTACTTAAAATTGAGCTCAAATTTAGATTCGCATAAGAGCGTTTGGCTGAGGCAGGCTGACAGAAAGTGCTCCGACCCCGAGGAACTTAATAAATACTCACTCTTTTTCGGAGCAGATGAAACGTTTTATTATTTTAGACTTCGTACATATTTAACAAACGTCTCATCTTCATTGATGATTATAGTGTAATATAGATAATTTGTATATTAATATCTAGCCGCGATTGAAAATCCAGAAAATCTTCATTGTACATCAACTGTCGTAAATGACCATTTATTTTTTATTTTTATCTAGCAGCGACTTGAACGTTTGCTAACAAAATAATCATGTTCACAATGCCAATATGCTTTGTCTAAGGCACGTTAATGTTGAATTTTTTACCCTACAAAACTAGCAATAAGAAAATTCTAAAATCAACGTCTCATAATTATATGAGAAATGCTCCACATAATTAAAAATATATCTTAAATATATACTTTGAAAACTATTTCGTATCAGGAGTATAGAACGTAATCCAACTATCAACCCTAACCTGTGAGTATTGAACAATTTCACATCTGCATATACAGTATACACAAAGTGGTGGGGTTATGTATTATTTTGGAAAATTAACTACCAATATGAAAATTAATTTGCAGCTTGCAACCAAGCATAAATTTAGTGCACAACACAAATGTTTGAACCTCAATCACAGTTCATGAAATTTCGGCAGCCACTGCCTTATTCGAGCCGATAATCTTAATCAAGACAGAAGATGAGGACACTCATTCAAGATGTGCTGAATTCGAGCAGAAATTCAATTCTAAAACATACCGAGTCACCTAATAGAATGCCAAAATCAAGTTTCGCAACACGAAAATCTCATACAAGGGCAGCACATGCCATCAAAACGCACCATCAATCAGCATGCAACAGCCACAGAATGATGCTGTAATAGTCACGCTCTTCCTCCTTCAAGCATCTGCAAATTAGCCCGGTTAACCTATAGCGATCTTTTCAGAACAATTTAATACATGAGAGGTCTTGATTTAACTTACCCTGTGTGGAGTAGCCACTCGAAGAAAAACTGGTAGATGCCCTAGGAATCGACATTGAAAGCTGGGTAGAGGAGAAGAAGTTTTTGCTGGAGCCATCTTCATCATCGAGAGTGGACCATGATTCCTTAGTCGTGGGCCACTCACTAAAGAAAGGATGAACTGGATGCTGCTGATCCTGCTTTGCTGGGCCCGATGTCATGATCTCACTGCCCAGAAAGCAGTGCTGCCTTTGTTTCGACATAGACTCAAACGTGTGAGGTATGTTTTGTTGAGTGGAGGATGAGGCGAGCAACTGTGAGTCGGATTTTTGCTTTAGCATAGAATTTGAAGAGAGTTGAGAGGGCATGAGTCGCCACGTGCCACCTCCTCCACTCGAGCCCAAACCAAGACTTCCGACACTTGCGGATGCTTCTGGGGAGAAACTGTTATCATCAGCTTCCGGAGTTGCTCCATGAACATACCTGCATATGCAACTTAGATGTCAAGAGCGAGCAGTGTCAAGTTTATCGAGTTGCAAATCAGATGCTGCAGTATGGAAGTAATAGTCACAAATCCAATTGGTTGATCCCAAAATGTCTTTTCCAGTATCATTTCCTTCAATATTTATGATATCCAATAGTCTATCTAGACAATGACAAGATGGATATTTTTTCTTCACATAACACCAAAAGATAGGAACATCTACACATATTGTTATAGAATATCTATGATCATATACATTTAGGCCCATTCATTTATCTCATCTCCACTTGAAGAACCCCACCTTGGAATCTCAAGGCTAACAAATGGGACTAGACATGGATGTCGAGTGACATTAGGTCCTATATTTGGAGTAGCAGCGAGTAAGCTGAAGCCTGAAGGGGATATTTGACCACAAAAGATTCGAATGACAAGACGAAAAGGTGGTGATTAAAATCAATACTTTGGTCTCCTACGTCTACAACACCGCAACTACAGTTTAATAAACAGGCACACGAAGACATTCACAAGAATTGCAGACAGCGGCGTGATGAAAGATAAGATTATTGTCTACATGAAAGTGACAGCCTATGGCAATAGAAACGTGATCTCATCACATATAGCACATTTCAAACCTAATCTATAGAGATTTGCAAACGAGATAGCATGCATCTTTCATGTTGCTATTTTTATATCCAATTATAACAGATTGAGATTACTGAGAATATTTATCCAGTGCATAAGTCAGGAAGCAGACATAAAACTTGCATGCTTGTTATATGTGGAGAGAGGGAGAAACAAATCATTATTGTAACAGTTGAAACCTAGACTAGCGAACTTTAGGCCCGTAATCTATCTCTTAGTAAAATGGGGGCTGAAATGCAGATTGACATTCCATATATTTCATTCAAGCACACTATTTCTTTCTGGCAGCAAAGTTGATCCTAGATTCAACATTGTAAGGGTCCAAAGAGACCATCACACACGACATACACGAACAAAGAGTTTTCTCATTATTCTTCGTGCTATCTTTTTCTCTGACTCTAACCTTTCTGGGGAAGGGTAAGGCCCTATTCTTAAGCAATTAATGTTCTAACGCGGAATTAATCTCTTTTTAGATGAAAACAGTCAGTATTCGCCTTTCTATGTTAGTTGGGGACAAAAAGAAAAGATCAATCTAGGATTATCTAACGCCTAAATAGCAAATTACTTCCCTACAGAAACATAATGATCTGCTATTAGTTGATTAGTTCCAAAAGTTTCCAATATCGTATGCACTTGGATGCCTCAAGCAGGGAAATTGTTTTGCTCCTCTCATTATCTAACTTAATTATCAACAACAGAGCCCAGTTTTCTAGAAACTGCAAGCAAAATGTTTCAAGATAGTTATTTTTTCCTAACATAATGGTTCTTACTTGCTAATAGGATCCTAAGAAATCTAGAATTATCCCTGAGCATATAAAGTACCAAGTGTTTAAGGACTATGGATGATTTTGATAATTGACTAAGCTTAAACAGAACTGCCTGAAGTCCTTGTTCTCGATCCCGTATGAGATAGGCTCCATCTGCAGCTTCGTCGCACTGCTCCCAAATGATGATCCATCTGAGCTAGCAACAGAGTAGAACGGCATGTTCTGGAAGCTTCCAATGCCACTGCCACTGCCATGATAGCTTCCACTGTTATTAGATATGTGGGACATTGCAGTTGACGCGGACTGCGAAGTAGATTGGGATTCCACAGGCTTTCTTGAACGGTTGCGACCTCGGTGCATGTGTCGTTCGCAATATTTGGAGTCGGGGTGCGCATCTTTCGAGCACCTCCACTTCTTTCCATCAGTTCTACGACATCTCCCAGGCTCCGGGTCGAATTTTTTCCCATAATAGGAACAGTATCCCACTGCATCATGGAAAACCAATAAGTAAGCTCATGAAGTTAGATAACACATGTAAATCCCAGATTAGATGATAGGACAAAAGAAGCACAAGAAACTTAGACCATTCCTTTGACATGCTTCAAACCATTGAACATTTTTCTCATGACTAAACACACCTCTCATATTTTAGCCTCTAGATAACTATCATGCACAAGACTAGCTCAACTAAAGGAAGCAAATTCATGTGCTAGATTCTCTTCTGATCATTCCCTTTCATTCATAAAATCAGTAAAAGATAAGTCTTTAATTATAACAATCCATAGAATGAGCTTTAACTATGGAACTCACCAGTTTATAGATAGATAAAGCAATCACACGAGTAGTCCCAACAATCATAGGCTCAGTCACATTACTAGTAAAAAGATCATTTCTTTTGAAGCCTAGCATCACTTTTTTCTAACACATATACACATACAGAGAGAGAGAGAGAGAGAGAGAGAGAGAGGGCAAAGAGCAAGATGATTTTACATGAAGGATGATGAAAGAAACGAGCAGAGAGGGCATCAAAACTGCGTCGTATGGGCAAAACGAGGTCTGGTGGGACAGGCAAGCCAGCCATGAGGTACTTGTAAATCATGGCTTGGTGCTCCAGCTCCTGCCATTGCACTGCAGTGAATGGCGCCCTATAACCACCGTACCCCAGCTCCCCTCCGCCGCCTATCCCCACCGCCACCGACGATGATGTTGATCCACTCATCTTTCCACCCTCTTTACTTCCCACTCTTTTTTTCTTTTTCAATTCCACCCCTCCTCAACACCACTTTCAATTCCGGCAGAATCTGCAGCCATAATCAGATTTATACGCAGTCAGCTAAGGTACAAAAACGCCAAACATGCAAAGATCCATACTCTCTTAGAGCCCTAGTTTTATCATTTCTTTTATGCCTTTTCTTTTCAGATGGGGTAAAGGGGTTCAAGATCTCAACTCCGAGTTTCCATCAAAAAGCAGCTACACAAAGTAAAGGAAAAAAACACAGCTCACACACGCATTCTAACTGCTCGAAGCAAAAAAGCTGCTCACAAATTCACAAACTCGAAAAAGAAAAAGTCTAAAACAGAAAAAACACACAAAAACACACTTGCAGAGAGAGAGAGAGAGAGAGTGCGCATTCACCAACTGGTGCACAGATCTAGGGTTTGGCCAAACAGGGGACGCAGATTTCAGATAAACAGAGAAGGTGGTATGAAAAAAGCTGGTATAACAACAAAATTGAGAAAAAGATGGGAAATTTTTACCCAAGTACATACGAAAAAGACAAGGAAACTGTAGCAATCCGAAGCTAACACAAATCAGGAACTGGTAGAGTGGCAAGTGAAAGTGCAACTATGGGGGCATCTTTACTCTGGGTTAAAGATTAAATCTTGAGCATAATATGAAGGAGGAATGAAAGTGGGGTTTCTGGGAATGCTGAGATTAGAGGGGACATGGGGGGCGGTGCGGGGGCAACATGGGATTGGGTGGAGGGGGGTGGGGGCCGAGGGGGGTGAAAATTATGGCGTTTGGTTGTGGTGGTGGTCCAATGATGTAACGCATCATGTGAAGATATGATGTCTAGTGTATGCAAACCTTTGTCCTCAAGTTTTTTTTAGATTCCAAATGCTCGTATAAATCCAACCACTGCTTTCTTCCCACTGTGGGATCGAATTTTTGTATGGTTTGGGCAACTCTTATCTTCTTCTCTTCTTGTACTACTAGTAGACTAGATACAAATATCCTACTTTTCCTACCTTATTTAATATTTTTCTGGATATTATCCGGGATTTAATTATTTGGTGTAATAGTTCCGTTGGTTTTTTCATTTTTCTTTATATTAATGTTGCTTTTCTTTTAGTTGCGAAATGAATTCATATCGAAACATATGGCAACACATATATTTAAAGACACTCTTCTAACACCTTGAGCAACGTTATCAAGTTATCTGATTAGTTTTACTAAAATATACTCCTTCCGTCTATAAAATATACTGACATTTTATCATTTTCGGTCGTCTGTAAAAAAACGTGATACTCATTTTTAACCGTAGACCTCATGTCCATAAATTATTTTCATACTTAAAAGTCAATCATTTCATGTCAAAAGCCCTTTTTATTATCTAGTCATTATAAACATAAAATATATGGGTCATTCTGTCTAAGTTTTTCATAGTTGGAGAGTAGCTAATATTATTTCGTTTACAGGTTTATCAATTGTAAAGATAAAACAATTAATCAAGAGCTATATTTTTGTTCTTACACCCTCTTGCCCTTTTCAACATAAAAAAAATGCACCATTTTTTATGTAATATAATGTTCCTTACCCACGGTGGATACACTTAATATGTTCATCGCTGATGTGGCAATGTTAACTTTTTCCACTTATGGTTGAGTTTATTTAGTAGAGTTTAGTTTTTTTTTTTTTTTGTATGATTTATAGTGGGCACGTTAAGCATATCCAATATGGACATTGTAGCATTATTCTTTCTATGTACTGTATCATGCCTTTTGATTGATAAAATGATGAGTCCATATGAAGCAAGTAGAATAAATCCATTCCAAATCCTCATTATTCACTAAAGTTCCCAACTTAACAAGAGCGACTTTTGTTTCCCACCGCCCAATGTTTCTATTCCTGTAGATGGATTTTTATCAAGATCTCTCTTTATAAATGGAGGAGAGCGAATCGGAATCAGATCCGCTATATGAAAATTCAAGATCAACACCTCGACTTCACTCTAATTTTATTGAAAATTCAAAATGATCAACACCTGAACTTCCTATCAAAGACAATATCTTTCGTAGAAAGGTGACAGCGTCATTGGACGAGGCTAAATATATACATTGTGGTGTTGAGATTGAAAGAGCGGATCATTTTTTTATTCGATGCAGTTTGGTAACCTCCTTTGGGGACCACTTCATTCAAAATCCAGATATTCTTCCTACCACTTTTGGATGTAAATTCGCAACCACTATGTGAATTCGTGTGGTTTGGATTCTTTGAAAATGGAGGATCTTGTTCGATCAAGAAGGATGGTGTAAAGAGAAGATTGTTGATGATGTCAAAGGAAACCTTTGGAGCTGGCTCATGTCGTTAAACGGACCCCCCATCAACAGATCGTTTAGAAATTGAAAGATTCTAAAACTTGATGTTATTGTAATGTTCTTGTTGTTATGTTCTCATATTTGGGTACTCCGCGTACCTTTTTTTTTTTTTTTTTTTGGTACGAATTGTTTTTCTCATTAAAACATCAAAACAAAACTGTTACACAGCAACACGCCCCATTTCATGCATCCATGCAAACCTATCTATTAAAACAACCAATCTCTAGCTACACTCATGAAAGAAATTGCTTCAGTTTCCTATCTCACTGACTGCAAAATGCTATCATCACCTTGCATTGATGGATAATCACCTCCACCGATGACTCCACTTCCTACATCCGCCTTCGATTTCTTTCCCGCCAAATATGATAGGCTAACACAGTCACCATGCAACGGTACATCCTCTGTCTCTCACTATTAGTTCTACAACATGATAAGAGTATCTCCTTTTCCAGTACCCATGGTAAAGCAGATCTAGTATGCCTACACCACCCTACAACTCCCTCCCAAACTGCCCTTGAAAACTCGCAGGCAAAAAACAAGTGATTCAAACTTTCTTCATCTCCACCACAGAAGCAACACCGTGCATCAACCTCAATACCTATCTTATACAAATACTCACAGGTTGCTAACCTCTCCTGCATCAGCAACCAACTATTAAATACACACTTAGGTGGAACTGGGTTTTGACAGACCATCTTAGCCCATTCCACCTTCTGAATTTGTCTCGTCAACATAGTGTAGATGGATTTCACTGAATAGGCAGCACTGTGCAAACAATCTACACTTCCTTGTATCTCTTGTAGATAATCTCGACTCCCTATAATCTTCTTGATAACCTACGAGCATTGGTTTGGAATTGACATCTCCAATAGGTTTTGTTGGTTTATATAATATCCATGGATCCACTTGATCCAGGTACAATCTTTCCTCTGGTACAACCTCCATAGTTGCTTATTTATTGTTGCTCTATTCCATAACTTAAGATTCAGCACATTTAATCCTCCAGCTTGCAAAGGTAGCATTATTCTCTCCCAGGCTACTAATGCTCTTTTAGACACTTTTGTTCTTCTTGTCCACAAAAGGTTCTACAAGCTGCTTGAATTAGCTTCAAGATCTTCTGTGGTAAAGGAAAAATCTAGCTCCAATACACATGTATTCCAAACAAGACTGACTTTATAAGCTGTATTATCCCTGCATATGAAAGCAGCTTGGATGACCAACAAGTGATTATGTGAAGTATTTTCTTCACTAGGGGTTAGCACTGTACTACACTCGACTTCTTGGTTGATAGAGGAACACCTAGATACTTGAAAGGAAGGCTACCCTCACACATTCCTGATATCTCCAGAATTTCTTGTTTAAGACTAGCTCCCACTTCTCCAAAATATATACTGCTCTTCAACTGATTTGCTCTCAAGCCTAAAGCTTCTGCAAACTTCTCTAATACAACCAACAGTTGTTTTATTGAAGTGATGTCCCCTCTTGTAAACAGCAACAAGTCATCAGCAAAACACAAATGAATCAAACCTACCCTTTTGCACTTAGGATGGTTGTGAAATAACCTATTACCCTTCAGCTCCTGCAGACACCTATTGAGGTATTCCATACATATCACAAACAAATATGGTGAAATAGGATCACGCTGTCTAAGCCCTTTTCTTGCCTCAAACACCTTAGTAAGTTCACCATTAACATTGATCACATAGGACACACTAGTTAGACATACCATGATCCAGTTGATATACCTGTAGGGAAAGCCTAGTTCCACCATCATCTGTTTCAAGAAAGTTCATTCAACTAAATCATATGCCTTTTGGATGTCCACCTTCACCATACAACGAGGAGATATTTGCTTCCTAGTGTAATTCTTCACCAATTCATGACTTAAGATGATGTTATCAAAAATCAACCTTCCTTAAACAAATGTTGATTGGTTATCACTAATAATGGTATCTAAAACAGACTTCAATCTATTAGCTAGGACCTTTGAAATTATTTTGTAGAGAACAGAACAACATGATATGGGCTTAAATTCCTTAACAGTACTTGCATTCTCACATTTGGGGATGAGAGTGATGAGTGTTACATTTATTTCCTTTGGTAAGTTCCCTAAAGTAAAGAACTGTTGTACTGCCCGTATCACTTCCTCTCCAAAAATATGTCAGCATCTTTTGAAAAATAATACATTAAAACCATCAATGCCTAGAGCTTTACCTGAATCCATACTGAAGAGAGCCTCTTTGATCTCCTAACCAGTAACCTCAGCAGTGAGAGCTCTTTGTTGAGTGATCTGTAGCTTAGGCCCCTTCCTCATGGTTTCCTACCATAGTTAGGGCTGCAAACGAGCCGAGCCGAGCCGAGCCGAGTATTGGCAGGCTCAGGTTCGGCTCGTTTAATATTTTACATATTCGGGTTCGAGTTCGACTCGAGCTTTAAATTTGTGCTCGAGCTCGGCTCGAGGTAAAAATTTTGAGTTCGAATTCAGCTCGAGTTCGGCTCGCTAAATATTCGATAAATGGTTCGCCTCGAGTTCGGTTCAGATTTGAGCTCGAATCCGGCTCGTGAAAAGCTCAAATTTTATTTTTAATTCAAGCTTGAGCTCGATCTCGATTTTAAGCTCGTTTAAAAGGCATGATTTAAAATATTTTCTTTTAACATTCCAAATGAAATTACAATGAAATTCATCAAACAAAAATTAAAATTATTTAATACTATAAAATAATAAATAAATAAATAAATATATAATATAATATAATATAATATAATAAATGAATTGATCATAATTGGTGATATATATTAATGTTATAAGTTAATACTTTCTAATAGTAATAATTGTGGTGTAGTGCCTAATTAGCTTTGGTTGTGATTTGAAATTAATTTTACACCTAAATGCTAAAGCTCGTTTACAGGCTCGATCAGAGGTTCGATTAAGAGTTCGCGAACATGCTCGTGAACAAGCTCGATTAACATACGAGCCGAACACGTTCGCGAGCAAAACGAGTCGAATACCCTAGAGCTCGAGCTCGGCTCGTTAAATTAAATGAGCTCGAATTTAGGCTCGAGCTCGGCTCATTTATTAACGAATTCGAGTTCGAATGAGCTTTTACCGAGTCGAGCACCGAGTAAGTCCCGAGTAGCTCTGCTCGTTTGCAGCATTAACCATAATCAACTCCGCAGCTGCAGTTCCCATCAATTATTGGTAGAAATCTCTGATCTCCTTAATACTATCCTGTCCAACCACCACATTTCCATCAGCATTGACAAGCCTGCGAATAGCATTAGTGTTTTTCCTCACTTGAGCATATGCACGGAAGAACTTTGTATTAGAATCTCCCAGCTGCAGCCAGTCATTCCTAGCTTTTTGTTTCCAGATTTGTTCTTCTATGTTGCTCCACTTTTCTAACTCCCCAAGTAAATATCTCTCTTCTTGGATCCAATCACTATTGGAATTACCGGCCATTCTATGTCGAGTACCCTTTTTTTTATCAATAAAACTCATCTTATTTGTCTGATAAAAAAATGATTTTGCATGTGTTCAATAGCCGAAAATAAACACAGAAAATAATTCATTATTAATCTTCCTTTTAATTGGAAAAAACTAAATATATATATAACCCTTCAAGATATTGAAATAATAATAATAAATAAATAAAAGTCGGCTCAGATCGGTCCAATAACCGAATTCGGCACTGTATAAGGTTAGTTTGTGACTCGCCCAAAAAAAAGCCCGCGACTTTAACGGGCATATATCTCTAATACTATAGCCCGACCCATATTCAGTTTGGACCGGGCCGGCCCATTTAATACCTCTTGTGGAAATTCAGTTCTCAAATCTCAACTTGATGCGAGTTGATAACGATGAAGAAAGGATACAAAACGACACCGCCTTCATTATTCAGACTTCTAATGGCGATACATTCCTCGATATTTCAAGTATTTTTAATTTTAGTATGAACATGTATGTAGACTGAGTTATTCTCGGAAGGTAATAATAAAAAAAGTGATAATTGTTCTATTATTTTCGAACAAATTAAGAATGACTGGATATATATTTATTTTCTTATTATTTTTTTATGACATGGGAATTATCTGCATCGAAGATGTTGGATTATCGAATTTGTAAAGTGGATTCTCGAAATGTCGCAATCTGAATTGGGTTGCTATGAAAGTGTGGATAAATTGGGAGGTCATTACTTATTATTAATATTCGAGAAACAAAGAGCTGTCACGCTTGTCTTGTTCCGATCATGATCATGAACATGAATATATACAAAGTATTTATTTGCAAATTACAACTCACTCCCAACCCCACATACCAACAACAGATATGAGATGAATTATGTATTTGTTGTGATCTGCTGTTTCCAACTAAATTGCCCCATGATTATGTTGTGTCGGAAAAAAGACTCTAAACCAAATACTACATCTATTTTATATAAAATGACACTTTTTTTTTTTTATTTGACACGTTTTTCTACGTTTCTCGATAATGGGTTTTAAGATGGATTTTTAAAGAATTCTTTCTTTTACGGGATACTACAATTATCGTAGTATCCCATAAAAAAAAGAATTCTAAAAAAATCCATCTTAAAACTCATCATCGAGAAGCGTGGAAAAACGTGCTAGAAAAGTCACTATTGAAATGTGTCATTTTATATGAAATGGAAGGAGTATTTTTTTAAAAAAAATAAATTAAGGTGATAATGGTTAAAATCATAGAGTTTTCTTTAGCAATTAAAATTATAGACTTGCTTGTAAATGATGTAGTGCCTTCTACTAAGTTAGATTTTGTTATTTAAATACACAATACATAAATTTGGTCTAATAAATTCAATAAATAGCCGGTAAAACATTCACATGTATTTGTCTGACAACTTGATGAGATATAATTATTTTTACCATATTTTTTTGTCACATTCATATGATAAATCACTCATATTTATTTTGTCCATATCCTTTCACACTCACATGCATATGTCTATCCTTTGTCAATATCACTTTTATGTTATTACGGAAAATTAAAATGTCTATATGTATTCTTATTCTTCTAAGATTGCAATTTATAGCACTTCTCACTATTTTGTATCACATCTTCTTCATAGCTTTCAAGGACACAAATAATTCAAATTCCTCAAAGACTTATCATCAAGCTCAAATTTTTATGACGATTTAAAAGCAACATATTGAACGTATACGTGAGAAGGGGCACAAAAGTGTGTTCGAGCGGTACTTTGCTCACAAGTCACAATCCAATCTGCACTCTATAAATTTTCCGTAGAAGAATTTACATGCAAAAGTCATTATTTGAACATATAATGAATAAGGTCGTTGTTGCAGATAATTTTTAAAAGACATGACATATCTTTTACATGTTGGTGAACAATGTGGTTTTCCAGGGATGTTGGGCAGTATCGACCGTATGCACTGAAAATGAAAAATTGCTTTAAAGCATGGACGGGGCAATATAGAGGCAAAAAATGGTAAGCCAAATATTGGATACAGTTGTTTTGCAAAACTTATGGATATGACATGCATTTTTTGGAACTCCAAGTTCGAGAAATGATATCAATGTACTTCTGCAATCTCTTATTTTTAATGATGTCTTAGAAAGCCGAGCTCCAAATGTTAGTTATGTTGTGAAAAATTAGATGATTGAGTAAAAAAGTGGTTGCTGACATATTTAGTCTTCTAAGACTGCGTTTGGTAATCATCTCAAGATGAGGAATGATGATTCATCTCAAGATGACTCATATGAATAGTGTCAAGATGAATCATTCATCCCACCGTTTGGTAGCAAAAAATTCAGACTAAGATGATATCATATTGTGTTTGGTACAAATTGCAAAACTCTAGATTAAAATTTAAATTGACTATTTTACCCTTATTAAATATCCCTACCGATTTCACTTTTTATCGTTGAGATTAAATAGTACCCTTTATTATTTATTATTTATTACTCTGTATTATTATTATTATTATTATTATTATTATTATTATTATTATATTGTTGAGTTATTATTTTTATTATTCTTGTTATTATTATTTATTATTATTATTATTATTATTATTATTATTATTATTATTATTATTATTATTATATTGTTGAGTTATTATTTTTATTATTCTTGTTATTATTATAATTATTACTATTATTGTTATTATTTATTATTATTATTATTATATTTATTATTATTATTATTCTTGTTATTATTATAATTATTACTATTATTATTATTATAAAATTATTATTATTATTATTTATTATTATTATTACTATTATTATAATTGTTACTATTACTATTACTATTATTATTATATTATATTATTATTTATTATTATTATTATTATTACTATTATTATTATTATGATTATTTTATTATATTATTATTATTTTATTATATTATTATTATTATTTATTATTATTACTATTATTATAATTATTACTATTACTATTATTATTATTATTATTTTATTACATTATTATTATTATTATTGATTTATTATTATTATTATTATTATTATTATTACTATTATTGTTATTATTTATTATTATTATTATTACTATTATTATTATTATTATTATTATTATTTGAAATCGTATAAATACATAAAGGTAAAATGGTAAGAGAGAGAAAGTATTGTGTTACTGTTTTAATGAGTTCACCTCATCCGACCAAAAACATGAGATGACTAAACAAGGCGGAACAGTAAAATATCAACGGGCCTTGTATTCATCTCGGGCCCTCCAGTTTATTTTAGTTGGTTACCAAACAGTGAGATGAACCAAGATGATCTCTCTCATCTTGGTTCATCTTGGTTCATCTTCTTTACCAAACACACCCTAAGTATAAGTATGTTCATGGTGAACAATAGAGCATTCCTCAATAATTTTACCCTATATTCACAAAAAGCATGCATAATATTCTCTTTTTTTTTCTTTTTTTCTTTTTTCAGTTTTCCACCAAGAATGTACACACTCCATATTTTTATGTGGAGCTTCACTTTATCATTTTAATTTTTACCATCAATATCACTGTTAATTTACATATGTCATTTTCCATCGTATTTATAAAATAATATTTTTAGAATCAATAATAAATAAAAAATGATTGATTTTTGAACACAACATGGAATACCAATTGAAATTCGATTGAAATGTTCAAATGACACGCGTCGCTCACCCAAAGGAGGGGGAATTGATGAAGACAAGAGCTTAGTACAAATTAAAGGCGATGTGTATGCATTCATCTTTGGAAGGTATAGTAACTTAAAATAGCAAAAAAAATAGAAGTATGGGCGTTACCCACTATAATAAGTAATCTATTTGTATAAAGGGCGCTTTGGTTTTTCTACCCTTTTAAAATACATAATGTAAAAATTGCCCTCCAATATATAGTTATGTAAAAACTACCCTTAAGAATTAAATAATATGGGTAGGGCCCCACCCACAATTGAATTCACCAGCTCAAAAGAGCTTGGAACTCGGGCCATGCACCACAGTTTTGGACGGATTCGACGAGGGCCCACTCTCGTGCTCGAATTCGACGAGTTGGGTGCTCCGAAAATTGTGTAGCACACCCCCCACAATATAATGATGTCCGACTTTAGGACTTTAATGAATTTGTCCAGACCCGGCTCGGTGGAACACTGATTTATTTATTTATTTTTTTTGTTTTTTTCCTTTTGTAAATTATTCTCTTATCTCCCTCTCCATCCTCCATATAAACCCCTAAACCCTTAAAAAAACAGAAGCACCCCCGAAATAAACTCCCTACATACTCAACACTCCCTCCATTATTTTCTCCCACTCCGGCAACCACCCTCCCCCACCGACGGATAAATTTCATTGCACCGGAGTGATGTCGGGACAATACATAATCGACCACGACAACAAAGACCACTTTGTCTTGCCGGAAAACGAATCGGGGATCTCCGTCGAAGTAATACCACGACGAATATCAGTATGTTTTCCGGCGAATGTAGTATTAATTTTTTGTTATGAATTTAAATTGTATTATTTGTTATGATTTAATTAGAAAGTAATTCGTTTATTGATTTTTGTTTGAAATTAATTGATTATGATTTTGTCTAAATTAATTCCCTTATGTGATTTAATTCGAAATTATTAGAAATTTGTAGTGTTTGTATGTTAAAATTTATATTTAGGTTGAGAAAAAAAAAAAGAAAATTTTGGGCATAGTCGGCCGGTCAATCGGACGCCGGAAAACCGCCGTCCGGTCGTATATTCCGGTCGCCGGAAAAAGCACTTTTCCGGCTATCCGAATGACCGGCCGGCTATGCCCGAAAATTTCCCTATTTTTTCTTAGTATGTATAATTAATCACATGTTTTTTGTAATTTTATTAAGTCGTTAATTAATTTTTTTTGAAAATAATTGATTATTATTTTATTTAAATTAATTCCCTTTTGTGATTTAATTCGAATTTATTAGAAATGTGTAGTGTTTGTAATGTTAAAATTTATATTTAGGTTGAGAAAAAAAAAAGAAAATTTTGGGCATAGTCGGCCGGTCAATCGGACGCCGGAAAACCGCCGTCCGGTCGTATATTCCGGTCGCCGGAAAAAGCACTTTTCCGGCTATCCGAATGACCGGCCGGCTGTGCCCGAAAATTTCTCTATTTTTTCTTAGTATGTATAATTAATCACATGTTTTTTATAATTTTATTAAGTCGTTAATTAATTTTTTTTGAAAATAATTGATTATTATTTTATTTAAATTAATTCCCTTTTGTGATTTAATTCGAATTTATTAGAAATGTGTAGTGTTTGTAATGTTAAAATTTATATTTAGGTTGAGAAAAAAAAAGAAAATTTTGGGCATAGTCGGCCGGTCAATCGGACGCCGGAAAACCGCCGTCCGGTCGTATATTCCGGTCGCCGGAAAAAGCACTTTTCCGGCTATCCGAATGACCGGCCGGCTGTGCCCGAAAATTTCTCTATTTTTCTTAGTATGTATAATTAATCACATGTTTTTTATAATTTTATTAAGTCGTTAATTAATTTTTTTTGAAAATAATTGATTATTATTTTATTTAAATTAATTAATTATGTAAATAATCGGTTGGTTAATTTAATTTTTTTTTTTACAGGATTCTCCGGCGCCATGGTACCGTAGAAGCAGTTTGATCAACCGGAGATTTGATGTCGGCAACTATTATAGGGTTAAAATCTTGGAAGATATAAAGTTGGCACTGAGCGAGACATATCGAGGTGGTGAATTGGTCGATGAGTTTCAGTTGGGACCTTTCGGACATTTGCTCGATTGGGAGCCGGGGCAGAACAGTAAACCCCTGCTCCACTCCGTGTTATCTCGAGCTGTCGTGACGGAGGTGGGAATTTGGTTCCACATTAGGGGCCAGTACATAGAGTACACCGTTCAGGACCACGCTCTGATCACGGGGTTGAGATTTGGCCCTACTGATTTTGATCCCAGGATTCAGAGGGAGCCAAGGACATCCCGTTTTTTTCAAGACGTCTGTGGCGGCCATGGTCAGAAGGCGGCACTGTTGCACTCCCAGTTGGGAACACTCACGTCTGAGAATGATCCAGACGGGCAACTTCGATTGAAGTTGGCAAACTTATTGATGGCCAATTGTTTTATCCTCGGTCATGATGGGCAGGCTCCACCCCACCAGTGGTTGTGGGAGTTGATCGACGACACTGATGAGTTCAATTCTTTTCCTTGGGGTGCGTACTCCTACAAGACCTTGCAGTACTACTTGAGGACGTTTCAGGCGAGGTCTAGGAAGTATCACATTTATGGGCCGGTATGGGCACTTATGATCTGGGCTTACGAGGTGATGCCAGGGTTCGGTGAGCAATTTGCGGAGAGGGCTTCCACGACGGACGTCCCTAGGTGTCTGAGATGGAGATTCCGCAATACTTTCACCGGCGTGTCCGAGGCAGAGCTGTACGCGCCGTTCGATGATCCGGCAGAAGGTATTACTAGGATTGAGCCGGAAGATCAGGAGATTGAAGAAATTTACTACCAATCGGTACATGAACCGGGGGCCCTACTGGCTTTGAGCTCGTTCTGAATAATACGGGGCTTTATTATTTCCGCATCACGGAGCAATCTTTTCGCAAAAATTGAACCGATCACCAACGCGTGGATCTTCCTCACATGAGTGGTATCTGTTAGACCTACCTCATCGCATGTGTGCTCCTCGTCAAATATGTTAACAGTCCAAGGCCCGCCTTCGCTAGTGAGATAAAGTCTGAAGGGGCAATCTCTGGATAATTTGCATACCATGACCATTCTTATCTTATCTGATTTAGCGACATAGTATTCTTTCCTCCTGTTCAAATGCCATAAACCCACTGCGATCCAAATTTCATCCTTGGAGAAGAAAACTGAGGTCCTCGACAGCTCATCAACATTCAAGAGATCATCGTGATACACTAGTGAATCACGGGGCCGGGCAGGGACTATCGGGACAAGCCAATTACTCATGTGCTCTGTGTCCGAATCATACTCCTCTTCACCCTGACCAGGATTTGGGAACATCATCCTAAGGAGTTTCTGCATACCCCCTTCCTCCTGTATCCAAGCGGTCCACTCCGCGAATAAAGCCCTGTTCAGCTGCCTACCTTCATGGTATAGATTGGTCTCGCCTTCGCTCTCCGAGGTCTCCGAGTCCTGTTCAGGTTCCGGGACGTAATCTTCGTCATGTATTTGCTCTTCGTCGTGCTCGACCTCTTCATTGAGGTCTGGAATGTTACCTATTTCCGGGATGTTGTTGCTTTGGCCGAGATACTCGTCCCCTACCCAGTTGCTAGAAGCAACAGCTCTCCCGACTTCATCCAAGTATGCCCGCCAATCGTCGGTGCCCTGGCTGAAAAAATCATTTGACCCACCGTACGCCTGCGACTGATCGAATGTAGGGACACATGGAGAGGATGTCTCGACGTATGCAGATGATGCCCCGGCATGTGAAGAGGATGCTCCGTCTTTCGTCTTCACGAATATTGTTGGTATAAAACCATTGCATAATTCTTGTAATGTATCGTCACTCGTCAAACGTGAAATCACATTACGTCCGCGGTTGCTCTTCCTTATATAAAAAAGATCGAAATCGGAGCCCGCCGGGTTGCAATAATGAGATATGAGGTATCTCAAGTTGTAAATTGTTATCCCATAAGATACTGATAATGGGATATTGACCTCATCGCCGCCTTGATAACTAGAATCATCCCAGATACCCCCGTATTTAACATTGACGTAGATCTCAGCCATCTGTAGTCAAATAATTACAACTTAATTAATAAAAATTACAAATAAATATAAAATCAATAAATTAAACACATAAATATATACTGTTTCCGTTAGGAACATCACATGTATATACTGATTTAATCCATCACATAAGAGAATTAATTTAAACAATATAATAATCAATTAATTTCGAACAAAAATTAATAATCGAAATAATAAAATTACAAAATACATGTGATTAATTATCCATACTAAGAAAAAAAAGAGAAATTTTTTGGCATAGCCGGCCGGTCCATCCCGTGGCCGGAAAAGTGATTTCTCTGGCGACCGGAATACGTGACCGGACGGCTGTTTTCCGGCGTCCGATTGACCGGCCGGCTATGCCCAAAATTTTCTTTTATTTTCTTCAACATAAATATAAATTTCAAAGTTACAAACACTACACATTTCTAATAATTTCGAATTAAATCACATAAGAGAATTAATTTAAACAATATAATAATCAATTAATTTCGAACAAAAATTAATAAACGAAATAATAAAATTACAAAATACATGTGATTAATTATCCATACTAAGAAAAAAAAGAGAAATTTTTTGGCATAGCCGGCCGGTCCATCCCGTGGCCGGAAAAGTGATTTCTCCGGCGACCGGAATACGTGACCGGACGGGGGTTTTCCGGCGTCCGATTGACCGGCCGGCTATGCCCAAAATTTTCTTTTATTTTCTTCAACATAAATATAAATTTCAAAGTTACAAACACTACACATTTCTAATAATTTCGAATTAAATCACATAAGAGAATTAATTTAAACAAAATAATAATCAATTAATTTCAAACAAAAATTAATAAACGAAATACTAAAATTACAAAATACATGTGATTAATTATCCATACTTAGAAAAAAAATAGAAATTTTTGGACATAGCCGGCCGGTCCATCCCGTGGCCGGAAAAGTGATTTCTCCGGCGACCGGAATACGTGACCGGACGGCGGTTTTCCGGCGTCCGATTGTCCGGCCGGCTATGCCCAAAATTTTGTTATATTTTCCTCAACCTAAATATATATTTTAAAGTTACAAACACTACAAATTGCTAATAATTTTGAATTAAATCACATAAGGGAATTAATTTTCAAAATAAATCAATTAATAAATCAAAATAATAATCAATTAATTTTCAAAATAATTCTATATACTGATTCCTAGACATATAATCTCATTTTCATAAATACGACATGTTATGAAAATTCAATTAAATTCCAAAATAAATATATAATCTACTTGCTAAACATATAAATTCGATATTAAACGATTACCTATATTGTTGGATAATTCGGAAACGCGATGAAGCAATGTGGTTTACTTCCTCTTCCTCTTCTTCCTCTTCCTCAGCTCAGCTTTGTTTACTTCTTCTCAGAACAATTTTTTTGGTGAATTGGCCTTTTTTTTTTCTGAATTCTATTTGCAATTTTGCGTTGTATGAGTTGTTGTATATATTCAGTTTTCCGTGTGGTTGGCATAGGATACCAATACTGTTTCGTCTGTGATATCAGAGATGAATTATTTGTACCAAAAAAACAGCCAAATCGTGCCCATTCACGCATGCATGCTAAAGCAATAAATTTAATAGTAATACTGTTCATAATGGTAATTATAACAAGAAGAAAAAAAAATTATGACCCATCACCTCTCACATTCATCATTCACCCATAATTGAATTGTGGTGATAGTTTTTAAACATAAAATGTGGGACCCATAACACATTAAAATAATTAAAAGGGTAGTTTTTACATTACTTCATTTAAAAGGGTAATTTTTACATATTAATTTTTAAAGGGGTAATTTTAAATATTCTGAGTTGTATAAAAGGAACACAATATAATAATAATAATAATAATAATAATAATAATAATAATAATAATAATAATAATAATAATAATAATAATAATAATAATAATAATAATAACTATCTCCGTCTCGTTCTATTGAGTCTTATTTCCGTTTTGGTCCGTCTCATTATATTGAGTCCCTTTTCTAAAATGGTAAAAAATGTGTAGCTACAATTAACTCTCTCTCCTTACAATTGATTATAGTCATATACTGTATCTATTTTAGTCTTCTTATTTCTTAATTTGTGTGAAGGTATACTGTATCCATTTTGGTTTCTTATTTCTTGGTTTGTGTTAAGGTCAAACTAAACCAATATAATGAGATGGAGTCCGTAGTTTAATTGGACGGAATCTATCAAGTGCGGTGTAGATCTCCATCCCACCTGGACCTGCTGCTGCTCTGTTTATCATTGGACGCCTAGTCAGTGCTCGACAGCTTTTTTCGACACTTCCACTATATTTTTATTTTATTTTATTTATAAAATATATACTCCCTCTCTATATTCGTCTTCTCTCTAAAAATATTCCCCGCTTTTTCATCATCTCTCTCCTCTTTCTCTCTCAACAGCCATGAGTCTCTTCGGCCTAGGCAGGTAATTTTCTTCAAAAGGGGAATTTTATTGTGATTGCGATTTGTTTTTGTGTGAGTATTCAGGTCAGATCTGTATTTTTGCGTATTCGATTTCTGATTTCGTGGTTTGATTATTCGCGTGTTGTTTGCTCACTCGATTCATTTGTGTGGGCTTCTTTTTTTTTTTTTTTTTTCCTTCATACTCTGTTTGCGTGCTTTGATTTCATATCAGGATTGAGTTTTTGATAGCAAAAGAGGTGTATAATGAAACGAATCTATTGAAGGTTTTTTTTTTTTTTTTCCTTTTTTTTTTTGGTAATTTGGATGAATTAAATTATATTTTTAAGCTCCGTGGCGGGAGTCTTCTCTGATCAGTTCAATTTTTGATTAATTCATAAGCACGATGATTATCTGCATTAGATGTTTCATTTGCAAATTTAAACGGGATTTTAGGCTGCTATTTATACTGTAGCTTCGTGATCTTGTCTAATGTTATTTCTGCAAGTAGACAATCAGAAACCGTTAGCTAATTTCTGTATGAATGAATTTGAATAAGAGATATCGCATCACAATATTAGTAGTATGTCTTTTTTATACTGCTACGACATTTGTATCTTGTTTAGATGAAGTAGTAAAGTACAATGCCTAACCTTTTTACACTTCTATTAAGTGCTTCAGGTACTATTGTTATGTTTGTCTTTAACTAGCTTTACTAATGCAAACTATTTAGATGTGAGAGGTTTTCAGGAAATTGTCTAATTTTTTTTACTGTATCATTTGCTCTTTTGAACAGGAATCAAAGGACATTCCGGCCTAAGAAGAGTGCCCCATCAGGCAGTAAGGTGCATTTCTTGATTATTTTGGATTTCATTCTGCTTCATTTTCACTGTTTGTAGCAAATTTATGTTTGGAAAAGCACCTTGTCATATATAGCAATTGATTAGTTAATTAAATTTTGCTAATGCATCATGTAGTGGATAGTGTTTTCTGACCAGTCTTAATCTTAGTTTCACTTGCAGTAGCAAATGATGCTAGAGCCAGAGAGAAAATATGATTTCATACAGTAATTAGGAAATGGGGAATGTGGATATCATGTTTTGTCTTTCCTTTTAAGTTTTGGTGCGTATTCAAAATAAAAGGAAATATTCATTCATTTTCCTTATCTTCTTCATGATTGAAATCCCTTCTCTGTTTCCTGGTTAATCTATCATGGTTTGAGATGCAGAGATGATAAGGACTTTGATGGATTGGTGATGCATTGTTAATTTATTTGAAGATATTGATGGGGAAGAAGAGTTCATCTTGTCCATGTTTAGCTGTCTGACTTTATACAATTGCTGAATGCACAATGCATCTACCTGTCGGCATTATTAATTTTCATATTATACATCATTAAATCTTGTACAACTGTATGCTGCAGGGTGCACAACTGAGACAGCATATTGATGCCACTTTAGGTAGTGGGAACTTACGAGAAGCTGTAAGGCTACCTCCCGGTGAAGATTTTAATGAATGGCTTGCTGTTAACAGTAATCTCTCTCTCTCTCTCTCTCTCTCTCTATTAAAAAAAAATGATATCACTGATTATCGGGATAAATCTTCCTGCACAATGGTTAAAACCCCGCTCCCAGAAAAAAAGAAGAAACAAAGGAACTCATAGTTCTAGTTCCTTGTGTGTCTGTTTTTAAGCATATGATATGATATGTTCACACTATGTTAGGAGGTTTTTTTCCTCATTGATTGCTCATGATATGAATGTCTTGTGTAGTAAAGGCATAAAAGGATATATATAAGAACAAAAACTTTGTAATCATTCTTCCTTCATCTGCTTTTGTTAACATTACTTTGTGGATCTAAATTGAAAGAAGTTGCTTGGTTTTTTGTCTTCAGCTGTAGATTTCTTCAACCAGGTCAATCTTCTCTATGGCACCCTCACAGAGTTCTGTACGCCAGAAAACTGCCCTACAATGTCTGCTGGCCCTAAGTATGTCCGAATGATGATTATTTCCTTATGTTTTATGTTTTTAGAATAACCACAGTTTCAGAACTCCGTTATTGTTTGAAAATTGGAAAGAGTATAAAGTTAAAGATCAATTCATTAATCTGGTGATAGCGCATTAGTGGATATTGCCCTCTTGTGTCCCCTAGAAGCAAAATTTCTTTATTTATGTATCAGAAATATTCCCGACATATAGAGAAATACTTTTTTCAGGTACGAATATAGATGGGCGGATGGTGTAACAATTAAGAAACCTATTGAAGTTTCAGCTCCTAAATATGTCGAGTATTTGATGGACTGGATTGAGACGCAGTTAGATGATGAATCCTTGTTTCCTCAAAGGCTTGGTAATGATTATTTCTGATTCAGATTTAACTATGCTGTTTACTTGGATATTGATTGTAGCAAATGTGTCTTACATGGGAAACTCTCAAGTTTAAAAACTATTTTCCTCCATTCAATAGTTTGGTGAAATTCTTTCCATTTTGATAAATTTATTGGATCAATACTGATGGAGGAACATTTGTAGGTGCACCGTTTCCTACGAATTTCAGGGATGTTGTGAAGACTATATTCAAACGGCTATTCCGGGTATATGCACATATATATCATTCGCACTTTCAGAAGATTGTGAGTCTCAAGGAGGAAGCCCATCTAAATACCTGCTTCAAGCATTTTATACTTTTTACATATGTAAGTTTTCTGATACTTTTGATTTCACCAGTCATTGCCTTTGAAGCTGAAAATATTGCAAGATATTACAATTCGATTACATTGCTGCTGCATCTAATTATCTACCATTACTATCTCTAACTCAAAAGTTTATTTTGCAGGAATTTTCGCTTATCGACAAGAAGGAACTCGCTCCTCTGCAAGAGCTCATCGAATCGATTGTTCCATATTAAGCGACGTAGAGACGAAATAAGTGTGTTTATAGTTTCCCTGTAACTGATTTTATTGTACCATCTTCCTGTAACAATCAGCTGCTGCCATTCTTACAGTAACTTGTCCAAAATTAATGTTAATTACCTGACAAGTTTGCTTCTGTTATATACCTATTCTATCCACCAATGTAATATTTACATCATCCTTTCCTTCTACAAAAAATCAAAACTTCCTTGATCAAAACCTATCTTCATCTGATACGAGGTATGTTCGGGAAAGGCTCCCGTCTCCTCTCATCCTCGCTCTTCCCCTTCGAAGGAGTCCCGAAAACTCCATTCCAGATTCTCAGTGTCTCATCTCCAGCAATCGAAGCCACTTTATATCCATCTGGGCTCTACCAAGAACAAGAAATATCACTTAATTATAATAATACAGAACAAACAGTAGTTCAAGTGAAATAGTTACATAATCAAATAAATACCTTAGCCATGCTAAGCACTCTTGAAGTGTGACCTTCAAACTCAGCAATCTTAACCATGGAGGGATACTTCCAAAGAGTGAGCTGATTACTACTAAAGCCATGAGCACTCAGAAGCTCCCTCTCGTGCGAACTCCACAGCAACGAACACACCTGTGAACTGGTTCCGACTGAGTTCAAACAAGCTCCGGTGTTGGTGTTCCAAAATCTTATCCTCTCGTCTCCCAATCCTCCACCGGAAGCAAGGAGATTGCTCTGGAAAGGGCACCATGTGAGAGCTTTGACTGCTGCAGTATGCTCCTCGAAGCGATGAAGCCACTGACTGGAAGAGTTCGACCATACGTGGACCAAGTTGTCATTGCCTCCACTCGCCAACTGCCCTCCCGAAGAGCACCATTGCAGACCACACACCTCTTGATCGTGCCCTCTATATGTGCTCACAACGTGGGACCGGATCCTCACGTCGTTGTTCACGATCAAAGTGTCCATTCCTCCACTTGTTAGGATGTGATTGCTCCAATCTAGGGAACTCACTCTCAAGCTGTGCCCTCCTTCCAATGTCCTCAACTGTAATCACAACATATCACTACTATTTTCTTGAAATTTCAACAAAAATACTGAGAAAATTGTGAAGAAAACAACAAATAACGACATACTTTTCGAGTAACTGAAGAATCCCAGAGCTGGACATGGGAGTTAGTGAAGCCAACAGCAAGGTGCCTTCCATCCGGGGCCCACTTCACGCTCGTTACCGGTCCGGTTTCGTCGGAAACGGAGAGAAGTTGAGTGATGGAGCCATCGGAGGCAGCCCATAAGTAGACATCATTACTCAATGCAATAGCAACGATATTACTTCTGCCCCAATCCAACAAATTCAGGTAAAAATCGTCTATTATATCAGGGGCATCCAAGATTTTTTCTGGAAACTGCTTGAAAACAATCTCAATTTAGCGAGAATCGACGATTACATATATTACTGGAAGCGTGAATGTGAGTGAAATTTTCGAACTAACCTTGTCGATACGTCGACGTTTCTGCTTGATTGATTTTCTATGCCTGATTGGGGAAAAGGAGGGGGAATTGCTCTTTGAAGATGGGGGCGCCTTGTTCTTGAACGCTAGAATCCTTGTTCTGTTTATGTTCAGGATCTCGGCGAGATGCTCTCTGTAGAGTTGTTTCGACGGAGAAGAGGGTTCGACGCTTTCGCCTTTCGCGGCGGCGCCTGTGAGCATGGAGCGAGCGAAATCGAAATCCATGGCCGATCGATTCGGTATGAACCTGTCCAACTGTAATTAAGAGAGGAATATCAATTAGGGTTTTAAGTTGCAGCATCAAGCATGGGCATGATGTACGAAAACATGCATTTGAAATGCAGTAATCGCTTGAATTATACAACGAAATTAATCCAAATGTGTAATCTTTTCAACAAATTTTGCAGAAATCAGATTAAATTCGACGAATCGTTACATGAAGGATATATAAAAGAACTGAAATACGAGAAGAATTCAGTGCCTTCTTACATTTTCGCTCGAGTTTAACTTTCGAAGCATTGAGAGAGAGAGAGAGAGAGAGAGAGAGAGAGAGAGAGAGAGAGAGAGATGCAAACGAGAAGGAAGAACAGATTTTCCGATGCGGTGAAATGGTGAATAATCTAAATTTCAGAGAGGAGGAAAATTGGTGTGTGTTTGAATATGAAAACCGTTTTCGTTTATTCAAAGTCGATTTGGGTTAAATTGATGGAGGATCGTTCATTCAAACGTCTCTCATTTATATACAACAAACCGCGGGGTAACTTTGTCATTTCAGCATTTTCTGTAAGTTGTTATGTTTGTAGTAAATTCGTTTTTGAAAAAAAGGAAAAGGAGTGTGATTTCAGTAATTATTTGTATTTTGGTTATATTGAAGTCAAGATCGAGAAGTTTATCGAATGTCAATATTTATAATATAAACTACCATATTTGTGATTATTCACTTGACTCAAATTAATTACATCTCCACCGAATAATGATTCTATCAATTTGTAAATTGCACCGATCTCATAAAGTTAAAGGTTAATCAGTAATATTAAGGAGTTTCGCGATACTAATCAATCCATTATACCTAATTTAGAAATTAATATGCTTGCTTCTGATTTTTTCTAAGACTAGAAGTACAAAGAGATAGTGACGACTCCAGAATTTATAATTCGGAGGTGCGAAAAATAATTATATAATATTAATAGTACCATCTTATAATAATGTGAACGAAAATTATAAAATTACAAATATACATAATTTAATTTTCGACAATGTTTCATTATTAAAAAGCGATTGGCAACATTGTCATCATAAACTCGTAGGAAAACACATCCCTCTCAATGAAATTGACCAAACAATCATTTAAAAATTGATTTTTCATGCTATTTCGTAATTTGTTTTTGACATAAGTCATTCCGAAAATTATTATCTCGACACTTGCATTAGCAATCGGAAGAATCAATACCAACTTAATGAGCAAAAATACTAGAGGATAAGTCACATGTCTTTTTGTTAACCTTAGTAATGTTTTAAAATTTATTGTAATTAATTAAAATGAATGAATATAAATATACATACATATATGCATACATAATAGTAGTAAAAGATTTTTTTTTGGGGTACAATTATTGCTCCATACTGGAGTTGTCAGTGCAAAGAGAGGATGATTCCCCCTTCCGATATTAGGACCTAACCCAGCAACTCGCAACCGCTATTTTTGGTGCACATTAGATAAATCTTCGTCTATGTGCAGTAAACTGCAAACCACACAAAGGAGGTAAATTATACATGAGATGACAAGTATGACAGACTCAAATCCATAGAAACATGAGTGAGATTTGAATCTGTGTCCATTCAGGCCACAAATGAGCCCCTTTCTCTCTGATCTTTACATTGGAGCTTAGAGACTATTGCGAAAAACTTTGTATTTTTGAACTACGGAGTTTATGGTTTTCTACTAATTTTGATTGTCACGCCCCAATTTCCGAGGGAAGGCACGTGTACCGGGACGTGGCAAGGGGTTGGAATTAAGAAGCGGGGATAGAAAGAGGCTCATGGCTTGGGATAATATAATACTCCGTATTATTTATTAAGAAATTAAATACGGGATCGGGACGCACAACACGAACTACGAGATAGGTAATAAGAAAACCATACTACTCGTACCGGCTGCCTATGTCTGAATACCCGTAGACATAAATAATAAAATACGGGATCGGGACATACAGCTCAAACTATGGGGTTGGCTAAGCCAAATAACCCATGCTGGCCGACTTGTCTAATATATATATATATATATATATATAATCAATGGGGTAAGAGGAACGTAGAGATTTTATATCAAAATACGAAATTAACTTAGGATATTATATATAGGGAGATGAACTTTATTTATAGGCGTAGCGGAAGCCTTTATTCTTTTATACAACAACAACAACAGTTATCTCCAGTTTTGTCTGCTCCACCAGCTCCCTAATCTGCAAAACATTTGGAAATGAATTGCAGGGCTAAGTACTAATGTACCCAGTGGACTTGTGCCCAAAATATTTTATCATAAAAAGAATATCCATGATAATAAAGTATACATAGAAGGGTTTTGAAATTAAATTTACTTCCATGCATACCAAACCTTGATTTTCATGATTGTGCGCACATGTGTATTACCCTGTTACTCTTATACTATCCCGGGACATTGCCACAGCCGGATCCCTTTTCATGATGGAGTCATAGTTTGGAGGCAATGGAATATTTTATCCAGAGATTCTCCCCTCGAAGTTAGAATCAATTGGTGATCAACCCAACGATTTCTAACTGTGCGCACAACCTTCCGGTTAGTGTGTGAGACAAACCGAAAGACCCGATCGCATATATTATAAGAGCATTAAACATGTAATAACACATTAAAACATTTTCATGGATAATCCCATTTTATCAGAGCTTACTAACTCAAATAATAATTTGCAAGAATAAAGCCCCACCTGATAACCTGAAATACCACAATAACTTCTTGCGCTAATCTCGCAGAACACAGTTTATTTTTTTTATTTTTTTATTTATAACTTGACTATGACTTTAAGGTAGAATGTATTGAAAAAGAGTCGTTTGAGTTTTCTATTTATAGGAGGAATTTTTATGAATCATCATTTATAAGCTTAACACGTTCGTGGTCTATTATCCAATTCATCAAAGCTATATCAATTGCTGGAATGACACGTGTGACTATATGTTGCACTATCCTATTGTATTTGATAAAGCCAACATATCTGTAATTCATATGTATAGTTCTATCATATACTATTAAAGTATCCTTTTTATAATATATATATTCACATTAATGCTAACATAATCTATGCACTTTTCCTTACATATATTTTCGTATACAATGTATTAATTAATATATTACTCATACAATTATACTAATGTAAATTGAATTGATATATTCATGCATGTACACAATTAGTGTACACGTGTATATGTATTAAGCAAAACTAATGTATCCAATACATATATATATACTACCATGCAAATGTAAATTAATATCTAATATTATATCATATTTTAAATTTTACATTATATTATTATACGTAAATTATTTTTATTATTAATACTTAATCATAAAATTATCAAAATTAATGAATTATTCTTAATAGAGTATATCATCTTATTCTAAATTCCCCAAAAGAATTAGAAAATTTTATAAATTTATATATATAAGACTTATTTTAACTAATTATATTTAACAAGAAAATTTGGGATATTGCATTGATCCTGTAATCTTTTTTATACATTTGTTATGTACTTCTTCCATCTTTTTTTTTAAAAAAAAAAAATTGTAAAGAGAACTTTATACTACCTCCATCCCATGTAAGAAGTCCACTTTGCTTTATGCACGTATTTCCACCGAAACCTAGTACGGGTTTTAAAATTAATTTTGTAGTATCGTTTTTTTTACGGGATACTATGACACTCATAGTATCCCGTAAAAAAAACGATACTACAAAATTATATTTTAAAACCCGTACTAGGTTTCGGTGGAAATACGTGCATAAAACAAAGTGGACTTCTTACATGGGATGGAGGTAGTATAAAGGTATAGGGGTACCAACCCTATACAACTAATTTACATTCCAGATATTTTCAAACTATTTTTCGTTCCCTGCAAGTAACTACTCCCTTCGTCCCATTTAAACTGGTCTATTGTTTATTCAAATGAGTGGTATAAAATAATCAAATTGATCAATTTAAATGGGACGGAGGAAGTAGTACTGGGGTTAGCATCACTTTTCACCAAACATCAACTTCAAAACCGATCTTTATTTCTTCTTATATTCCTTTGTCTCGTTACTAATATCTCATTTCTTAAATACATATGAAGGTGAAAAGTTACTAATATGACAGATGGAGTAACGTTTGGCTTTTTTAACATGCGAGTATCATTTAACTTTTCTATTTGTGTTTCCTTTCCTTTTTTTTTTAATCATTTTGAGAAATGATTAGTTTCGAAAGAAATAAGTATGGAAATTTCCGACCAAAAAAAAATTATGGAAATCGAACCAAAGTAAAAACTCACCTTTAGTTATTTAATTCACTAACTCTTAATAGAAATGTCTTTACATACCTCCTTCACTAAATTCACTAATCTAAATAGACAGCTATACACAAAATTTCATGACATCATTGTCTCAATTTGGGGTGTGCATAACAATATACACCAGCTGCAGAAGCAAGAACACAAAAAACTTGAACAAATAACTGGAAATTAGCCAGCAGTTCACCACGAGCTTCGTGTTCGAGTGAACTACACGAGATTTGATCAACGTTGAGAGTACAACCATGTGGCATCATGGAGCCATAGAGACTGAAGGCAGTCTGATAAAACCAAAGGCCTTGGAGTGTAATAGCAATGCCACTGCATAAATCAGCTGGAAAGCTGGTTGGCATGAGGGCCCCGACAATAGTCGATAATATACATAGGCCTATGAGAAGTACGAGAACACGATGGTAGTATCCCTCGAGGCCTTTGTGCGTAGTTGAGTGGAAGTAGAATAAGAGGTACTCTGCTGTGAAAGCTGCTGAAGCAATTAGGCACAGAGCACCTTCGGATAGCGGAAGATATCTGAGAAATTTAAGTATGCAATAGCATATGTTTAGAGAAGTGTCATCTCTGATTTTAGTTAATGAAAGTGAGTTGTGAAGCCAAAATCATATACTTCTTGCAAGATAGAGCTTGAGAATCAACACCCTTGAGTATAACTCGTGCTAAGTTCCTTAGTATAGAAAATAAAAGAGCACAACATTAAGTAGAGCTTGAGAATCAACAACTTTGAGTATAAGACCTCATTTGGTAACAAAGAAAAGTCGAGAAAAGACCAGATAAAATTATCTAGGCTTTTCTGTCTATTTGATATCTCAAATAAGTTATCTCGACTTTCAAGGGCTCGTAAATGGCTATGGCCTATGATAAATTCATTATTTCTCTTTGATAAATTATCCGACTTTCCCTCTCATATAAAATTATATTGGCTTTGAACAGTACTTCATGAAGATAATTTTTCATGATTTTTATCTTATCTAACTTTATCTAGCATTTTCTCATGAAAGCTATCAAAGGGGCAACTTGTGCTAAGTTCATTAGTGATAGAAAATAAAAGAGCACTAAATTAGGTAGTTCTATTGCTTGTTCAACACTTAGGCCTCGTTCGGTAGCCAAGAAAAGCCGAGAAAAGCCCAAATAAATAAAGTTATTTGGTTTGTTTAGTATCTCAAATAAGTTATCTCAAGAGCTTATAAGATAGGTCTTGCTATGATAAAATCAATGTTTCTCTTTGATAAATTATTTTACATACCCCCTATCGAATAAAATTATCTTGGTTGAATAATATCTCATCAAGATAACTTTTCATGGTTTTTATCTTATTTAGCCTTATCTAGCATTTTCTCATAAAAGCCACCAAATGGGGCCATAAGTGTTTAGCCAATTCAAGATTTTTCCAAGAATGGAGGGGGTCCAATATCTCTATTAAAGCAACAAGTAGGAAATTAGTAGTTAAACTACAAATAAAAACAGTTGAGCAGATTTCTTTCGAGGAAAAAAAATAAATACCTATTGAGCACTAAGATTTTCAACTTTTACCTAGAACTTAAGAAAACTAAAAATATACCTAAAGTTTTACTACTAAGACTAAAATACCCCTTCTTTTCCCTCTTCCCTCTCTTCTCTCACCTGTACACACCCATGTGCATATCTTTTCCCCTCCCACTCAACTGACACACGCACACACACACAAACACACTCTCTCTCACTCTTTCCTTCTCTCTCTCTCTCTCACACACACACACTACCTCTCTTTCACAAGACACACACACGCACACTTCTTCTCCTTTTCTTATTTTTTCCTTTTCATTTCCTTTTTTTTCCCTGTTCTTCACAAAAACAAAAAACAAAAAACATTTTTTTCTCTTTTCCTATTTTTTCAGTTCTTTTTTTTTTTTTTTTTTTCCTTTTTATGTTCTTTGATAATATCTGTTTAATTCATGGTTGTAATTTCATAATATCTTATGTCTGACCGGGTGGATACTAGAAAATTATCAATATCTTACTATCTTGATGGTATGGAATTAAAGTTTCTTATAACATCGTGATAATAGTTATCAGAAAATGTTCAAGTCTTACTGTGTAGCTGGTGAGCATTGTTCAAATCTTACAACATGCATGACATAGTAAGATTATGTCAAATCTTAGTGTTTTTGTGGTGAGAAATGAACATTTCATATACCCTCATAGCTTAATATGATATTGTCAAAAGCTTACTGCCATAATCCTTTTGAGAAGGGGTGTGAGAAATATGCACTCTTACTAGGCCGATAGTGAGAATTGATAGTTTCTTATGACCTCATGATAGTAGTTGGTTGAATATATAAATTCTAATATGATGATATGCGTGGTTTGAAATAATCAAATTGAAATAAATGCACGAGGCGTACACCAGTGACAGGTTCACGGTGAGGGGGAAGAAGATAATAATTGCATAATTCTTACTGTCTTTGTTATAAGAATTGTATGCTTCTTACCATCTGTATTTGACTTCCTTGTAGGTACGTGCAACGAGTGATGACTGGGTGAGAATGTTGCAATTTCTTATACGCATAAAATTATTTCTCACTATGTTTGCTTGCTGATTGGTAATATTTTGCTAGTTTATAGCCTTCTGTTGTGGTAGACTTGTTAGATTTATGAAATTCTTACTTTATAACCTCCATGTTGGTGAGATATGCATAAATTATTTCTAACTATGTTTGCTTGCTGATTGGTAATATTTTGCTAGTTTCTAACCTTTTGTTGTCGTAGACTTGTTATATTTATGAAATTCTTACTTTATAACCTCCATGTTAGTGAGAATGTTATAATGAATAGAATTTTTACAACTAAGTGCTGTTAGAATTGATATAATTCTTACTAACTTGAGTTAAGTATGTAAGAATTTGATAGTTTCTTATGTTCTTTATGGTAATAATTTGTTAATTTCTTACAATTCTAAAATGTCTTGTAATAATTTGTAAATTTCTTACAATCTTAAACTTGATTGGTACGAATTTGTCAATTTGTTATGTCCTATTTGGTTAGAATTTGTTAATTTATTACCTTATCTAAAACGTTTTGTAAGAATTTGAAAATTTCTTATGAACTGCAATTAACTTATTGTCTTGTTTCCTTTGATTTTTAAATTAGATGGGCGAGGATAATTAGATTACATAATTATATTATATTATTCAACTCTAAATTAACAATTGAAGAACACCAAACAAATATAAACGGAAGAAAATTCGTATGCGTGCCTATAATTTGGTAATAAATTTCAATTTACTACCTATTGTTCTGTAAGAATTCGTATTTATTACCAACAACTCAACATCAATTGATAGAGAAAGAATCGTAAATCCATGGATACAATTCTTTTACAATGAATGAAACAGTATGTGTTTTCAATAGTGCCAACAAGAACCTCAAACAAAGGCACCAACAGTGCCAGCAAGAACCTCATCCAGTACATAAAAAACGAAAAAAAAAAAAAAAAAAAAGCAGCAAGAACATCACTTTTTGTCTCCAAACATCAATAAAAGAAAATAGCACTATAAAATTACAATCACAAGAAAAAGAATAGCGCACTTTTCATTTGCCCAACACTACTTCGACAAATACTAGTATATGAATACACATAAATTTTTCTCTCTCTAAAACTTTCTCTCAACACAAAAATTTCACTTTAATTTAAATAGGGAGATGCAAACAAATCAACATTGTAAGTAAACGTATGAATACACAGAAAGTACAACTAATTTTTTTTAAGAAAAAAAAAAGAAAAGGAGAAGGAGCGACAAGGGTTCTTCAAGAAAAAAAAAAAAAAGTGTTGAAGAAAAATCAGGGGAGGTCGCCTGGAATCAGTGTTCTTCACCGCCGTTGGTTACAGATCCGCCCTCCTCCATGGAAAAATCAGATCTGCCGGAGAATCCCACGTGCCGTCGTCCTCATCCTCTCATATCACAAGCCGTTTGAGAGAGAGAGAGAGAGAAGAGAGAAAGAGAGAATGAAATAAATAAATGATCTCTGAGAAATGTTATAGAAAGACAAAGTGGAGGAGGGGTTAACACAACACGTGAATGGAGGAGAGATAAGAGAGAAGATAAAGGGGTAAATTGGGGATAAATTTGAAACTTTAGGTATATTTTGTTATTTCTTAAGTTGTAGGTAAAGAATGGAAAAACTTAGTCCCAATAGGTATATGACTATATTTCCTCTTTCTTTTATGAGCCCTCCTATGTTCAAGCCAACATTAAACTTTTCTCTAATAATAGAAATATTATCAGGATCATGAAAGTAGAAGACTAACCTTGTCTTTTCACACAACATTGTGATGATGCCGAAGATGAAGAACATGAGTAGCATCCCCGAGTGCTCAAAGTTGTTGATGTGAGAAGGGTTCAAAACTCCATTGACAAAAATCTCGAGATGAGTTGCATATAGAAACTCTATGCACAGATCAATAAAACCTCCAACTGCAATCACATAAAGTTCTAGGTACTTGAGCCTTCCATCGAATCCTCGAACCGGGTTCCAAACCCGGACCCGGAACGACTCGGAATCCGATGCGTATCGGACTATAGAGCACCATATGTGCCACATTCCCACTACTAGAAACAGAGTTCCTGGAACAATATGTCCTGGAAATGAACCCATCTTTTCCAAATACTATGTATTTACTTATTTATACTATGCTATACTACTTTTCAGTATATTTTACCAATACAAGAATTCAACCTTCTCTATTTTCTATCATTAACAAAAACTGGAAAAATTCTAAACTAGCAAGGGAAGCAAGAAACAATATTTTCTTTTATCTTTCCAGACATGACTAATATTTGCCAAAAGTTGAAATATATAACAATTATGAAGAAACATATATAGTCCTTGAGATTTCACTCGATGAACTTGAAATTAAACCACCTGCAAAAGAGTTCTGCATCAAATCATGAAGCCAAAGCTATTTTCTTAGAAAACATAAAAATGAAGAAGCATTATTTGATTAAATAAACATTATAAATCACAAGAAACAAATATGTTTATACACTCATCATGATTTACATACAAATGAAAGACTGATTTTCGAGCATCCTCATAGAATCAGCAGTTCAAATTTCAAGAATTCATGCAGAAATCAGTCCAAAAAAAAAAACAAAGCTTATTCTACCATTCAGAGCTACCGGCTACGACATGCCAAAATCTTCATACCCACAAAATCCCAATAAAATAAATAAATTAAAAAATAAAGAAACACAGAATCAGATGACAGATCATGCAGTTAATTAAACACGTACAATTAATTTAATTTTATTTTTTCGCTTCAAAAAGCTGATGAATAGGGAAGAAAGTTACCATCGTAAATGCGAGCGCAAAAAGATCAATGCCTCAGTTTAATTTAATTTAATTATTTTAATTTAATTATTATTTTAATTTAATGTAGAAGATCAATGCCTCAGTTTCTCGGACTCAGAGTGTGAATGCGAGCGCAAAAAGATATAAAGATCGAAAAATCTTTTAGAATTCTGAGTGGGTGCACAGTATGGTTGATGGGGATCGACGAAAGTTAAATGGGATCGATGGTCAAATTACACTAACGAAAAAGATGATAATTATTAACACATCACTGAATTCAAAGAAACTGTAGTACTTGATTTTATGATTCTCTTTCGTCCATATATATCGCCTCTCTCTCTCTCTCTCTCTCGTGAAACATACACCAGAAAGGAAGAAACACGTGTATGCTGTCGATACCTGGTTCGTTGCATGGAAATCATCTCTCGTGATATGAGGTTTGCCGATCTTGTTTTTATTTTTATTTTTTATGTTTCTGTTTTTTCAGCATTTATTAATTCATTCATTTTGTCGATTTTTAGAATTTAATTGCAATTTTATTAATTAAAGTAACGTTGATAAATTTTGAATTACGGTATATAAGTTTAAAAAAAATACATTTTTTAGTTATAAATTAATATTTTAGTAAATTTTTATTTATATGATAAATATTATGAAAATGGTGAAATAATTAATTTGGATCCCGTCGGTACATTAAAATTGGGACAAACAATATCATCTGATCTGGTCGTGCACTTCTGATCCTCTATCCAACTTCAATAAACCAATGGCGTTTCAAATTCGATTGTTTTTTAGAGTTATTCATTTTTCCCTTCAATTTAATTTTATCAACCTTATTTATCAAATATTTTAATTTCAATTTTAAAATTATCAATTCTTACTATTAATTTCAATTTTAATTATTGAACCCTTATTTAATTGAGTCCTTATTTTAAAATAAAGTCTCAATTATTGACTATAGTTCACTAACCCTATTAAGGTTATTTAATTTAAATTTTCTTAGTTAAAATAAGATTGATAAACTTAAAACTAAGTATATAATTTTTAATTTTTTTAAATTTTAAATATAAATATTAATTATAATTTTATACGGAGTATATTATAATAAATTTTTATTTTATAGTAATAACCATCCACTCTATGTAGGATAATAACCTCTTTTATTTCGACGGTCTATTTCTAAACGCTAACAATGTGTTAATAACTAGTTTTCTTTTCAAATATGGGAATAAGTAGCATATAAATCCTTAAGTTTGTCATCTTAGAGCAAAAATAACCTTAATTAAACGTTAGGTGCTGCCAGCACCCTAATTTTTTTTATTAGGATGCAAATTTATACAGCTTCCAATTAACGGATTTTAGATGAAAGTTTAAGAAAAATCGAATTTTCATTTATTTTCCTTTTAAATAAAGCATTTCATCAAACACTTTTCTAGCATCAATTTAAATGCTAGAAAGAGATGAAACTTCCTACTGAGACCTCGCGCAAAAGTATTGGATTGGAAGAAACTTACTCCCTTCGTCCTTGATTTACTGACCCTGTTGACTTTTTAGATAATTTTTTAAGCTTTGTGATGATGGATTTAAAATCGAATTTTTGGAGTTTAATTTTTTTTACAAGGTACTACGAATGTTATAGTATCGTGTAAAAAAAACTAATCTCAAAAAATTCAATTTGAAATCTATCATCACGAAGCTCCAAAATCAGTTAAAAAGTCAACAAGATCAGTAAATTGAGGACAGAAGGAGTATTTGGAAATTGCATAAAAGAAAAATAACTTTTAGTTATTGGTGAATTAGTGATGGGAGAAGGAAGTTTTTTTTATTCCAGAATGATAATGACGAAGCATTGGATTGGAACAATATTATGGTTAGAAAATAGAAAAAATAAAATTCTAAAATAAGCGTCGTTAACTTTTCATCAGGGTGTATTTGTACTATCGATTTAGAAATTTGGATATTAATACATCTAAACATACTTTTAAGGTACTTTTGCACTGCATATTAAAATTTGTAAATTAAAATAAATATAGATATATGTTGTAAGTTAATTAATTAGATTGTATGTCATCTATAAATTTTGATTAATTTTATTTGCATCAATTATATTTTTTTAGAATTGGATTAATTATAATTTATGACCTTATGATTTCAACTTTAATATATTTTGTAAAGTGGTAATAGGGTGTTTTACCCACTCTTAGATAGATTACACAATATATACCCACCTATTTAATTTTGCAATTCATATACCCAATATTTGAAAATTGGACATAGTTACCCTCAAAACCCTCCATCTTTCCTCTCTATATCCTCAATCTAAATTCAAATTTTGAAATTAACATCCCAATTTCTATTCTCCAATTCTATTCTCATCTCTCTCTTTCCTGCTGCTCATTCTTCTCCTTCCTCATCATCTCTCTCTCTTCTCTCTTCATCTCCCCCTCCATTCCCAACCCCAAATCCAGGTCGGAGGTTCTCCATCGTCGAATCCCCATCCATCATCTTCTCCGCCTCAGCCTTCCGCGACTACTTCAGCGCTTTCTGCAACGCGGTGGGTCTGATTTGAGAGTCGAGGAACCAGATGCGGCGGCAGTCGACGGTGAGGAGCTGAGGTTTGATATGAGCAACCTGCAGACGTGGAGCGACCATTGATGTCGATGAAGCTCTGCGGCACCTTGAAGATGGAGCAGGAGCTCTCGCCGGTGGAGCGGCTCAGGATGCGCGACGTGTCTGCGAAAGAGAAAGAGAGGCGCAGAGGAGGAAGGGGTTGGAGAATTGAAGGTGTGGGTCTTTGTTTATGAATCTGAGAGCTTTTTGTTTGAGTTTGTTGTTGATTTTTTTTTTCTGAATCTGAGAACTTTTTGTTTGAGTTTGTTGTTGATTTTTTGAGGGAGGTGATGTGTTTTTGTTTGTTGATTTGCTTCGGCAAAGTTTCCAGCTGTATTTTTCCTGTTGACATGGAGGTAGAACCCTGTACTATGAATTTTCGAATCTGGTTTTTATGTGTTCTGGTTCGTAGTATTTAAGATCGTACTATTACAGTTTGCATGGTACGTTTGTTTTTGTTTCGTACCATGCAAACTTCACTGGTACGAACTGTTTTATGTTCTTCACTGGTGATTCCTCATTTCTCTTTCTATTTTTTTCCTCCTATATTTCTTCTGATTTTGATTTTTTAATTCTGAATTTATACTAAATTTGAGTATTTGAGTTTGGATTTTTATGACTTCTGTTGGGGGACTTTTTGCTGCAATGTTATCTATAAGATTTGTGGGGAAGCAAAAACTTATGTATTTTTGTAGTTTACTGTTTTATTTTTTTAAATAAGAGAAAAGTTACGGTACGAATTCATTATTTTTTTCTCTTTGTAATGGAAAGTTACGGTACGAATTAATAATACTGTACCATAACGGTACGAATTCATAATATCGTACCAGTAACTTGTCGAGATTGTTTAGAAAGTAATAGAAAGTTACAGTACGAATTCATAATTTTTTTCTCTTCGTAATGGAAAGTTACGGTACGAATTAATAATACCGTACCGTAACGGTACGAATTCATAATATCGTACCGTAACTTGTCGAGATTGTTTAAAAAGTAGGATAACAAATATTCATTCACTCATATCATTAATGAATGGTACAAATTCGTCTCAGTCTTTCTGAGTACCGAGCAATTTTTTATGAATTTTGTATTCTTTATATTTTCTATTCCCACATCATGGTACGATTTTGCCAAATTCGTACTTTGAACTCTAAAAATGCATGAAATCTTTTTGCTTTTACGAACAGTTCAGCCGTACTTCGTACCGTTCCTTAGGTACGGTACGAAATTTAAATATCGTAAGTCGTTCTAAGTAAAAATTGAATAAAATAAAAAATAAAAAAGAAAGTGGAAAAAAGTTGAAAATGATGAAAAAAGGGAAAAGAAAAAAAGTTGAAAAAAAAATATATAAAAAACAAAAAAATAAAAAAAAGTCTGAAAAACAAAAATAAAGAAAAATAAAAAAACAAAAATGAAAAAAAAAACTGAAAAAACAAATGAAAAACCAAAAAAAAAAAGATAAAGGAAATGAAGAAAAAGGAAAAAAAACATAAAAGAAAGAGCGGAGGGAATCCATATGCATTAAGGGTAAACTTGTCCAAAATTTGAAAATATGAGTAGGTGGGATATAAATTAAAGGGGTGGGTAACTTTTGGTTTTCTTATATGAGGTTGGGTAGTTTAGGATTTGCTCTACACTTTTAATAGTTCCTTAAAAATGTCCCATTTTGTTTGTTTTGGTTGCCAAAACGATGACTCAGCTCACAGGTTTAAAAATAAAATTAAATGAATCCGAGAAGCTGCAATGTTTAAAAAAAATTACAAGTTTAGGATTTCTTACATTAAGAAAAAGAATGCAGGATATTTTTTAAAAAAACTATTAAAAATTTAGACCAGAAATCAAAATTAGTCAAAAGTTGATGACATGTAATTAACCCTTTTTATTTTGAGGGGACAAGTCTGAGATGATGTATTTAAGACTTTGATGCAATAACGACGCATTAAATTTTATAATAAATCACTAATTCATAGTAATATTTTTTGTGCCATGCTCAATTTCTTATGAAGTCAGTAGTGACTTATAGTTGAATTCCTTTTGTACTTGGTGTCCCTACCTCCATATCAATGAACATATTACTACTATTATATTTGCTAGCTATAAATAAAATTGAACATTTTATTATATGTTACTTGAGGAGTATAAATTTCATTAAAAGTTATATCCTCTAGGGGTGCACATTGAACGTGACAAGTTTTATTTTATTATATTTATTTATTTAATTGAAAAGACATGGTTTTAAAATTTCTAATTAATAGTATCTAAAAAAAAAAAAAAATCTAATTAATAACTTCACATGTTGATGCAATGATTGCCATTGTGCATCTCAACAAACTGAACTGAATTTAAACACATTGAGGTCCACTGCCCTTTTCAATACTTACATTTATTGAATTTCAATTCTTTTTTTAGATATATAATATTATAAAATCACTAAGTTAATATTCATGGCTACATGTTTTCCTTTTCTTTTACTACTTTTTACTTTGAAATGACCGAAAACATGTTTTCTTGCTGTTTCGACATCTATAATAATATCGAGTAATGAACCGAAAATTTGATGTGGATTACTACTCGGAAGACCGTTGACTATAAGAATCTGGGCACACTAATTAATACTTAACCGTGGCTTAATTAATGGGTTGATTATTAGCAAATGGAGCTTTTCAGTGATAATAAACTTTTACAATTTTTTGACTTTTACAAAAATAATACTCCTGCCCACGGCGAGTAGGAGACAGTTATAAATCTACAATCTATAGAAATAGAATGCTTTAAAATATATATTCTGTAAGTCCATCGTTTGCATTTTCATGGGTAAATATTTGAGGAGGCCGACGATAACCGACTGAGAGGTTGTTGCATATGCACGAGAACCGCCATAAATTTACAGAGATTTGCTTTGAAGCATCAACTGCATGCACTTGGTATATATAGAAGAATTTCCGGAGGCATGGAAAGGATTCTCCACATTGTAGCAATAAAGGTCATCTGAGAGGTCGTCGCCTCCCACGATATGTGGATTTGACATAATTTTTTTAGAGTCTCCATATCGAACAATGATATCAACGTTCTCAATCGGTCACACGTTTTTAGCGATATCGTCAAATGGACGGCGTAGCCAATGAAATTCAAAGCCAGTGGGCCACTATACAACATGATTTACTACCTCGCTGACGGAATTTACCCGAAATAGCCAACATTCATTTTGAGCTCCCCCCACAACTGAACCGAAGGTCATAAGGTTCAAAGCGGTGCATGAGTCTGCGCGTATAGTAAGGAGGTCGAACATGCTTTCAGAGTTCTTCAAATATGATGAACAATTATCCGCGGTCTATCATGACTTTGATACTGCTACATTATACAAGATGTTATGTACGCTTGCATTATCATGCATAATATGATAATCGAAGATGAAGAGGCGACCGCAACAGATTGAAATGATGAATACGGATCTTCTAGCATTAGCATTGGCCAATCGTTTTGGGCTTACATGAAGAGCACTACGAAGTTGCTCGATTCAAGAGAGCACACTCAATTTGAAAGTGATTTAATTGAAGAATTTTGTGCACATTTTGATCAGATGTTGTAGAATTTTATTTGACTTTTATGTTTTACTTCTTAATTTAAGTACTTTCTAAATTTATATAATTTTATTTTTTCAGTTTAATGAAAATAAATTATTTTAATGTATTCTCAAAAAATCGAAAAAAATCAAAAAAGCTCGGGAGATAGCCGTACTACTATGGATGATTTTGAGAAGAGATTCTTACCCATAAAACCCACCAAAAAATAAGATAGCCAGAGCACCAATATTGAAGCTCGACATCGGAGATACTTTGAGTTAAAGAGTTCCACTAAAAAATATTTTTATGCTTTACAATAATTTGAATGGATATTTTTGTCATACGATTTTTTCTGGCTATACATTTCTATTTGTCATTTTCAAATAATAAATCTCATAATCCCGATCTAAAATAAAACAAAATAAGAGATAACACTCGTTCATATTAAGGTGGATCAAACTTCAATTTATTAATTTACTTATTTCTTCACATGTTACAATCACAATTTATTCGTACATTAATTCACTAATACAAGATTGGATATTAACATCTCTTTGAAGCAAAGGCTGTTATGTACGAATTTAACGCTCTTTACTTTCAAACTAAACTTCTTAATGGCTTATAAAGTTCATTGCCATTTGTGAGGATGCAGACAACTACATTTGAAAAGCTTACATAATTTACATGATATAATTGGGTATTTTTTCCCTAGTTGTATGAGCAGACTAAAAATTTGTAACTTTATTTTTTGTGTGGACACATAAATAATTTGTCAGTCTTTTGAGCTGAATAATCTACGGTCATAAATAATTTAGGACATTCTATTAATATTCGTGAGATTTGTTCAAAGAAAAAAAAGTAAAAAAAACTAACGTCAGATATTCTTATAGGTTCAAAGAATTGACAAATATCTAACCTATTTCGCCTATACTATAAATATCTAAATAACCAAAGTTGAATAAAATCCATTAGAAACATGATAAGAACCCCTGATGTGACGAGAAGTATGATTCTACTAGATAAAATTGCAATTGTCAAGCAAATAAACAGAAAAAAGCGGGATTCCGATTACTTGCACAAATTTTCAAAGATAATCACATTGTATTCAACCATTCATTTCTTGTGAAATATTTCATACCATCAAAATGTATTTTAAATATTACGTAGCTCTGTTATATATATATTCAAAAACCTTAACCATCTTGCTTAAAGCTGAACTAAATTTTGTCTTGAACAAAAAAACTATAATTAGCACATACCAAAAAGATACTTAAGGAAAGCGGATTTTCTTTTGGCATATAAAAAAGTCAAGAGCAACCTTGTAACCTATCTTAAGATATACTAGTATATGTTTTTTTTGTGTACATATAATTTAAAAAATTGTTTGCTTGTATAATAGGAAGTCAGATCCTCTACTGTAATTCGATATTGCATTTTCTATCGTATCCTAAATTAGTACTCCCTTCATTTTGTGGAATTTGACCCCTTTGCTTTGGCAATTGTTGACACGTTTTTCCATGCTTCTTGATGATGGGTTTTAAAATGGATTTTTGAAGATTTCTTTCTTTTACGGGCAGTATGCCAAAGCAAAGAGGTCAAATTCCACGAAATGGAGGTAGTAGTAATTATAGAATTCTGTAAATATAAAAATGCTAATAGATTGAGTACAAAAAAATATCATCCACATCGAGAATGAAAAAAAATCAAGAGTAAAGTAGAATGAATATAATTTTGAAGGTAATAATTACTCATAAATATTGTTGTTTATAATAGTAAATTTAAATGCAAACCCCAATTAATAATTGTAAATACTCGAATCTTCAAATTTGTAGCTCATTCATAAGACAAAATAATACTCACACATAAAGACAAAAAACGCATTCATTAGTCCTATCTCCAGTCCACTCTCGACTTCTAAATTTAAATTATTTTGGTAATCCCACTGCACTACGAAAAAATAAAGTCAAAAAGGAAAAAAAGAAAAACCAAAAAAATGTAGGCGTATATTCTATTTTAATATTTTCGATATTTCTTGTTTTTTCCTCTGCTTTTCAAACTCTCTCTGAACTTGCCGGCGTTTTTTCTACTGCGTTTTTTATTGTTTCGATGGCCTGAAAAATTCAGATCACTAACTGTAAAATTAACTTCCCCTAATTTTCTCTCTCTTCATCGCCCCAGCTGGCCAGCTCCATCCCTCTGGATGTGTACAGTATACGTGTGTTTCTCTCTCTCACACACTTGAAGGCGCGCACTTGTTCATTCACGCCGGCAATTAATTGCAGATGTGCGTGTGTTAATTGGTGAATTGTGAAGATTCTGCACGGGCGCCACTAATGTATTTCTCGAACTTCTCTTTCTCCTTCTCTTTCTCGCTCTACTTTTTTTTTTTATATTTATATTTAATGTTTGTGTGTGCTTAGTATTTGTATTTTTCTTGTAGACGTGCTTGAATGTGCATAGGCGTGGGGAGTCTTACACCTGCACGCGGAAGTTCTGTGTCTGGCTTGGCATTTCTTAGCTTTAATCGGTTGAATTGTTGGTGTTTTTGGACTTTGCAGAAGCAGATCGCTGGTGCTGGAGGCGATCGGTGATCGGTTGGTGCGGTTTTTTTGCAGGAAGTGCGGCCAATTTTGTGTTTATGTGGTAATCTTCTTTTTCAGCTTTAACTGTATGAGGCTTTAGAGTTTAATTTTCTAAAAGATAGCGATTAGTTTTGCCTTTTTCCTCTAAATCGAATTTTCTTCGATTTTGCAAGATCGGGGCCATTCTATTTTTTTTTTTATCAACGGTACTGATCCAGTTGGAGTAGCATAGGTTCGATTAACTTTGCGGAAGTGAAGAGTAGCTCCGAGCTTCCAGAATTGTTTTGTATTTGTTGATGGAACTTTGAAGAATATATAAAGGTTTTGTTCCAAGATTAAGAAGAAGGCATAGAGTGTCTGAGGGAATTTTGCGGAAATTTGTGCAAATTCCAGAGATGTCGAACTCGAAGGTGGTGTATGAAGGATGGATGGTTAGGTATGGGCGCCGGAAGATTGGAAGATCATTTATTCACATGCGATATTTTGTGCTTGAGTCTAGGTTGTTGGCGTATTACAAGAAGAAGCCCCAAGACAATGTGGTAAATTTCATTTCTAATGAGTAATGTTTATTTCCCCATCTTATATCTAGTATCTCATATTGGAGGTGTTGGAGATTGTGAGTTATATTCTATGAACTTCCTCTTCCTCTACCGACAAAGATTGCATATGTTAATGAATCATGTATGACCCTGCAGTTCAAATTCTTAAGGAAATTCTACTGCCTAGTTGATATGGCTCAGGGCCATAAAAGATATTTTCTTATTATTAATGGGAAATTAATTTTCATTCTATTGATAACAAATTACAATCATACTAAGCTTATTTTGTGTTGCTTCTCCTTCTCGTGTGGTAAGGTGCCTACAAAGACACTTCTTATAGACGGCAACTGTAGGGTGGAGGACCGAGGACTGAAGACTCATCATGGACATGTGAGCTACAATCCACATATTATCTTTCTATTCTGTGGCTGAATTATACCTTGTATGTTCTTCTGAATTGGTTGAGCATTTCAATGTAAAGGAGACTGGCCAGAAATAGAGTTGTACTCCCGTTCTTGGATGGTTTTGTTTAACATCAGAAAACTTGAGTCATTTCCTAAAAGGACAACACTAGTTCCAAGGTTTATTTGTTTATGCAGAGTTGCTTGCTGCAATATTGGTGCGGTAGGAATTCCCTGTACAAGATGCATTGGTTCTCTAATGGAGAAAATGTGTAAATTCACATTGATTTTTGATCATTAGTTACATACTTATCTAAGAATGACTTAAATATACTTCATAGAAAAGAAAAAATAGAGAACGGATTATGTATCTAAGACATTTCCCATATCACTCTCTTAGGAAACATTAGTAGTTGAAACATTGTATTCACTTAGGAAAAGTGCGAGGATGTTGTAGGCGTTGTGACTGGAAGTATTAATGAAAAGAGATAATTCTGTGAAGTGTCATATTCTAGGTACCTACGGTTTAGTGAATGCCTGCAAGAAATTATAATGAGTTCTGACGGTGCTGAATTACTAGCTTATGATATTTCTTAGCCCCACCATCAATAGCTCGCGTCCGACTTTGTACTCATAGTGCTTCGAGAGTGTAGATTTAGTTATATTTCATTGTGCTGATTTTTCATCACAATTATCCATTCTAGAAAGGCAATCAGTGAAAGATATTTACTTGATTGACTCCTTTGAACAAATAATATAGTATGCAGCATATTCAGCTGCAACCGAACTAACAACTTAGCCAAGCTGAGTCCAACAACATCAGCTGTATATATTATCTAGATCTATGATACCGGTGCTATTTTGATTATTAATTGATCATAAAATTGATAGCATTTGCTACTTTTTGTTCACGTTCTGAAATCTTTAGCTCCCGCTCTCTTGGCCTCCTAAGAGCCCCTTTCTTTGGCATGTATGCACTGATTCATGCAGCATACATGCTATAGTTTTGATTGTTTCCACTGACAAGAGCTGTTTAGAAATGCTTTTGGCTGGTGCCTATTGTTTAACGAGCTCTGATGTTTGGCAGATGGTTTACGTTCTGTCTGTTTACAACAAGAAAGAGAAGTACAATCGAATCACGGTGCGTTACTTTTGCATCTGGTGGTATTTGCAGTTGTTATATATGGTAAACATTATCATGTTGCCAGCATGTCATTAGGGATCTTATCATAATATTGTTTTCCGTACATGTAAGAGAGAACATACGTGCAAAAGTGAACAATAGGCATTAATTTAGTTTCCCCTCACGTTTTCTTTACCTTTTTAAGTATTTATGTTGGTTTCATTCTGTATATTTGCTGTAGTACGTGAGTTCAGACTTTTACTTTTTCTGTCTTATACTTTTGAATTCCATTCTCTAAAAAATTCGGGCTTTAATTATAAAAGTGGCACTGACACCCTAAGATGTCCTTTAGAATATATTAATAGCTAAAGCTCCTCTGAATATGAGACATTGTCCACGGCAAGAACTTCAACATGAATGAATATCAGAATATGACATATTTTACATAGGAAAAATACATTTCCTTGAAGTACGACTTTGATGGTTTTGGTTTGTTTGACTTTCGCTCAAAATGTTCGTGAGGGATGATTCTTTGCTTAGTTGTTTGAGTAGACAAGAAAGTTGATGAAGTCAATATTGATATAACTGTAATATTTTGTGCTGTCTGAATTCTGTTTAAACCTGCTCCGTCCCAATAATTTTCTAACAGAATTTATCTGGCTGTACTCAAAATATGAAAATTTGTGTGGAAATTGGATATTCGGGCACACATGTTATTTCCAGCAATCAACCCTATAATTTTGCTGTTGGCATCTTCTTTCTTTGTGAATTCAGTCTGTTTCATATATTAATCAATATTCTTGGCTCCAGATGGCAGCTTTCAACATTCAGGAGGCACTCATTTGGAAAGAGAAAATTGAATATGTTATTGATCAGGTTCTCGTATCTTGTTGTCTCGTCCAGTATTTGCTATTACATCTCTGTTTGAAGCAATTTTCCTTCCGAAATGCCATACTTCACTGAGTGTTTTAGTTGGCCAAGTAGCTGACGTAGAGTTGTCAACATGCAGCATCAAGAATCTCAAACTACTAATGGCAACAAATACGTTTCTTTTGAATATAAATCTGGTGTGGATAGTGGGAGAAATGCTTCATCATCAGAACATGATAGTCAGTAAGTGTTTTCTGAATTAAGTTTTTTGCTTTAGTAAGTATTAGCAGAGAATCTTATGCACAAGCTGTCACTCAGTGAGCTTTTGTTAACTTGCTCATGCAGAAGATAAATGTTCCTCTACTATTTCACAATCAATGATTTGGTTTTCTAGGTATTAGTAAAATTTTCCTTTCTTTATATGTTGAGCATGAGTTGCTTGGTATTTAAGTAATGATTATGCTCAAGGACGACGATTGCTGGGCCTAGATTGGTCATGTTACTTTGGTGGAAAACGAACTTTCTTTGAAGAGACGACAGGGATAGCTTTAGATAGCAAGGATAATGTTGCTTTGCTGATTGATCTTTTATAGCGTGGGTAAACTGCAGAATATGTGTCCTGTCCCGTGATGGTGCTCTAGGGATTTAAACTTGGGAAGTAAAGACAACTTAAAGATTAATAATATCAACAACTGTACTACAATTCTGTCAAATTGGAAATTATCTCCATTCCATATCAGCCAATCCATTAGACTTAGCTTTTGAGATGGTTCCTGAGATTGTGTTTTGAGAATTGCAAAAGTTTGGTAAATTTCTGGGGATGTCTGGGTTATCATAAACCTAGCTCAGAATCAATATTCCAGGTTCTGCCTAAATTGTAGGAAATGGGATTAAGAATGTTCAAGTTTCTTCACTTCTCTAGGATACTTCTTACATGGGTAACTGTTTGAATCTGATCTTGTAGGCCTTTCTAGGGTCATTGACCATTTTTGTTTTCTTGTCCTCAATTATCACATATCATCTTTTCTCAGTGTTCTCCTGATACAGAACTATTCCCTAATTAATGATTATATAAAATTCCTCATTCTTTACTTAGAATCTGGTCCTAATTGCATAGATTGAATGTTGGAGGTTTTGCAGAAGTTATTTCTTTATTGTTCTGATGCTTTTCCCATCTGAATTTGTAAGAGTAATTTTCTTCTGCAGGTTTAGTGCTGCAGAAGATGAAGATGAATCTCATCATCGAAGTTTGCTACGTAGAACAACGATAGGAAATGGTCTTCCTTCTTCAACATTTCTCCCTGGATTCCATAGATTTATTGTAATCTTATTGAAATTTAACTATTAATTTTTCATGTAGCAGGCCCCCCAGAGGCGGTTTATGACTGGACAAAGGAATTTGATTCAGATTTGGCTAATCAAAATTCAAACAACCAGGCATTCTCTAGAAAGTATTGGCGCCTTCTTCAGTGCCAAAATGGTGCGTTGTTTTTCTAACTTATGTTGAATTTGATGGATGGACTGTTATGTCTTGCAAATCTTTTCGTAGTTGTACCCTGGGACGATGTGTGGAATAATGTTATCTTGATTAATCATTTTCTTTCTCTGAATTTTTCTAACTCTCAATACTATATTTTCTTCTTTATGTGAACTTTTAGGTCTTCGGATTTTTGAGGAGCTTGATGAAGTAGATATTCTTGTAAGAATTTTTTATTTGTGTTGCATTGCCAACATTATTGCTGGATTGGTTTTGTCTAGTCTTGACACGGACAATTTTAGTCTTTGTACCTTACAAGTTTATTTATGCAGCCAAAGAGCTGTAGTAGAGCAATGAAAGCTGTTGGGGTGGTTGAAGCGACCTGTGAAGAAATATTTGAATTAATAATGAGCATGGATACAACACGCTGCGAGTAGGTCCCTTTTAAATTCCAATTTTGAGATTTCTCTTGTTATGTGCTTTTGTTGCATGTCGGAAGCTGCCTGTGATAGATAATACTTTATAGAAGGAAATGTTACTCTTTACATGAAGGAGGATACATTGATTTTTCCTGTAGTATCATATATGCTCTTCAAGGAGGTTTCCGTTGTGAAGAAAATTTCATGACTTGCTCAGTATATTTTGTCGGGTTAAGTCAATGTTTTTCCTTTCCCATGAAGGTTACACTTTCTTAAACTGTAGCCAGCATGTGAAGATTGCCATAATTTTTTATGCAATAATACCAAAGGAATAATGCATCAGGGCTCATTCGCAATTTCAGTACAATGTTTAGATTAGAATGAAGAACTTATGTTCTTTGACTTTAATGGAAGTGTATTATGCATGTAGGTGGGATTGCAGTTTCCAATATGGTAGCTTAGTGGAAGAAGTGGATGGGCATACAGCAATACTTTACCACAGGCTTCAATTAGATTGGTTCCCAACGTAATTTGCCCTTATCATATCTTTTTTTTTAATGTTGTATTTGTATTTCCTCTAGTGCCATTACCTAACCAATGCTGAGAATGAAGTTTGAGTCATTATTAGACCAAGAGACTTGATTGTAGTTAAAGCTCCTTCTTAATGATTCTAAACTTGGCCATAATCACTACCCATTGCTTTTAACATTTATGCATCAAAAGGATGAAAAAGTTTAATTTTCTCTAGGTTTTAAAGATCACTATTGGAGATTTGACCTTGGTTTTCATGCCCTTGGGTCTTATCTGATATTGCTAATCTTGATTTCTCTTTTATTTGCTACTGAGCCAAATTTCTGCCGGCAAACCAAATTATGTCTTTTTGGCCCTTTTTCTGGTGGAATCACATGGTCTATATAGTTCAGTGGTTTGTTTCCTATTGAAAGATGCAACTCAAGTACCGTTACCAAAAAAGTTGTTCATATTTGCTTTTAAAATCTGTACAATACACTTCAGTAGTTACCATACAATATTGTGGTAAATTACAGGTTTGTATGGCCTCGTGATCTCTGCTATGTACGCTATTGGCGTCGGAATGATGATGGGAGTTATGGTAAAGATTTGAGTGCCTTCCCTGTTTATTTGCTGTTAACAATCTTAGTAGTGCAAATCTCATTGATTTAATCCATTGCTTTACAGTTGTGCTATTCCGTTCTAGGGAGCATGAGAATTGTGGTCCTCAACCTGGATTTGTGCGAGCTCATATTGAAAGTAAATTCAACTGAGCTTTATTACTATATTACACAGCTATGTCCCTGAATCAATTCCCAAACCATGTTGTCTAGACCGATTCAGTTATTTTAAAATCGTCATTATACGTTATAGTCTCATGAAAGATTCACTTGAACCAATCACAGGTGGAGGATACAATATTTCATCTCTAAAACCTCGTAATGGGAGGCCCAGAACACAGGTGCAGCATCTTATGCAAATTGATCTAAAAGGCTGGGGAGTGGGTTATGTATCATCATTTCAGCAGCATTGTCTCCTTCAAATGTTAAATAGTGTTGCTGGTGAGATCTCTTTTTATAATTACATTCTTGAGATCTAGACTTCTAGTAGATGTTATCCTTTGCACTTTTGGATTTATTACAGCACAGCTTCTCAAATCATTCTCAAATGCTCATGTAGCCAAATTATATTCAAATTACTGCTGCTTTTTTCATTTGAGAACCAATTTGTCCGGTCTATCAGCTGTCAGACCCCTGCTTCAATTCAGCCATTTGCTTCATGGATTCCATTTATTTTAACAATCTTCTGGATATTATTACTTCCATGCTACAAGGGTAACAGTTCTATGAGTACTGGGGCTCAAAAGGGATGCTTATTTTTTTCTTCCCTCTCTTCAAATGAGTTTTTTTTGACAAAATTCTATTGCTTATGTCTTCAAGACATATTTTATAACGTCATCTTTCAGAACTTTTCATTGGCATGGCTTGTAACTCTCTCTCTCTCGTCGTGTTCAGTTTAATCGATCTATATTAATGTTACAAATTGTAAACAATGAGTAACAATCAAAATCCAAGTCAAGTTTGAGTCTGTCAAAGTCCCCTTGGAACAATAAATACACACTCATTCAAGGACTTGCTCATTGCCAAATTCGTCTTACACTTTTCATCATATCACTACCAGCTATCTCATTGGCATTATCTCTTCTTGCTTGTTATGTTTGATATGAAACTCTCAAGTCCTTTCAGGGATCATTCTTGAGTTATGTCGGATGAACAATTTCTTTGGCTTTTGATTGTTCCCTGTTCAATTTTCTGAGATGATTTATATATTTTCTCATTTGATTGTTGGTTTGATTTTAACATTGGTACTGTTAATGTTAATTGGGGGACATAGGGTGATGAAGTTCTCGTGTATCACTCACACATGGTAAAAGTTACAGGCAGGAATATATGTATTTCTTATCTCATTATAGAGAGTTTAGGTTGAACTTGGATAATTAATATAGTATAGGGAATGGTAGAGAGAATAGAGCGAGAATTATTCTTCTGGTACTAGAAATAATGCTTACTTAAAAACACATGAAACAAGATCAGACACTGATACTTCAATTATGAGCTATATCTCCTTTCTTTATCCTAATCTTTATTCTCAATTTTCTGCTGTGTGAACTTGGTGTGCTCTCTGTAAGTATAAATTTTAAGTTTTCCTTATGTTGTAGGGTTGCGAGAATATTATTCTCAAACTGATGAAAGACCTGTGGCTCCTCGAATTCCTGTTATGGTCAATATGACATCAGTATCCAGCTCTTCAAAGAGGAGTAAGAAGCTCCAGTCATCTTCTGCTCATCATCGCAGTCCTTCACTCGACCAAATACATGCAGCAAACAGAAATGCCGTTTTAATGGATGAATACTCTGATGAAGATGAAGACCTTCAAGCTGATCAAGAGGTTCACATAATATTGATGTTTCTATAATAAATATAGTTTAGGTTTATACTTACGTTTGCTTTTCTCTAACATCTACAGGCTATGTCGTCTGCCGTTGAGGTTGAAGACAAGAGAAATGGTATTTATCTACTTTAATGATCGTCTGACTGATATGGAATTTTCCCGTCACTGCACTGCCATGACTCGAAATGTTTTTCATATAATGTTTAGGCTTTGAAGAAGAGTCAACAGACGAAATAGATCTGTCCATTTTCTCTGGTAATCTTCGACATGATGATCATGATAAGGCTCGCAACTGTTGGACAGTGTCTAATGGGAACAATTTCAGAGTTCGTAGCAAACGGTTCTGTTATGACAAATCAAAAGTAATAGTACTTTCTTGCGCTGTAGATACGTGTTGATTGAAGTTCAGGCTGCCTAAATTTTCTTAAGTCTCATGGAATTTCTGCTACACTTTTGAAGATTCCTGCAGGCAAACATCTAATGGACCTAGTTGCTGTAGATTGGTTTAAAGATACAAAAAGAATGGATCATGTAGCTAGGCGCCCTGGTTGTGCAGCACAGGTTAGTTTCAACGGCTGATTATCTCTTCAGTGAATCTGAGTTCCTTTCTGATAGTTCAAAATTTTCGTGGTGGACTTGGTTTATTTGATAAATTTTTTAGTTTGTTCATTCTTGCTCTTGATATTATAATTAACATTGTTTCTTTCCTTCAGGTTGCTTCAGATAGAGGACTTTTCTCTATCATCTTTAATCTTCAAGTGAGTTGAATATATTGCTGATTATCCTCCTAGTTATTTCGTGTGATTGTTTGAACATTTAATAAGTTCTTTCTCTTCTAGGTGCCTGGATCGACGCACTACAGCATGGTGTTTTATTTTGTGGCCAAAGAACTAGTACCAGGATCTCTTTTGCAGAGGTTTGTTGATGGGGATGATGAGTTCCGCAATAGCAGACTGAAGCTTATTCCATCAGTACCTAAGGTAGATTCTTCTGTCCATTTGCAAAGGAATTTTAGTGCCTGGAGCTACATGTGCCTATTGCTGAATCAATGTTTTGATGCTGTTACTGGTGGTGACCTTTGACCTACTAATAATTCATGCTGTCAACATAATTCTGATGCGAATATGAGACATAAAAGAAATAGAGCTTATAAATACCTTGATGCATATCTGTTTTCTACATCTATTTTAGATTAACTCGAGTGCATAGTTTTAATGGCATTAGATTCGAAAAGAACAGTGCCAGGTAGACATTTTTTGTAGTAAATAAGCTTCCGTCCATATGTTTTTATGTGTATATTTTGTAGATATTCTTGCAGGTTTATATATGTAATAATAATGATGCTCTTCTATCTCTTCTATATATGGTTATTATACTGTTATTCCTTTTTGTCTGCATGGTACACTTTTACGGTGCATCTCAAGTTCGAAAGGTATCTATTTTTGATTTCCCATAATTAGTTGAATTGTCTACCTGCCTACTATACAGACCATGTATGCACACTCAGATATTTTATGCAGAAAGACCTACTGTGGCTTTCTTTTCCATCGTGAATACCAACTCATGAGTTCTAATGGTCATCTTTAAGTAGTCAGAACTTCAAATATTTGAAAAAAGGAGTCTTTATACTGATTGCAGAGATTTGAAGATTTTGTACTTGTTTCTGCAATCTATCACATTCTTAATTCTATTAATATTAAATATCATGCAGGGTTCTTGGATTGTACGACAGAGTGTTGGCAGCACCCCTTGTTTACTGGGGAAAGCAGTTGATTGCAACTATATCCGTGATCCCAAGTACTTGGAAGTATGGCTGTTTTCTGTACTTTTAGAACTTGTTTACCTTGATGATCATAATTTGGTGGCTAGACAGTTTAGTGGATAGAAGGTAGGACAAAATAAAACTAATAAATCTTTCTGTTTTATATTTTTATGCACTAGACAAAAAAGGTGAATCACTCAAAACCAAAACAATCAAGGGTCTTGTGTTTTTCTCCCATGTGAAATCATGACAAGTAAATGTTGGGTAAAGTAGGATGTTACTTAGTAATCCACCCTTATCCGTAATAGTGAACAAGGGTATATACGTACAAATGCACTAGAGCAAGGCTGCATGTTTACCTTTCTTGACTGATTCCACCCCTTCTTTGGTCTTTCTTTTTTATTTTTCTGCAGGTTGATGTTGATATTGGTTCTTCAACTGTGGCAAATGGAGTCCTGGGCCTTGTGATTGGCGTTATTACGACACTTGTGGTTGACATGGCTTTTCTTGTACAGGTATTTAAATCTCAACTGACCAATGCTCATATAATTTGGGGAAGAAAAACAAAGTATTAACTGGAGTTGTAAAGAGAAAAACTAATGAAAAATGTGTTTCACTGACATACCTGAGATACAATTCAAATGCTAACATGCACGAGGGAGATGTGCATGCTTGTTTGAGCTAGCGAGTCTTGGAAATCCTCATTAAATATTGCAAACACTAAGAACAATCTAATTTCTAGTAAAGAACAAGTAGTAGTATATAAGAACAATCAGAACCGTTGAGTTTATTCTTTTATTTTTTAGTCTTTTCTTAAGCCGTTCATGTTGCTCTGTATTTATTCATATGGATAATAGGACATCTTAGAACAATTGCTATCTAAAATAATGGATATCTAAAATGAATACCTCTGTTTCGTTCTGGAATGAAATCGTATCACCTGTAATGCGAAATCTTGTTGATTATACTGCTTATGAGATCGTATAAATTGGTGCAATGGTGACAGGCTAACAGCACAGACGAGTTGCCGGAGCGGCTGATTGGTGCAGTGAGGGTTTCTCATATAGAATTATCATCAGCTATTGTGCCGGTGCTGGAGTCGGATCCTTCAGATTCACTCAAAACATAGTGGTGGGTATATCATATTACATATATAAACGATATTGCTATTCAAGTACATATTGCTACATTCATTCAATATTCAATATATCTAACTCTCATGATGTAGAAATTATTTTTCCCGACAATTGAGTTCAATGCAGTGAAGTTGTCTTGATCCTGCTTTAGCATTTTCTATTATGTTTTAGCATTGCCCTTTTCGCTATGCCCTACCGTGCGTTCCACCGGGAATTTTTACTTGGTCAATTTTTTGCATATTAGTTTCGCAATTTAGAACTTCAAAAACTAATAAAAACCTCAATTAAACAACTCTAGTTTAAAGCAAAGATGCATACATCAAATAACTATGAGAAGCTTATAAGCTCTTTTAAGACAACTTATATTTTCAAAAGTGTTTGGCAAATGTGAATCTTTTATTGCCTAATGGTATGATATTTTTTTATTGTACTTGTAGTTTACAACACGTGACAAATCTGGATTGGAAGATTAACTGTGTTCGCTAATGGATTTTAGATATGATCGTATGATATGGAAAAATTTGACTAACCTAATTACCCATAGAGAAAAAAAGATCTTCAACTGAGAAAACAAAAAAAATGTTAATCTTTCATTTTAAATTTACAATTTACAATAAAAGATATCAATCCATTAGACAATAGAGGATTTGAATATGAGAAAATGATGTTGGAAGCTGTAGTAAGGGGGTGTTTGGCTAAGCTTATAAGTTTCTTAAAACAATTTATAAACCGATGAAGAACTTATAAGCTCTGAAAATGTGTTTGGCAAAATAAGCTCTTCAAGAGCTTATGAGCTAAAAACATAAACTATAAGAGCCTATAAGCTCCTTAAAAATAAACTCTCCCACCCTAATTTATTTTTAAATTTTATAAACTCTGAAAACATCTTACTGGAGTATAATTTTTTCAAACGACCCTAACCAAACACCCCCAAGTCTAATTATTTTCCATATTCTAGCATTAGGCCTTCCACAATGTTGCTCACCAAAAAGTGAGATCTCTCCCACTTTTCCGGTGAGAGATCTCACTCCCGGAGAGATCCCCAATGCACGTGATCTCTCCGGATCTCTCCTATTTTTTAATTATTTTTTTAATTTCTTGTTTTTAAATTTTTTTATTTCTATTACTATTTCAATTTATTAAACTTAAATATAAAATCACAAAATTTGAAATAATTTGTATTTATTAAATTCAAATACTACTAGATATTACAATATTAAAAAAAAATAACTACGCATTACTTGAAATTAAAAAAACATCTAAATATCATTTAATTTTCGCAACATCTTCAATATGCGAAAATGTTCCTCCAAATCCGCAGGCGACATCTTGCTCGTATCTTTCTCCTTCAGCTTCAGATACGTCTTGAGTGATTTGGTTTTTTCATATGCTTGTCTTTTCTTTGCCCACTCTGAGAAATCTCGATTTGCTTCCGCAGTGGCGTCGAGAAGATTGACGATTTTATCCTCCGGAAGGTTTGGTAGAGGAGCACTTGGAGCACTTCCAGTAGCCTTCCCCTTTCCTTTCGCTGCAGTCCTCCCAATTGGCCTTTCACGGCTGAAGAAGGGGGAATCATCCTCGGATCTAGAAGAGTTGGACGATCCGTCAAGCCCTTTTTGGCGCTTATCAGAGCCGACGCCTTGATATTTGGGAAGCTCGTGCAAGATCTTCCAAGCATCCTTCAGAACGAAGTGCTGCTTGTTGTTCTTCTTGTAGTACATCTTGGCGGCAGCATCGTAGATGTCGTCGTTGCTCAAACCGCTTGGCCATTGCTCCTTGCATTGAAGGTAGAACCCGTTGAATTGTGTCACCTTCGTTTGAGCTCGTGAAAAATGAGACCTCAGCTGCACGGCGTCCCGATCGATGGCGTGCTCCGGCTTCTCCTGTGTGTTGTACATGATTTCGATGCGCTTCCAAAATTGGAGGCCGCTTTGGTCGACACCGTTTCTCAGATCTTCAGACACGGCCGCCCAACAAAACACGATGGCAGCCGTTTCTTCGGGAGAGTAGGCGACGGGCGGCCTATTTGTAGGAGTGGCCCCTTCGGAATCATCTTGTTTGGCCTTTGATTTCGCCTTCCCCTTTCCTTTCGATGGTGAAGGAGCGGGGACGTTGGAAACGCTTTCGAAGGAGGCGGATAGGTTCATCGTCTCCAAGCCTTGCGTTGCAAAACGATGAAGATCCGGCGGAGATGGTCGATACGATCCGGAAGAGTAGCCCTCAAATAAAGGAAGAGCCGTGGCGTAGGCGCCGAAACCGAGGACTGGCGGCGGAGTGGGAGCTTCCTCCGGGATAGGTGGGGGCGTCGGCGCTGGTGCTTCGTAGTTGCCGGCATAATTTCCGTACCACGTGTTGAACTCGTTCTCCATTGGATCCGATATTTTTTTAGGAGAAAATTGAAGCAAGAACACAAGAAATTGGAGAAGAAATTGAAGCAAGAAAATAAGAAATTGGAGAAGAAAATGTGGTGAAGAACCACAATGTTGAGCATCAATTTATAGGGATGAATTGGGTGTAGCCGTTGGGAGCGAACGGCTACCCCAACGTCTCTTTCAAATTTTTATTTTATTTTATTTTAATTTTTCGCCGATTTTCGGCGATTAAAAAAAAAAATAAAATAAAATTAGCTTCCTGACGTCAGCAAGCTTCGACCGATCTCATTGCGGAGCCGCGCACACCCGCTGACCGATCTCTCTTGCCACAACGCGCGCGGGTGAGCGCTCGCGAGTTCGGCCTCAGCGGAAGAACGCTCACTCCGGCGCGTTGTGGGCGGCCTTATTTTCCCACTATCCCATTCATATTCCAAGTGGGTCCCGATTCTCGTCAACCACACCAAGAGCAGATTTGCAGTCTTTAAATTTGACCCGCCCTCCTCCGTTTACTAAATTTTCTAATTCTGCCGGAAAAATGGAAATTCCGGCCAGCATATTTTTCGGCGTCTGGTCTAGTATCGGAGCTGTATCGTTGTATCTCGGCTTCAACGCTCTCAACAGCACCGACCTTCCCTCCTCCGTTCCTCCCACCGTCCTCTTCCTCTTCAAGCATTTTCTCGCCATCTCCGCTTCCCATTCCTCCGCCCGCACCCTCGTTTTCCAAACTAAGCTCAAGATCCATGTCCTCAAATACTGCGCCTTGTTTTTCCTAGTCTTTCTCCCGATCGCCTTCCTCAGCATCGCCGGCGAAGCTCTGGCCGTATCTTTCCGGATCTACAGCCTCGTGAACGCATTCGTTCTGATTTTCTATTTCCTCCCATGGAAGAAACGCGTTTTGGGCGACGATTTCTTCTACTATCTCTCGATTGGATTCATTCTCTTCCCACTTTTGCTTGCGCTGCCGCCTTCTAGAGGAGAAGATAGATTTCTGATGTGTGCGTTCGCATCGATCTCCAATTTCTTCGTGATTTACCAACCGTCGTACGCCGCCGTCGATTTGGAGGACTTTTGCCTTTACTTCCACTTAATGGCTACGTTCACTTTACTTTTAACGACGCAGCTCTCACCGATTCTGGTGTTGATCCCTTCCTTCTTCACCTGCATCGCCCACGCAGCCATCGCCGGAGACGAGGGCTTTCAGTTTCATCAATGGCTTGATTCACCGATTCTGGAGCAGAATCGGATTTATTCGGAGGTGAAGAGGATGGTGGGGGAGAATGTGAATGTGATTGAGTATTCGGTAGGGATAGGGGGGGACGATTCTGTTGCAGTACTTTTTCCGGCTAACGACGTTCGACCACGTGGCGGCGTTCCTCTACTTCGCGGTGGCGTGGCTGGCTAACGTGGCGCTTCTGTTGTGCCCTCATGACTTTGGGGTTTTTCAATTTCTTCTTGAGTAATGTGATCGTGGGGTGTACGGTGAGCCAGTTTGGGGTTGGGAGGATTACTTGGGTTGCATTTGCTGCTGCTTTGCTTCTGTATTTTGTAAGAGTGAAGCTGGAGTTGATTTGCGTGGTGCGTAGGGATGGTAAACCAGCAGTTGTTACTTGGCGACAGAATCAAACGCGGACCAAATGGTTTGATTATTTCATTCTCTCTCAAATTTGTATACTTTCACCATTTGCATTTGCATTTGCTATTCATCATTTTTGCACTAAAGTAAATACGACTCGGTCAAGCACGTGATTATCAAATAAGATTTGTCAACTCCTTGCATACCCACAAAGTCTTTTCTTCTTCTCATTTTTTTGTTTTCGCTTTCATCACACAACTAAATACTCCCTCGGACACTAATAAGTGTTTCATGGCACCAACATACACAAATCGAGAAATTCCATGATTTTACCCTAATTATTACATAGAAAATTTTAAAAAGTAAGAAATTAATAATTATGAGGGTAAATTTGGTAATTTAAACTATTTTTTTTTAATCTAGAAAAATACAATAAGACAGTTATTTGTGGACAATTTTTTTTAAGAGTTAAGAGCACTTATTAGGAGAGAGAGGGAGTATAATAAAATCGATACCTACAAAGACTTTTTATTCCAAGTTGATGCGTGCGCACATGCTAATCTATTTTAAAGAGAGTTCAAAATTTAATTAAACTTCAGTTGTCGACTATCAATGTCAACAATGCAAATCTCACTGAAACTTCTTGCATGGTGAGATTTGCATTGGTAGAATTTCACTCCTATTTAGTAGCCTTCCAAGAATTTCAAAACAAAATAAAAAGAAAAGAAATAAAGAAATATACTACTACTCCCTCCGTCCCTTTCAAACTGAGTCACTTTTTTCACCAATAATTTCAAGCGTTTTCGAGCGTCTTAATGATGGGTTTTAAAATAACTTTTTAAAGATTTTTTATTTTTACAGAATACTATAACACTTCAAGTATCCCGTGAAAAAAAAAATTCATTAAAAAGTTACTTTAAAACTCATTATTAAGACGCTCGAAAATACTTAAAATTATTGCTGAAAAAAGTGACTCAGTTTGAAAGGGACAGAGGGAGTACTTTACAAGACTATTAGACCCACAACTCAATCCGTACATGTATGGGTTGGGCTCATAATCATATGCATAGAAGCATAAACAAAAGTTTTAAATTGGGCAGAATAGAGGCCATTTGAGTAGGGACCAGATTGGTTATGATGAGAGCACCTCAATGTCGTAACAGGAAGGCAGAACAGGCACCCGTCTCACATACTTAGTTGCGAGCATTTACCACTCATCACATCTCTTTTTAACTTGCCCCAGTCCTCTCCGGCATCGCCTCTCCAGTCGCGGGAAACCCTTCATAGTCGGCTCTTTTGAGATTGGGCAGAGCTGGAATTGACACTACCTTCGGGCAGCTCGAAACACTCAAGCTCCGAATCCGGTGCAGCTCAGTGTACAGCCGGGCTCAGACTTCTGAGCGTGGCGACGTGTCGTAAGGCTTGAGGTAAGCACGCTATCTTCGGAAGAAAGGACAAGTCCACCCATTCAAGATTCTCCACATGCTTGATCTCCGCCGGCAACTCTCGTAATTCTGCGCATGCCGATATTTTGAGACCCTGCAGAAATGTAAAGCGGCTCAAATACAATTCATTCATCTAATTATCATTCCCTTCATTAGCTTTAATGGAAAAAGAAATTAAAGGCAGCAGTACCTCCGGTGGAGTGAATAAATCCCTCCAATTGCCTAACACTAAGCACAGGTTGATAAATCTTAACCAATTCGCAGGCGGCGAATGTGGGCGATCTTATGCCAATCCTCTCCACTTCCTGTCTGGCATCGCCTTTCCAGTTCTGGACATTCCGCCACACTCAGTCCCTTAAGATTTGGCAGAGCTGGAAGCGATACAAGCTTTGCGCAGTCTATAAGCCTCAGGTTTGTGAGCTGTTGTAACCAGTCCGGGAGTGATCCCAGCTCAGGAAGTCCAATTAGGGTTAGACGAGTAAGTGAGGGGAGGTGTTGTAACGCTTCGGGCAAGCGGGCCATCTTAGCAAGACCATCGAACTCTATATCATAAAGATTCCGGAGTTGCTTAATCTCCTCCGGCAGCTCTACTAATTCTGGGCACCAACTTATAGAGAGGCTCCGCAGAGAGGTAAGGTGCTGCAGCAACCCTTGAGGCAAACATGTCATTGTCTTAGAATCTTGTAAATCCAAACCTCGAAGCTTTTTTAAGACTTGCAGACCTTCTCCTCGTGGCGTTGAGATCTCTTGTGCACCACTAATCGTCAGTGACATGAGATTAGGGAACTTCACTAGCGTTTCTATTGGAAAGCATATCACGTTCTCCTCAATTTCCACCGACAGTGTAGTCAGAGTGTCCTGCTCAGATAATAAAGCCAGGGTCGAGCTACTGCATTGTAGATTCTCCAACTTTTGCAGTGATGAGATTGGTGTCATTGTTAATGAATAGCAACGCTCAATCCATAGTTTTTTAAGATTTGGAAATGCTTCTTTATTCTGTTGATCCTTTGAGAGCCCCTTCAGATTTGGGAGATAAAGCAAGGACAACACTTCGAGAGCTAGGAACTGAATCTTGGCAGAGCTTCCTTCTCCAACTTCATATTCAGTTATGTACTCCACCCCCACATTCTCTAACCTCAAGCTTTTAAGACAAGGCAGCTCTCCTAGTTCCGGAAGACGCCTGCAATTTCTACAATTCTTCATATCAATCTCAACTATTTTCCCAGAGCTGAGTTTGTCATCCAAAGCGGAAAATGTCTACCTCTGAAGCCTCTTATAGTTAGAGATTCGAGATTGGGGTGAGGTTGAAGTGCTTCCAACACTTTTTCATCAACATCTTCCTCTAACTTGGATGGATTATTATGTTTTTCCCATGACAAGCTTAACTTCCAAAGATCCTTTTTCTCAGCAAGATTTGCTTTCTTTGCATCTATGTGGTCCTTTACTCGCTCTAAATGTCGAATCTCAAGCCTTCTGCCTAGGTTCAAGCATTGTAGTTCCTCAAGTTGGTTACCCCTATTCACGCCCACTACAAACATACTCAATGTTTTGAGATTGGTTAACTCTCGCATTTTGGAGGGCATTTCTGACAAGGATTCACAATTTGACAAACACAGATGTTGGAGATTATGCAAGTATCTTATGTTCTTAGGTAATGCCACAAGACAAGAGCAGTAATCCAAGTTCAAGATTTGTAAGTTCCAGAGACTGCATAATGAGTCAGGCAGGGTACTTATTTTAGATCGAGACATATTCAAGAATCTTAAATGTTTGAGATTGCATATAGCAGAAGGCAACTCTTTTATTGTTGTCCCTGCTTGCATCTAATACCCGTACACTCCTCAACTCCATGACTGAAGACATTACTATATCTTGCTGAAAACTTTTAGGAAAGTAGACGCACCTTTCTAGCAAATTTACCTGGCGGATGGTAGATGGTGCACTCGTGATATTTTTTTCGATTTGTGTTCCAGGAACTTTATTCTCCATGACTGATAGAGCAAGATCGTGAACAAGATCATGCATTTGAATGTAGTAACGTTCAGAAGAAGAGATGCCGACATATGGGATACGCTGAAACAGAGATCTGAGAATTAATTCATTACAGATATCGTTTCCAACATCTTCCACTTGTAATGTTCCCTTTGCTGAAATGTACCCATGAGCCATCCAAAGACGGATCAGTTCTTCTCTCCTAATTCGATGATCCTTAGGAAAGACTGCAAAATAAGCGAAGCAATGCCTGAGCTCTAGGGGAAGATGATGATAACTCAATCTCAAAGCTGGCATTATCAAACTCTCTTCTGCCGATAGCTTCCACGTATCACTCTCTCTCACATAGATCCATTCCTTTTCAGCTCTTTTGAACCGTAGAATTCCCCCGAGAGCCTTAGCAGCCAGGGGCACCCCGGCACACTTTTTCACAATTTGTTTCCCAATTCTTTCCAGCTCCGGATATTTCAGTTCTTCTTCTGGTCCGAATGCAAATTGTCTGAGCAGCATCCAGCAATGCTCATCCGACAGCCCCTCCAGAGCAATGAGGTGGAAGTGTTCCCATTATATCAGCTACCTTCTTCTGGCGTGTCGTGACGATGATCGATGATCCAATCGAGCCACATGATAGAATATCTTTCAGCTCACACCACTTCTCTTGATGGTCGTTCCACACGTCATCCAACACGATCAAATACCTCTTCTGGCTCAACAACTCCCATAGGCGACGCTGCAGAGCATCCAAGTGCTGCAGATCTGATGCCTTTCCAGTTCCAGTGGCAGATTCAATCATCGCCTTCACCAAAGTCTTCATCTCAAAATTATCAGAGACACAAACCCAAATTCTTCTATCGAAGCAGTCCACCACTCGGGGATCGTTATAGACTAGTTGAGCAAGAGTCGTTTTCCCAAGGCCACCAACACCAAGTACCGGAAGCACGGTCATGAACTCTTGTTTCTCCCTTGCATCTTCCACCAACATCTTCACAATCTCGTCTCTATCTCCTTCCCTACCAAAAATCTTATCAGAATCGTTCAACAGGGAACCAGTCTCCCGTGAGGCAAAAGCAACTTCTCTAGGTCTATCCACGGGAAACTCGAGCAAGTGAAACTTAGCCCGCTCCGCAGCAACAGAATCGAGTCTCTTTGTAACATGCTTCATCCTCCTCCCGATCTTGTGTCGATACAGAATTTTCTTCAGGCCATAGCGACTGAGTTTGCTGCCGGAGTGGTTGAGTTTGGATACATGAGTATTGCACTCGTCCAAGATGTCATCAATCTCATGAGCAAGGGCGTTGACTTTGCGGAGCCAGTCTCGGATGGGCCTGCTCTCCGTCTGCCTGAGTTCAGCGTCCTCCAGCACAGCTTGGATGGTGGTGAGGGTGCTGGAAAGCTTATCCATCTCCTTCTCCACGCCCATAATTATTCCGATCTCCTCCTTAATCAAGGCGCCCAGATTATCAAGAACAACTTTTAGAAATGCCTCCGCCATGAAAAAGCCCAGATTATGAAAAACGATACCCTTTTTTGTTTTTGATCACCAAATTTCAAGTATCACAAGATGAAATGAGGGGATGCTGTGAAATGGTCTTTACAAAACTGTCTACAATTCATTATTAATAATAAAATAATTAATCCATTACTATTAATTAAATCAATTTAATGACTACTAATTATTCAATTCAAGTCGTCTCTTGAGAGTCTCCTATGTGAAAAAAGAGATATCTAAACTCTATACCAGACAGCTCCACTCCACCAGCTCAAATAAAAAAAAGACTAAAAAACACAACTATTAGGTTTATGAAATTGATGCAGAGTTGACCTATCAAATAGAAGGGAAGCACTGCAGTCATCCAAAAAAGGGTGTTTGGGTGTTTCTACCCGCTTATTTATTATATTGTAAAAACTACCTTTAAAATGAAATAATAATAAAACTACCCTTACACAATAAATTAAGATATTTTATGGTCCACATCCAAGTCATCTATTGACTCTTTCCTGAATATTTTGCCGGTCTTCTTGGCTTTTTTTGTTTTTATTAGTGGGGCCATCATATTGTAAATTGTGTGTATCGGTGTGGGTGTCGAATATTGAAAGGAGTGGGGAGAATTGATTCTTTATGATTCAAACAAACAAAAAAACAAACAAACTAACACACATACACACACACACAAACCATAAACCCTAATCTAATATAAATCCACATACACACACCACAATACACACACTCACAACCTTTACCTTCTCTCTTCTCCCAACTGAGCAACTTTCAAGTAACAATATCAACTCCAGCGGCCCTCAAGCATACAACTTCCCTCCTCCTTTCCTCAAGCATTGCACATTTTTTTGTTATGTTTTGATTATGAATTTAAATTGTATTATTTGTTATGATTTAATTCGAAATTAGTACAAATTTGTAATGTTTGTAATGTTAAAATTTATATATATATTGAGGAAAAAAATTAAAAAATTACGGTATAGCCGTCCGGCAGTATAATCCGGTTGCTGAAAAATCACTTTTCCGGCCATCGGATGGACCAGACGGCTATACCAATATTTTCTCTATTTTTTTTCTAAGTATAGATAATTTTTCAAATGTAATTTATGTGTTTAAGAATTCATTTATAGATTTATTTTTGAAATTAATTGATTATTATTTTATAATTAAAACGTGAATTTTGGGACACCATTGTGATACAAATTTAGGGATAGAGGATCCCAAGCCAATTTTAGTAGACGAAAAAGGAAAAATTATACAATTATTATGGAATGGAGGGATCATCTCTTTTGAGATGGTTTCTTGACACAGTTCGGATCTTCTATTGCCAAAGCGTGTGACATTTTCTATTGCCTTAATAGATTAACGGCACGTGACAAAATCAATGATTTATGAAGATTTATATAAGGAAAATATATATCATAACTTTGAAATTTCTAAACTCCTAAGATTTACCATATGTCATAAATCTATTAAAGCAATAGAAATGTCACATGCTCTGGCAACAGAGCATCCGATGCATTCTTGACATTCCATCTACTCTATCAAAAAAAAAAAAAAAAACTCTAGTTTATTGCATACAAGTCACTTATCAACGTAACTAAACATAGACAAGCAAAGTATCTCATTAAACATAAACTCCAAGTATTACTGCATAAGCTCTTGAAAATGCTGCATGATGGGAAACAGAATGAAGAGGTAGCTGCGAAGTTAGTCACCAATTCGGAGGCGAGGAATGTGAGAAATCTTGTCCCAGTCCTCTCCCCTTCCTCTCCGGCATCGCCTCTCCAGTTGCGGGCAACCCCTCACAGTCAGCTCTTTGAGATTAGGCAGAGCTGGAATCGACACAACCTTCAGGCAGCTCGAAACACTCAAGCTCCGAAGCTGGTGCAGCCACTCCGGGATCGACCGCAGCTCACTAAGCCAGTACAAGCTCAGACTTCTGAGCGTGTCGACGTGCCGTAAGGCTTGAGGTACGCACACCATCTTCGGAAGAAAGGATAAGTCCACCCATTCAAGATTCTCCACATTTTTAATCTCTTCTGGCCAATCTGATAATTCTGCACATGCCGATATTTTGAGTCCCCGCAGAGAAGTAAGGTAGGGAAACAATTCTTCTGGAATGCGTGCCAGTCTCTCACAATCTTGTATCCATAACTGTTCAAGCCTTTTCAAACCTTCGACTGGCATTGCAGCTGAGATCTTGTTTGCATGGTAAATAGTTAAAAATCTGAGATTCGTGAACTTCACCAGCGTTTCCATTTGAAAACACGTTGTGTTCTCTTCAACAGTCACTTGAAGTCGATCCAGAGTCGGAAACTCAGGAACGAAGCCAGAGTCGAGCTAGTGCAGTATAGATCCTCCAGCTTCCGGAAGGATGAGATAGGTGGCAATGTGAATGAAGAGCAGCGCTCTATCTGTAGGGCTCGAAGATTTGGGAATGCTTCTTTACTCACTTGCTCCTTCGAAAGCCTCTTAAGATTTGGGAGATCGCTTAAATGCAGAGTGTCCAGAGCTATGAACAGCATATTTTCTGCCTCATCTTCCATAATGTACTCCACCTCCAAACGGATTAAGAATAATACTTTAAGATGAGGTAGCTCTCCCAGTTTCGGAAGACGCCTGCAGTTTCTGCAATCCTTTATAATAATCTCAACTATCTTCCCCAGAGTTGAGCTTCCCATCCATGGTGGAAAATATCTACCACCGAATCCGCTTATACAGAGTTCTTCAAGATTGGGGTGAGGTTCGAGTTCTTCCAACACCTTCTCATCAATATCTTGCTCTAACTCGGATGAATCGTGCCTTTCCCACCACAAGCTCAAGTTCCGAAGATTCTTCTTCTCACCAATATTTGCTTTCCTGGCAACCATATGGTCTTTTACTCTCTCCAAATTCCGAATCTCAAGCCTTCCGTTGAGGTTCAAGAATTGCAGTTCCTCAAGTTTGTTACCTCTGTTATGTCCAACCAAAAACATGCTCAGTGTCTTGAGTTGAGTTAACTCTCCGATTCTAGAGGGCATCTCACGCAAAGCCACACAGTTTCTCAAACAAAGATGTCGGAGGTTACGCAAGTGTCTCGTGTTCTTAGGTAAGGCCACTAGCAAGCGGCAGTTCTGCAGGTTGAGAATTAGCAAATTCCAAAGAGTGCATAATGAGTTTGGCAGAGTGCGAATTCCAGAATATGACAAATCCAAGGATCGTAAATGCTTGAGATTGCCGATGGAAGGAGGCAAACATTTTATAACCGAAACTCTTGCATCTAATACTCTTAGGCTTCTGAGCTCCATGATGGAAGAAATTCTCATTTCTTCTTGAAATATTTTAGGAAACATGACATATCTGTGTCGGAAGTTTACCTGGCGAATGGTGGATGCGTTTGTGATGATTTTTCTCTCATTTTGAATTCCGGGGACTTTGTTCTCCATCACTGATTGTGCCAGATCATGAATCAAATCATGCATAACAAGCCTCCTACCGTGATTTAATTGTAGAAGAGATCTGAGTAGTAACTCGTTGCATATTTCATCTCCAACATCTTCTGCTTCTAATGTTCCCTTTGATGAGACAAATCCATGAGCCATCCAAAGTAGGATTAGTTCCTCCTTTTTAACTTGATAGTCCTTTGGAAAGGCTGCAAAATAAGCAAAGCACTGCCTGAGCTCCATAGGAAGATGATGATAACTCAATCTCAAAGCCGGCATTATCAAACTCTCTTCCGGAGATAGCTTCCAAATCTCGCTTTCTCTCACATATATCCATTCTTGTTCTCTCCTTTTAAAGCGTAGAATTCCTCCGAGAGCCTTGGCAGCCAGGGGCACTCCAGCACACTTTTTCACAATTTCTTTACCAATTACTTCCAGCTCTATAGGACATTCATTTCCTTCTTCTTGTCGTGGTCCGAATGCACGTTGCTCGAGCAGCATCCAACAATGGTCATCGGAGAGCCCCTTGAGGCAATGAGGCGGAAGCGTTCCCATGATCTCAGCTACCTTCTTTAGACGAGTGGTAACAATGATCGATGCCCCAACTGAGCCACATGATAAAATATCTTTCAACTCGTACCACTTCTCTTGCTGGTCATTCCACACATCATCCAACACGATCAAATATCTCTTCTGGCTCAACAGCTCCGACACGCAGCGTTGCAAAGCATCCAAAGGCTGCAAACCCGAAGCTCTTGCACTCCCCGTGGCAGATTCAATCATCGCATTCATCAGAGTTTTTATTTCAAAATCGTCGGAGACACAAACCCAAATTCTTTTGTCGAAATGGTCCACCACTCTCGGATCGTTGAAGACTAGTTGAGCAACAGTCGTCTTCCCAAGGCCTCCAACGCCAAGTATCGGGAGCACCGACATCTCCTGTTCTTCCCTCACATCTTCCACCAACATCTTCACAATCTTGTCTCTATCTTCTTCCCTACCATAAATCTTATCAGGCTCGTTCAACATGGATCCCGTCTCTCGCGACGCACCAACTTTCTCTCTGGGCCAATCTACGGGCATCTCGCGCAGATGAAACTTGGCGCGCTCTGCAGCGACAGAGTCGAGTATCTCCGTAACTTGCTTCATCCTCCTCCCGATCTTGTTTCGATACAGGATTTTCTTGAGGCTGTAGCGACTGAGCTTGGAATGAGAGTTGTTGAGTTTGGAGACATGAGTATTGCAGTCATCCAAAATGTCATCGATCTCGTAAGCAAGGGAGTTGAGCTTGCACAGCCAATCACGAATGGGCTTGCTCTGGATCTGCTTGTCTTGGGCATCTTCCAGCACGGCTTGGATGGTGGTGAGGGTGCTGCACAGCTTCTGCATCTCCTTCTCCACCCCCATAAGCAACCCGATCTCCTCTTTGATCAAGGAGCTCAGATTCTCAAGAACCACTTGAAGAAATGCCTCTGCCATACTCGAATTCTGTGATTTTTTTCTCCTTCTTTCGTCGGCGGTTGTTTGTGCCTTTGTTAAAAAATTCTAATGAAATGAACTTCTATTTAGTACTCCATAAAAGTACCCCACCAGGCCCACCGCCATTTAATTAGCACTCATAAGTCCAAGTAATTGAAAGTATACTTGTGGTGGTGGATTTCTCCACATATCTCTTCATATTATATTTATTTAATAAATGAACTTTACAATTTTTTTTTGCTCTCAATCATTATCTGGATTAAAAAATAATTGATTTTATTTTTCTATTAAATTTCTGTTGCTTGAAAAATTCATCAATATCACATATACTATCTCCTAAGATTTATTTAAGCAAATACTTTTTTCAAAATTTAAAAGTATTTAAATTAAAAAAAAATCTATCTATTCATCTGAAAAATAATTATTTACCTAAAAAATAAATTAGTTCATCCCTTCATGAGAATGAGAGAAATTGTAAACTTTAAAATCCAATTTAAATATTATTTGAGAATATCTAATCTATTACTCCCTCCATCCCACCGAAATGACCCTGTTTTCCTTTTTGGGACAGTCCCAACGAAATGGCCCTGTTTCCCAATAAGGAAAGAATTAAGAAAAATAAGGGAGTATTAGTTGTAGTTACTCATCCCTTATTATTGTTAAAAATTAATAATTAAAAAAATATTTAATCTAAAATTTATGAATAAAATAAAATAAAATAAAATAATTAATTAAAAAGACAAAAAACAAAAAACAAAAACTAAACTCACCTACCCCAATCTTTATTGAATTAATCATTCATCCCACCCCAACCCAAACCCTACCTACCGATTCATCTATCCCTCTCTCTCTCATTTCTTAATCAATTCATCTACATTTCTCTCTCTCGATTCTTCCTTTGTGAAGAACCCTAATTTCCCAAATCTCTCTCTCTCTCTCGATTCTTCCTCAGTGAAGAACCCTAATCTTTGAAATACCTCTCTCTCTCTCTCTCGCCATGGGCAGGACCCCTTCACCTGAGAACTCTCATTCACGGTGGGTTACTGTCCGCCGCCCCCCCGCCGCGATGATGCGTTTGAGCGGTGGGCCCGCAGGCGGCGGCCGGAAAAAAAGGAAAAGCCCCCCATTGTCTCCATCTCCGCCGCGGACTGCCACACCGGTGAGAAACCGCGATCCCAATAGGTACGGGAATCTCCGCCCCCGCCGCGATGACGCGTGTGAGCGGTGGGCCCGCAAGCGGCGGCCGGAAGTCTAATGAAAGCCCCCATTCGTCTCCATCTCCGCCGTGGAGAGCCACATCTCAGATCTGCACCTCAGATCTACTAGAGGGACCTCTCACGTGAGCAGGGGTCGCCGGTTACCGAATCCCTTCCGATTAGCCCGACGGTGAATCCCCCTGCATCTGTGAGAGGCCTCCCTGACGGTTGGCCTGAGGGCTTGCCGTGGGAGCTGCCCTATCTATCCTACAAAGGAAGAATGGGCTGAGGCAGAGAGGGAGACGAAGATGATATCAAGACAGTTAGGCATTGAGGAGTCTTCCTCATCTGAGGAAGATTGAAGTTGGTTAAGCCCCTTATTATGTTGTCCCTTCGTTGATTTTATCTCTCTTTCTGAATTTTAGGATGTTTATGTTCCTCTGTTTATGAATGTGTTCTGGCTGAAATTATGTGCTCATTGGTTGCTTTGGTATGTTGGTTGTGCATTGGTATTCATATTGAATCCATCCTTGTGGTTGATGTTTCTGTGATGTATTGGTATGATTGAGTGATTGTGGAAGCCTGAACTTTTATTAAATGCATATTACTACCATCATATGCAAAGTAGAAGAGAGATACAATAAACTTCTGCACTTTTACATTCAAAAGTTAGCAAATTACATTGCTTTTGACAAAAAAAGTGCACACATAAGCCCCTAATCATGTCCCTTAAACTACATTAACATAACAAAGTGCACAAAAGTCCCTACTACCTGTCCCTTAAGCTGCATTTACAAAAAAAATATGCACAGAAGTTCCTACTTCAAGTCCCTTTAGCTGCATTCACACAAAAAAGTGCATATAAGAAGATCCAGAAAGGCTGCATTCTCAAAGTATCCATGTAATCTGCTGCATTCCCAAATTGTGCATAAGTTGCTCAATTCCATTTATTTGCCCTTGTTGAATTAGATAATCTATGCATTCCCTTGCTAACTCCAATGGAACCTCTAGAGTTGTTGGTAGTGTACCTGATCTGATCATTGCATCTTTGCCCATGTGTGGGAGTTTGTACTTGTTGTGGCCTTTTCCCTTCATGATCTATGTCATGCAACATTGTAGAGATAGGAATACTTTGTTGAGAGTGCATGGTGTTAACTCATAGAATGCTTCCTGTACTGCTGCAACCAAATCATCACAGTTCTTGCATACCCTCTCCTGCTGTAATGACTGAATGGCATTGAAGAAGCCTAGATCATTGACATTACAGTCAGGAGAGTTAGGAGGCTGTTGAACTAATGTGATGTTGAATCCATCCTTCATTGCTTCAGCTCTGAATTCTAGATCACTATCTGTTATGTGTGGTCTTGCATTATCTTGCTGAATGTAGATTGTTTTACTTGTTGTAGCTGGCCACTTTGCTCTGATTGCTGGTAGAATCTGTGTAATGCATGCAGAGAACAAAAAAAATGATCAATGATGCAATGGGCTGAGGCTGAGATCAAATTGACTGAATGCTAAAAATGATTTTACCTTGTTGATCAAACAATCTCTGATAACTGATCTAGTGACTGATGTAATAGCCTTAGTCTCCCATGTTCCCTTCTTTCTGTGTTTGCTGTTCCTTGCTGCTTGAACCTTTTCTGTGAATGGAAAGATGCCTATTTTACCATCAAATAGCACAGTTCCATCCTCATTTAGCATTGGCCTAGCAACTGCACACATGAACATTATCTTTCCTATGAACTTCTTGGATTGACATGCTCTGTAGGGCTCCTCTTCTTCTGGGGTCAAATAGTATCTGTTGGATCCCTTAGTAATGAAAAACCACTTCTCATCAATGTGTATGATGTTATTCATACTCTGAAATCTGATTTTGTTGAGAATCCTATCTAACTCCAAAGCATCTAGTGAGAATCTGAGCCTAATAAACTTATTATCAGCTGTTAAGTGGGGTTTTAGGGCTGAAGTGTGTGCCCTAAATATCCCTATCTGTTTCCATCTGCACAATGTGCTCTTGCTGACATGCAATTTAGGGCTCATCTTCCTATATGCAATCCTATCTCTAAGATGAAGGGCCTGAATTTTACCTGGGTCTGGTACATGCTTTATGTATTTCTTCCTTGATTTCATTTTGCTTACACTTATCATAGGCTGACCAACATCTTTTTGTTCTCTTGCACATCTCCAAAGCCTTCCAACACATGAAGTGGAGATGCTGAACTTCACATCAGCTTCATTGATCTTCCCTCTTTGTGGCTTTCCATTGGTGCAAGATTCAAGAAGAAACTGCACCAACAAGTTTCTGGATTCTGGAGGGACATTTTTGGCTCCCATCTTTCTCTGCCTCTCTTTTTTTTTTTTTCTTTAGGTTGTAAAATGTCTGAAGTGAGGATAAAAAATGTGGGTAGGAGATGTTTATATGCAGTTTTTGATTTGTAAAAGTTGTTTCCCTCCTAGTTTATTTTTTGAATTATGGTGGGAAATGCCTAAACTCACACTTTCTAGGTACTTTGAATTTCTTAGGCATGTGCTAATGTAATTTGGAGGTAGTGATTGGAAGGCTGAAATGACACATTGAGCTTCTTAATTTTTTATGAAAGTTCTTCTTTTCTTATTTTTGTGTTTTTATCTTCATAATTCTCATATTCTGTTTTTAGAAATCAAAAAATCGAAAATGCAGTTGTGATCACCATATTTTTGAATAAAACTGCAGGCGGAAAAAAAAATAAAATAAATTCAAACAGTAATTAAGAATACCGAAATAAATAATCTGGATTGAAAAAAAATATATTTTCATTTTATTTTATTAATATTGAATTTAAAATATAAATATTAATTCAATTTAAAAACATATACTCTTTCATTAGCAAATACACTTAACAACTTAAACACTCCCTCCTTAAGTCCCGTGCCGAAAAGTTTTCAGGCCATTTCGGCAGGACGGAGGGAGTATTACTATTATAAAATAGTCAATTCTTACAACTTTTGCTTTGTCTAATATACTGATATTCTAAATCTATTTCAAGGATAACGAAGTAATTCTAAACGTAATTTTATTATTGAATTAAATTTATATAAATTTCTCCTACTTCAACTACAATTATACTTCCTGCTCTTATTTATCTTCTCAATTTTCTAAGAATATTATTCATCTCCTTAAGAATCTATTGTTTCATACATGCTATATCATAAAATTTCACAATTAATAAATAATAAGTATGATATAAATAGTGAAATATAACAAAAAATTATATTATTTTTAATATATTTTTTAAGATTGAAAAAAACATATCTACTTGCAACGCATGTAACATCTGCTAGTCCTATAAAAAATAAAGTCTGTGAACTAAGAAAATCTTAAATATTCTACTATTCCTATCAGCGGTCGATTTCAAAATGAAAACGAAATCAGAGCGGAATAAAAAGCCAAGATTTCACCGCGTTTGCACTAATTAAGCTTTATAATCCTTGAAATATCTTATAGTCCGTTCCAATCCATTTATTTAATTTGCAACTTTTTGATACTACTTTCAAAGGAAGGTAGTAGAAGCATTTAAAAAAAAAATGAAAGGAAGGAAGGTTGTAGAAGCATTGTAGCATAACTACAAGTTAGGATATACAAAAATAATTATCCAGTGTGCTAATGTTGGCGTAACCGTAGAGGATTAATGTCTTTCGTGACGCGATTCTTAAATTTCTTGTTTTTGATTTAAACAAAATTATCCATTCTTTTTTGTTTTTATTTGAGAACAAAATCAGTGTATCCTTAGCATTGTTGCCGACACATAAAAATTGTCATAAAAAAAAATAATAGGAATTGATAGGGTCTTTTCTGTTTACATGAATATAACAGAAAACATAAGAGCTAACTATGAAATAGAGATGCAATCACATAACTAAACAACACAGCAGAGTCCATAACCATTTCTCTACCTCCAACTCTGACCTTATTAATTATCAACGCATCCAAAGACTTCCATACTCAATAATTAGGATAATCACGCATTGCATCAATGTTCTTCAACCGTCTCCGAGTGCAGTCGTGTGCCAACAGATGACCAGAAGATGTGATCTGCCCCTCAACAATGTAAGCGTTCGCATGTCGTGCTCTCCTCAATTCTCACCGAGTCGAGTAAGAATGTCCGGTTCTGAGACTAAAGCCAGAATCAAGCTCTGCGTCGTAGATCCTCCAACTTTTTGAGTGATGAGATTGGTGGCAGCACTAATGAAGAACAACGCTCAATGATTAGTCTTTTAAGATTCGGGAATGCTTCTTTACTCTCTTCCTTCTTTGACAGCCCCTTCAGATTTGGGAGATCACGTAAATCCAGCTCTTCTAAAGCTGGGAACTGTATCGTTGCTGTGTTTCCGTTTCCAACTCCTTCTTCTTCTTCTTCTTCAATTATGTACTCCACCTCCACATTCTTCAACAACAATATTTTAAGACGAGGTAGCACTCCGAGTTTGGGAAGACGCCTGCAATTTAGGCAATCCTCTATCTCAATCTCAACTATTTTTGGCAGAGCTGAGCCTGTCATCCAAGCTGGAAAATATCTACCGCTAAAGCCTTCTTTATACCGAGAAATTCAAGATTGGGATGTGGTTCGAGTGCTTCCAACACCTTTTCATCAGTTTCTTGTTCTATCTCTGATGAATTGTTTCTTTCCCAGGAAAAGCTCAACTCCTTAAGATCCCTTTTGTTAGCAAGATTTGGTTTCTTTGCATCCATATGGTCTTTTACTCTCTCCAAGTGTTTAATCTCAAGTTGGCCGCCGAGGTTCAAGCATTGCAGTTCCTCGAGTTGGTTATCTCTGTTGAGACCCACTACAAACATACCCAGTGATTTGAGGCGAGTTAACTCTCTCATTTTAGGGGGCATCTCAGACAACGACTCGCAATATCCAAGACGTAGATGTTGGAGATTATGCAAGTATCTCATGTTCTTAGGTAAAGCCACTAGGGAAAGGCAGAATTCCAAGTGGATAGTTTGCAAATTCCAAAGAGTGCACAATGAGTCGGGCAGAGTCTGAATTCCAGAATAAGACAAATCCAAGAACCGTAAATGTTTGAGGTTGGCGATGGAAGGAGGCAAAGATGTTATTCTTGTATGACTTGCATCGAATACTCTTAAACTTGTGAGCTCTATAATGGAAGATATGTTCATGTATTGCATAAATGTTTTAGGAAACATGACATTTCTTTCTTCCAAATTTACCTGGCGAATAGTAGATACACTTGCCATATTTCTTTCACACGATACTCCGGGAACTTTGTTCTCCATCACTGATTGCGCCAGATCATGAACAAGATCATGCATACGCATCCTGTTATAGATAGTCAGTTGCAAAAGAGACCTGAGAAGTAATTCGTCACATATTTCATTTCCAACATCTTCGACTTGTAATGACCCCGTTGATGAAATGAACCCGTGAGCTATCCACAACCGGATCAGTTCTTCTTTTCTGATTTGATAGTTCTTGGGAAATGCTGCAAAATAAGCAAAGCATTGCCTAAGCTCCAAAGGAAGATGATGATAACTCAATCTCAACACCGGCATTATCAAACTGTCCTCTGCTTTAATCTTCCACATCTCACTCTCTCTCACTGAGATCCATTCCTCTTCTTTCCTTTTAAATCGTAGAATTCCTCCAAGGGCCTTAGCAGCAAGGGGAACCCCAACACACTTTTTCACAATCTGTTTCCCAATTATTACTAGCTCTGGATATTCCTTTTGTTCTTCGGGTCTGAATGCATATTGCTGGAGTAGCGTCCAGCAATGCTCATCTGACAGTCCCTCCAGGCAATGAGATGGAAGTGTTCCCATTATATCAGCAATCTTCTTCTGGCGCGTGGTGACGATGATGGACGACCCCGTTGATCCACATGATAGAACATTTCTCAACTCGAGCCATTTATGTTGCTGGTCGTTCCACACATCATCCAACACGATCAAATATCTCTTTTGCATCAGTAACTCCCACAGGCGGCGCTCCAGAGCAGCCAAACCCTGCAGATCCGGAGCTGTTCCGGTCGCATATTCAATCATGCCCTTCACCAGAGTCTTTATATCGAAATCGTCCGAAACACACACCCAGATTCTTCTCTCAAAATGCTCCACCACTTTCCGGTCGTTGAAGACTTGCTTAGCTAGAGTGGTCTTCCCAAGGCCTCCAACGCCAAGTATCGGGAGCACCGACATCTCTTGCTTCTCCCCTGCACCTTCCATTTCTCTCTATCTTCGTCTCTACCATAGATCTTGTCCGGCTCGTTCAACAGGGAACCCGTCTCGCGCGAGACAGCAGCAGCAGCAGCTTCTCTGGGCATATCCAAAGGAAACTCGCGCAGATGAAACTTAGCTCGCTCCGCAGCAACAGAGTCGAGTCTCTCCGTAACTCGCTTCACTCTCCTGGCGATCTTGTCCCGATGCAGATTTTTCTTGAGGCGGCTGTAGAGACTGAGTTTGGACTCGGAGTGGTTGAGCTTGGAGAAATGAGTGTTGCAGTCATCCAAGATGTCATCGATCTCATGGGCAAGGGCGTTGAGCTTGCGCAGCCAATCTTGAATGGGCTTGCTTTGGATCTGCTTGTCTTCGGCGTCCTCCAACACAGCTTGGATGGTGGTGAGGGTGCTGGAAAGCTTCTTCATCTCCTCCTCCACGCCCATAATCAACCCTATCCGCTCTGTAATCAAGGAGCTGAGATTATCCAGAATCACTTGAAGAAATGCCTCCGCCATTACACCACCAACAAAAAACCAGGGATGTTTCTTTTGAGTTTCGAGGGTCTTAGTGAGTAAGAGAACGGCCAACACATATATGAGATTAATCAGAACAACAGATCAAATATTCATTGTCTGTAGAGATAAAACCCTCGAAACGAGTGGTTCAATTCCACTTATTTCCCTTCCACTCCACGTACTAAAAACGGATGGGATCCTTTGTCGTGTTTCTTATTTTAATTTTCATTAGTTTTATAAAAATAAAAAATACTAGAATATAATAAATCATACTAATAAACATTTATAAATAAAAATTGAAATTTTAATGGTTATAATGTTAGTTTTAAAATTTATCAACACTAATATAACTAATAAAAGTGAAATTAAATGATAAAAAATAATTATAAATCTAATTGGATTGGTGAAAACAATTATAAAATTAAACTAAATCATTATAAATTAAAATTATTTAAAAAAATGCATAAAATTTATAGAAATTAAAATTTGATATACAGTTGGAATACAAAATGAGGACCTAGAATCTCAAGTGTACTAAAAATTCCTATGTTATAAAAAATATTCTTTGTTTTTTTTAGAGATAAAACCCTTGATCTAAGATAATTATAATTAATTATAGTACAATGCTATGCAGCCAGTAATGTGGTCAAATTTGACGTTACCATGATATTGGGCTCAGTTTGTTGTGTTGAACTATTCGAAATTACAAGATGCATTATTCCCAATAAAAAATATTGACCTATCATAGTTAGAACAGTCCCAGCACAGCACACAGAACCACAAAAGTGGGCTCTCTCCTACTTTTCCGGTGAAGAGAGCTCACTCCCAAAACAAGCCTCAGTAGTTGGGCTCTTTTTGATTTTTTATTTATTCAAAATCTAATTTCATTGTTTATTTTTTTATTTTTTATTTCGATTTCTATTACGATTTTATTTCGATATTTAGCTAATTGTTTTATTTATTGAATTAAAAAAACAACATTACATAAAATTAAATATGCAAACGATGCCCATAATTTTTCGACCGAATAGATCGGAAAAAATATTGTCACACCTCGAGCAACTAAATTATGTAATTCAAATAAAATGAAGATTTTAAATTAAATTGAAAACAAAAAAAAAAAAAAAAAAAAAAGAGAAAAAGAAAAAGGAAAAATAGCGAAAAAAAGTAACCAAAAAAAGAGAAGAAGAAGGAAAAAAAAAAAAAAAAGAGGACGGGTTCGGAGGAAGTACGCACGTGCAAGACCAAGGGGAGAGAGCCTGCCCTAATGCTGTTGGGTCTCGCTCTGGGCTCCCTCCACGGCGGAGACATAGATGCTCTTCCTTATTCCTAGAAGATTAATAAGACTGCATGGTTTCATGATTTAGACCTCATTGACCTTGCATTGCCTTTGTTCAACAATTCTAATGAAATTAACTTCCTAAATATTTATTTCTCACTAGAGAACACCACCAAGCCATCAAATGAAATTAACTTCCATAAGTATTTACTTCAATTAACTGCATGATTTAGACCTCATTGACCTTGCCTTCCATCATTTTTGGATTCAAAACTTGATATAATTGAATTTCTATTGACTTTTTGTTGCATTAAATTTCCCTTGTGAAACGCTAATTTTCTATATGGAAAATTCAACAATATAACATATGTAATTGACCGCAACTTGGAATAATTGTCCTATTAGCCGTCGATTTCAAAATGAAAAATAATGAAAGCGTAATTAGAGTTGCAATTAACGCAGAATAGAGACTATAGAGGATTCACAAGGATGAGATGAGCCAATGCACAACATCTATTGTATTTTTGTTTAACATATTTTATTGCATTAATAAATAATTGTCACGTGCTCACAATATTTAGAATTAGTCATTTTTATTTAAATTTTTTTTTATAAATGCTAATCTTAAAAATATTTTGGACATTTCAATAACTTTTTAATATTCAATATCCTTTTAGGAAGGTTGTAGTAAGATTTTTATTTTATTTTATTTGGAACATATATATTGTAGCCGTAGGTACATTAAGTATGACTACATTGGGTAGTGAGCATTCTTCAATACATGATATGTACAAATATTATGCATTAATCATTATAATACATTATGAATACAATTATTAATTAATTTAGACTATAAATTACATAATGATCAACGTTCTATGTCGTTCCACATCACTGTCTCATTTCTTACAGAAAATTCATTCATTCGCATGAACATAAAATATTGTGAATTCACAGCACAACAAAATTAAAGCGTCAAATAATGGAAACTCGATCCACAGACAATGAGATTCATAAATTCCAAATCCATAAGAAAATAATCTTACCCGTTTGGTTGGCAGGAAAGTAAAGTAATAAAGGAATATGATTTCTTGGAAAATGATTCCGAGAAATATGAATCCTAATAGATTCCTTTCTCGTGTTTGCTAAGGATTAGGAAAATTTTAAAACAATATTGGTTAAAATACTATATTTTGTTAATTATAAAATAAAATTAATTTCTAAATTAACTAAAATAAAAAAATCTAAAAAAAAAAGAGGCTCTCGCGCATCTTCCCTATATTCCTTTTCTCCATCTGCAATTCTTTCCAGCCGTCGTCTTCTCCATAGTCGATATAGCTACTTGAAGTTGCAAATAATTAACATAACTTTCATACGGAAAATAGGCCATTATCTAAAAAAATTTGGAAAAAAAATAAGTTTCTCTTCTAGGGCACCTAGAATTCCATATGAACTTCTTTAAGCAACTAATACAAAAAGGCCAATTAGAGTTTGACTTTTACGTATAAACGTAGAAGAGAATAATTTTTTTGCTTATATTTTCAATTTCGAATGGAAAATTTTCTGGATTAGATTGTTTGGCAATTCAATTATCGTACCAGGAAAAAATAAAAATTTTAGGAAAATTATTAAAAATCATGAGAACCCTAAAATTTCTTACATGAATTGATAAAGTAAAACCACAATTGATAGCAGTTGGAGAGAGACGGAATGCGAGAGGAAGAAGATGAAGAGTGCGTCAATTTTTTTTAATTAAATTGATTTTTGTAAAGAAATTCTAAAACTTGAATCAAGGAAAAAGAATACCTAACAAAAGTTGGGGAATAAGAATCCCGGATTCTTGTACTATTTTCCTTGTTTTGGATTCATATTCCTTTCCCAATGTACTTAAAATTGAACCAAATACTAGAATTTAAAATTTAAGAATCAGATTACTTTTCATGATCAGAATCCTTGCCAACCAAACATGTAAGTAATCAATATCAATGCAAACATAAAAGAAGTTATTAACCAATTCGGAGGCGGGGAATGTGGGAAATCTTGTGCCAATCCTCTCCACTCCCTCTCTCGCATCGCCTTTCCAGTTCTGGACATTTCTCCACACTCAAAAACTCCAGATTCGAAACAGCAGCCGAAATCGACACGATCTTCGGACACTCTTCAACACTCAGAGACACTAACCGCTCCAACCTCTCCGGAACTGATTCCAGCTCAGCAAGTCTCCCTAGGAATAGCTTCCTCAGCGATGAGAGATGGCGTAAGGATTGAGGCAAGCGCTTCATCTTCGGAAGATCGTACAACACCAAGCATTCAAGATTACGGAGACGTTCAATCTCCTCCGGCACCTCTGCTAGTTCCGGGCATGACACTATGCAAAGGCTGCTTAGAGAAGTAAGGCTCCGCAGCACCTCTTCTGTAATGCATTTCATCGCCTTACAATCTTCTATACTTAAATGCTCAAGCTTTTTCATGGCTTTCACACCCTCTCCTATCGAAGAGATCTCTTCCGTACTAGTACTGATCGTCAGTGATCGGAGATTGCTCAACTTCTCCAGCGTCGTCGTCGTGTTCTTCTCCTCGACTGTTACTGAGAGTGTGGTGAGACTGTTTTGCGATGGGAGTGAGGCCAGAGCTGAGCTGCTGCATGTTAGATTCTCCAGCTTTCGTAGAAATGAGAATGTTGGCGGTGTTAATGAAGAGCAGCGTTTGATGCATAGCTCTTTGAGATTCTTGAATGCTTCTTCGCTCTCTTCCTCCTTCGATATTCGCTTCAGACATGGGAGATCCAATAAATAGAGGTGTTCGAGAGCCAGGAACTGTGTTTTTACTGGTGTTTCATCTTCAATTATGTACTCCACCCCCACATTCTCTAACCTCAACTTCTTAAGATGAGGTAGCTTTCCTAGTTTTGGAAGGTGCTTACAATTTCTACAATCTTTTATATGAATCTCAACTATTCTTGCCATAGTTGAGTTTTTCATCCAATGTGGAAAATATCTACCACTAAAGCCACATATGGAAAGAGATTCAAGATTGGGATGTGGTTCAAGTGCTTCCAACACCTTTTCATCATTTTCTTGATCTATCTCTGATGAATTGTTTCTTTCCCATGAAAAGCTCAACTCCTTAAGATCCTTTTGTCACCAAGATTTGATTTCTTTGCATCCGTATCGTCTATTACTCTCTCCAAGTGTTTAATCTCAAGTCTTCCTCCGAGGTTCAAGCATTGCAGTTCCTCGAGGCGGTTACCTCTGTTGAGACCCACTACGAACATACTCAGTGTTCTCAGGTTGGTTAGCTCTCTCATTCTAGGGGGCATCTCCGACAACGACTCGCATTTTCTCAAAAATAGGTGTCGAAGATTATTCAAGTATCTCATGTTCTTAGGTAAAGCCACCAGCCTGAGGCAGAAATCCAAGTTGATGGTTTGCAAATTCCAAAGAGTGCATAATGAGTTGGGTAGAGTCTGGATTTCAGATCTAGACAAATTCAAGTATCTCAAATGCTTGAGATTGCCTATGGAATGAGGTAGTTCTTTGATTCCTGCAAAACTTGTATCCAATACTCTTAAGCTTACTAACTCCAATATGAAAGAAATGTCCATATCTTGATGAAAAGTTTTAGGAAACATGACATTTCTTTCCACCAAATTTACCTGGCGAATAGTAGATGCACTTGCCATATTTCTTTCACTCGATATTCCGGGAACTTTGTTCTCCATCACTGACTGCGCCAGATCGTGAACAAGATCATGCATACTTATCCTGCTATTGGCAGTAGGCTGTAAAAGAGATCTGAGTATTAGCTCATTACATATTTCATTTCCAACGTATTCCGTTTGTAATACTCCCTTTGATGAGATAAACCCATGAGCCATCCAAAGAAGGATCAGTTCTTCTTTAACGATTTGATAGTCCTTAGGAAAGGCTGCAATATAAGCAAAGCACTGCCTCAACTCCAATGGAAGATGATGATAACTCAAGCTCAAAGCAGGCAGTATCAAACTGTCTTCTGGCGATAGCTTCCATATTTCGCTTTCTCTCACATACATCCATTCCTCAACTTTCCTTTTAAACCGTAGAATTCCCCCAAGAGCCTTCGCAGCTAAGGGGACACCAACGCACTTTTTCACAATCTGTTTCCCGATCACTTCCAACTCCGGAGTTAACTCTTCTTCTTCGTTGGGTCCGAAGGCACGTTGCCTGAGAAGCAACTAACAATGCTCATCCGACAGCCCCTCCAGGCAGTGAGGTGGAAGCGTTCCCATTATATCAGCAACCTTCTTCAGGCGAGTGGTGACCATGATCCATGATCCGGTCGAGCCACACGATAGAATATCTTTCAATTCATACCATTTCTCCTGTTCGTCGTTCCAAACATCATCCAACACGATCAGATATCTTTTACCGCTCAGCAACTCCCAGAGGCAACGCTCCGGTGCATCCAGGTGATGCAGATCGGAAGCTCTCCCACTCCCCGTGGCGGATTCAATCATCGCCTTCACCAAAGTCATGATCTCAAAATCATCAGAGACGCAAACCCAAATCCTTCTGTCGAAGTGTTCCACCACAATCGGATCGTTGAAGACCAGTTGAGCAAGAGTCGTCTTCCCAAGGCCACCAACACCAATTATCGGAAGCACAGAGATCGTCCTCTGTTCCTCCCTCACCAAAATCTCCACAATGCTGTCTTTATCCTTCCCCCTACCATAAACCTTATCACACTCATTCAACAACGAACCCGTCTCATGTGCGGCGGCAGCACCTTCTCTCGGCCGGTGCACCGGCATCTCGCGCAGGTGGAACTTCTCCCGCTCTTCAACCACAGAGGCCACGCGTTCGGTGACTAGCTTCATCCTCCTCGCGATCTTGTGCCGGTACAGGATCTTCCTGAGACTATAACGGCTGAGTTTGTGATGGGAGTTGCAGAGCCTGGAGACATGAGTGTTGCAGTCATCCAAGATGTCATCGATCTCGTAAGCAAGGAAGTTGAGCTTCCGGAGCCAGTCTCGGATGGGCCCGCTCTCGATCTGCTTGTGCTCGGCATCCTCCACCACAGCTTGGATGGTGGCGAGGGTGCTGCACACCTTCTTCATCTCCTCCTCCACACCCAAGATCAACCCGATCTCCTCCTGAATCAGAGAGCTCAGGTTATCGAGAACGAACTGCAAAAATGCCTCTGCCATACCCAAAAGTAAATATAATTTTCTCATTTAAGAGAAAAGAAATATATGGATTTTTGTTTTCTGTTTTTTATTTTTACTGTTCGAACACCTAAATATCAGAGATGCTATAAACAAGGGTGAGAGCTTTTGTATTCCGTGAGAACTGCTCCAAGCCTCCAAGAGAGCGCTATTCAGCTGCACTATTTTTGTCAGGATTGTATATTTTTTTTCTCTTTAATTTCTAGTATATAATAAAATTTAAAAAAAAATAAAAAAATCTGTATATGGTTATTAAGCTGATATTTCAATATAAAATATTTAAAAAATCATCCTATAGGGAACCGAATAAAAAATAGCATGTATAGATTATACTCCATTCCTCTATGATATTTGTTTCTCAACTTTAATGGCAAACATTTTAATATATGTGATGATTGAAAATTAAATGTATTAAGTGGAGGTCAATATCGCAGAACAAGAGGAGAAGACCTCTTATCTCTATAATCAAAGCCACCATTATCGTGGCTACCGGAGTTAGTAGACGCAACCCATTTAGGCGTGGTGGGACCGTCCTCATCGGGAAATAGATCGAGTCCGGCTTCAATTGTGGTAAATTTACGGTGGTAAGACTCGGCCCAAATTACTCCCTCCATTTCGTGCAAAAAGCTTCATTTTTTTTGGAAATTATGACACGTTTTTCCACACTTCTTGATGATGGATTTTAAAATTAATTTTTGAAGAATTTTTCCTTTGACGTGATACTACGAGTCAGTTAGATTTAATGGGCAACCAGTCTGGGGTTTGGATCAATAAACTAGAATACGACATATGCATGCTAGCTTTTTCTACTTCACGTATTAAAATTGGATATATGATTTCCTAATTTTTGTTCCATCCAATTAATTTATCGCATATATATGTATAGGATGAGGCAAAAAATAAGTTACCTATTGAACACTAAGTTTATATAAAAATACCTACAACTTAATAAAACTTAAAATCTACCTAAACTTTCAAAAATCACCCTAAAATACCCTTACTTTATCCCTTTCACCTCCTCCCTCTCACACACACTGACGCACACACACACTCCCTCTCACACACACTATCACACACACTCTCCTCCACCTCTCTCTTTCACATTACCATGATGCACTCACGCACATACACACACTCCTCCGCTTTCTCTTATTTTTCTTTTCATTTCCTTTTTCCTTTTCTTGTTTCTTTTTATAAAAAAAAAATTATTTTTATGTTTTTTTTCTTTCCCTTTTTTTCTATTTTTCAATTTTTTTCCTTTCCTTTTTTTCTATTTTTCAATTTTTTTCCTTTTTCGTTTTTTTTTTCAGTTATTTTTTTTTTCCTTTTCATGTTTTTATTTTTCCTTTTTTTTTTCATGTTTTTTCGTTTTGTTTTTTTTTTACTATAAGGAATACCAAACTTGATAAGAAATTATCAAATTCTTACAATCTCTGACTCGTTTAGTAAGAATTTGACAATATCTTATATTATCTCATAATTTGGTAATAATTGTCAAGTTGTTTGGAACAAAATTTGTATGTTTGCTCGTAAATTTGTAGTTGGAAATTTCAGTTTCTTACTTCTAATTTTGGTTAGAAATTTTAAGTTCTTACCATATTTTATGTTAGAATTTGTTAATTTCTTACACTCTCGTAAGAATTTGTATGTGTGTCCGTAACTCAATAAGAAATCTTAATTTCTTACTTTTAACTTTGGTTAGAAATATCAATTTCTTACCAAATTTTTGTCATGACCGCACTTTGCTAAATTTTATCTTGTCCAACTTGATTAGTAGAAATTTGTCAATTTCTAACCTTCTCCAACTAGTTTAGTTAGAATTTGACAATTTCTCATATTGTACCAATTCACTTGTTAAAATTCTTACCTCTAATATCGGTTATAAATTTTATTTTCTTACCAAATCTCTACACTAAATTCAATTTATTACATTCATCAACTCACGATTTTAATGGTAATAATTTGATAATTTCTTATATTTTATTTGGTAATAATTTGTTAATTTCTTATATTTTCTAAAACGTCTTGTAATAATTTGTACATTTCTTACAATCTTAAACTTGATTGGTAAGAATTTGTCAATTTGTTATGGTTAAGTTGGTTAGAATTTGTTAATGTTGATGCTTAGGCCGTACAAAAGTGAGCGCCGCACGATATATCGAAGATCCCTCAAAGTTGATGCAGCTCAAGAACTATTTGTCTTCACGTTCGATCCCACCGAAAGCAAGAAGAGGAGACCGAGGGAAGAAGAAGAAGAAGAAGAAGAAGAAGAAGAAGAAGAAGAAGAAGAAAATCTAACTTGATTATAGTCATGACTGCTATGTTTGACTGGAGATATTATATTAAAATGATAAAATCTTACTGCGATAATAATGAGAATTGATCAATTCTTATGTTCTGTGGGTGATATTTGTTAGAATTCTTAAATTCTTATCATAATTATGTTAAGAAAAGCATTGTAGCTTCAAACTGTAGTCTAAAAGTATCTAAATTTAGATATGAATTCTTACATGCATTTTACCCGTTTGAATTCGTACTATCATCATGGTTAGAATTAATAATTTCTTATTGCTTGTGATTGCCGTGGTTAGAAATGATAAATTCTTACTGCTATAATAATGAGAATTGATCAATTCTTTGGTCGTACGGTAAATATTTGTTAGAATTCTTAAATTCTTACATGCTGTTTACCCATTTGTATAGTTAGAAAATATTGAATTCTTACCATCATGATGGTTAGAATTGAACAAATTATTATTAACCCCACTACTCAGCAAACAACTCATCAGATATGGGCATGTGCAAATTCAATATTCAACAATACAAATTTTCCTTTACAAAAGACGCAATTGTAAGAATCCAATCAAATCAAACCGATGATCCAGTAAGATTTGCTTGATTCTTGCCAAATCTTATGTTGACCTCGTTTGCATATATCTCACGCATGGATCGCCAAACATCAAAAACATTGAAAAAAGATCAACCTAAAAAATGAAACAAACTTCTACTTAATTCCAAAAGATAAATAATCGGAAACAAGCTTCCAAAGAAATTAAATCAAATTCCAAACATCAATAAATTGTGCAAACGTTACATAACACTCATCTAAACCCACTCACCAAAAAGCATTTAATGAATAAAAAATGTCAAGGAAGAAAGTTAATACAATTAATTATTTAGAATGCCAGCTAAATCGCACAAATCAAGTTGAATTACCATCAATATAACCGCATAAAAACACAGAATTTGCATAACTCAAACAATTTCAAAAATGCGCAACGGCGTATCAGAGTTTGCAAACGCAGGCGTGAGAGGTAGAGGAGAGAAAAGAGAGTTGTCGTTGGCCTCTGTGGCGGTGTGCGACGGCGGTTGAGTGGGTGCGGACCTCTGCGCCCCAACGGTGTTGGTTGGGAAGGGTTGAAATTCAGGCGCGGCGAACTGCGTCGGACTAAGGGTGTCGGTGTTTGGATGCTGCGGTGCGGCGTTCATCGAGTGAGAATCAGGTGGTGAAGGAGGAGAAGGAAGATGAAGAAGAAGAAAAAGAGAGAGAAAGATGGGAAGGAGGAGAGAGAAGATGGATATAGAGAAGAAGAATAGAGGTTGCAGAGGAGAGAATGGAGAAGACAAGAATACAAGTGAGAGAAAAGGGAGAAATAGACGTAATAGACTTGGGGGCATTTTAGTCCTATTTGCTAAAATTTAGGTAGATTTTGATTTTTATTATGTTGTAGGCAAAAAGTGTAAAAACTTAACCCCAATAGGTATATGAGTATATTTCCTCGTATAGGATTGTACATTGTAGCTCTTGCTTGTTTCATGATTAATTATACACGTGTCATTTATATATTGTTGAGTAATAAGTAGAGCAAGTTAAAGATATATGCACCAGACCCTAGAATAGTCACATGTTTAATTAAAGCTCGAGTGCAAATTAAAACATTACGACGGTAGAATAATCAATATTACTATTATTGTAGCTAAAGAAAGACAAGTCCAGTTCACTAATACATATGCTCATCTAGTACGCACATGTGTTCATCTTAGCTGAAAACGTAACATATTGGTAACTTTGAACACACTTAATCTGGAAATCTAAAAAATTCTCTCTTCTTTTGCTCAAAAAAGAAAAGAACTATCTTTTAACCTAACCCAAAGAATCAAAAAATCTCATGTGCTATAACGTACAAAAATTCGTCAATATTAACTCTTTTATCATGTAATAACATAAAAAAAAATTAAAAAAAAATCGTCTTTAGTAAAAAAATTAATTTAAAAATAAAATATAAAATATAGGTATTATTGATTGGATCCCTTTTACCCAATGAAAGGACAAAAAAAATTGAAGTTATGTGATTTTTGAAAAATGAAAAGAAAAATAAAGAAATAAATAAATGTGCATATATACTAAAGAGTAGATTAAAACAAATCTGCTCGGAAGTAAGTGAAAGGTATAAAAGTAAATTAAAAAAATATGATATTTAAAATTTAGGAAAAAATTAAAGATTTGTGCATAAGGAGTAGATGAAATGAAAAAGAAAAATCTAAATAAATGTAGAGATTTTTTTTTTTTGGAAAGAAATGCGATTTATCAAAGCATGAAAGAAAATAAGGACAGATACTCTTTTAAAAAAGAAATGTGATCTATCAAAACATGAAAGAAAATAAATAGATGTGTATTAAAGAGTAAACAAAGGAAAAACGTGAAATAGATGAGCTTAAAGATGATTGAACTCTTGGCCCAAAAATTAAAAAATATTTAGCCAAACTTATTGACAACTCCACTATATATGTCGGATAAATTATTTTTTTAATTGTAACTTAATAAAAAATTTATGAATAAAATGTAAAATTATTGATATAGCCCTATTTTTTTCATGGATCAGTGGGGTCCAGTGACCCCATTACCCCTGACTTCGTCCCTGATTATCGTGACCTCCGGAATTCCATATATTAAGGTGTAATGAGATAATCCTCATCCGTGAAATAGATGCTCAACTTGTTTTAATCAGTGTTTTGAAACCCGGAACGGACCGGCCGGTCTGACCGGTTTAATCGGGCGGCCAACTATCTGGTCCGGTTATATGAAATCCGGTTTTGTGAATTGAACCAGAGCGACCTGGTCAAAACTGGAAACCGGTTTACTATAAAAAAAAATTAATGTTGTTGCCAAGATTTAAATGCAAGACCTCTTAGTTGATAGTCTAAAATGCCAGCCAACAGGACTATCTCAAAATACTATATTAAATTATAATAATTAATAAATTTATCTAATCCTTAACAATTTTTTTATAATTTCTTAATAAATTTAACCCCATTTGTATAAGGTTTAAACTCTTAACCTCTACAACTTTATTGAATAATTTTTATCATTTCATTTGCAACTAACATTTAAAAAAATATTATTTATGATGACATGAATGAGTTATACTATATTATGGTAATTATTTTTTCTTCTATTATCTTTTTTCATTTGAACATGAATATTTTCATATATTCATTGAGCTAAATAAATATTTCTAACACCTAAATTTATTTTTAATTTATATATATTTTAAATTCTATTCAATTTATAATTTTATTTAAATAGTTAAATATTTTGATATATTAATAATTATATATATATATATATATGAAGATACAGGTCATCCGGGTTTTTGGGAACAGTTCAACCGGTCGACCCGGTGACCCGTTCAGATGCCCGGTTCGATGTCCGGTCCGAGTTTGAAAACATTGGTTTTAATCAATATTATCATCGATATTATAAGAGCAATTTAATTATTTAAGTGAAAATAGGTAAAAATAGCTATTTTGAAAAGACAAAAATAAATACTAGTATGAAAAATACAGATTGAAAAACATAGAATCTAAAAAACGAGCTAGATTGTCAATTTGTCACTCAACGACGTCGTCGAATGCAGGAGCATGTGGCGTGGCGATCAAGTCAAGGCTACTCTTTCTTGAAGAGGCAAAGCCTGCGGCTTCTGTCCTATCCAAATCCTCGGCCCTCATTCCAACCGGAAGTTTCCAATCATAGTAATAAAGAAGTTGGGCCAACACAAACTCAGCGTTGGCCACAACGTAAGCAAGCGCAGGGCAAATCCTCTTTCCCGACCCAAACGGAATATACTCAAAGTGATTCCCTAAGAAATCAACTGAGTTCCCCTCGAACCTCTCCGGTTCTTGCCAATACATCGGATCCCTTCCTAACCCCCAAGCATGAACAATAACAAAAGCGTTCTGAGGTATGCGGTACCCCTCAATCTCAATATCCTCTCTGCAAGATCTTGGGACTATCGTATTTGGAGGATGCAGCCTCATCGATTCCTTCACCACCATCTTCAGGTAACTCAGCTTTCGAATCTCCGATTCTTCCATTTTCTTCCTCCCGTGGAAGGCCTTCCTGATCTCCATCACGCGCGGGTTCCTCACCAGCTCCGCCATCGTCCAATCCACCGCCGACGATGCAGATTCTGTTCCGCCGGCAAACATATTCTGTAATATTAATTATTACATCAATCAATCAGCTAGCCAGAAACCGAACAAATTAATTACTCCCTCCGTCCTTGATTTAGTGAACCAAAAATATAAACACGTGATTTTATGTAATTTGATGATTTATTAATAAATAAAGTGTTAAAGTGGAATAATTGTGGATCCATCTAATATTTTTAATAGTATTAAAGTATTAAAATGTTAAAATGATTGTGGAGCCTACATCCCAAAATAAAAAAGTTCAATAAATGGAGAACGTTCTCAATATAGTGATAGTGTCACTAAATGGAGGGCGGACGAAGTAAATCCGAATCTTTGAAAAGTACTCACATAAATTATGGCTTTGATTGCGTCATCGGTCAACGGAAACTGAAGGTCGTCGGTCGCCTTCAACCGGAGCAGAACGTCGACGAAATCTTCTGTTCCCAGCTCTCCAAATCCCTTTTCGGTGACAGCCAGATTCTCTCTGTGCTTCTCCATTACGTCGTCGAGAATCTTGTCCACTCTCGGCATCATCGTCGACGATAAACGGCGCGCCTTGAAGGGAAAGAAATCGAGCAGCTTGATCGACGGGAAAATGTCAGCCAGTTCAAAGCTTCCCCCGGCGGCCATGGTTTCCCTCATCATCTCAATCATACCGGCCATATCTGTACTGTCTGTGTCTACGTTTCCGAAAACAGCTCTACGCATGGCGGAGTGCATGAACGATAAGATCTTGTTGGTGAGGTTCAAGGGAGAAGATGAAGATCGAGAGGCGGCTTATTTGATGCCGTCGATGAAGATGGAGCCTTCTTCTTCCCTGATGTAGTCGAACGATCGGACGTTTTTGGCGCTGAGCAGCTCCGATATGCACACGTGGCGGACCTGCTTCCAGTAATCGCCGTAGGGGGAAGTGACGAGGTCTCTGTGGCCGTAGCTTATGACCGCATTTATCTTGGTTCTGGGCCTATCACCGCACGCCACGTCATTGGCTTTCAGCACCTCCCTCGCCATCTCGGCGGAGGAGACGACCACCACCGACAGCTGTCCCACCTTGAAATGAAGCAGGGGGGCGGCAGAGGCAACCGTCGCTGCGCCCCTCCTCCTCCTTCTTCTTCTTCAATGAACTTTTCTCGTACGTGTTTCTTGTTTGTAGATCAGAACCAGAATCAGAACCGGAATCGGACCACGGGCGGCAGCAGACGACCTTTCTCATTGGTGCTCCTTCATGTCCAACGCCGTTAGATTTAACAGGCAACCAGCCTGGGGTTTGGATCAATAAACTAGAACACGACATATGCATGCTAGATTTTTCTACTTCACTGATTAAAATTGGATATGTGATTTCCTAATTTTTGTTCCATCCAATTAATTTATAGAATGTTAGATTTTGCTTGTTTCATGATTAAGCATGCAAGGCTGGCGATATGCAGATTGCATTAACTTGTCATTAATAATATTGTTGAGTAATAAGCAGAGCAAAGTCACATGTTTAATTAAAGCTTGAGTGAATCAATACTTACTATTATTGTAGATAAAGAAAGACAAATCCAGTTCACTAAATGCAGGTAAATTAGATGCTAAAAATGTTTTCACATGAAAGCCTCTCACATCATGATTTAAACATTGATTTTCTCTCTCCTCCCCTCTCTCACATTTTTATTAAAAAGGTTTGTAGCATCACCCTTGCCACTAAATGCAAATGTTTTCTTGTAAATGAAGTTTTGAACACACTTAATCTTGAAAACTAATATATTAATTAATAAATAAAATCTTCTTTCGCTCAAAAAAAAAAAAAATCTTCTAACTCAACCTAAAGAATCAAAATCTCATGTGCTAGCTATTACGTGCAAAAGCAATTCGTCTAGAATATTAATTCTTTTATCATGTCTTCCATGAATAAATTAATATTATTCCATTAAAAATTCGAATATAGTATCATTCCATTTACTTTAATATCAACGAAACTCCATTTTTGGAGCACTCGGGATCCTCCGTACCCATTCTCATATTTCAACTGTGTATAAATCTTAATTTTATGCATTTGCTTTGATAACTTTAATATATAATGATTTGATTTAATTTAATTTTATAATTATTTTTTGGAACTCACCCATCCATTTAGGGTTTATAGTTTTTTTTTTGCATTTAATTTCACTTTTATTAGTTATATTACGTTGATAAATTCAAAACTACATAATATGATTACTTACAATTTTAAATTTTATTTATAAATGCTTATTATTATTTATTATAGTTATACTAATTTTATTTTTATAAGAACTAATATAAAATTAATAAAAATTCAGATTTGGTACACCAATTGTAACACGGAAATTTCTTCTTTTGCTAAAAAAAAACAAGAAAAGGAATCAAAATCTCATGTGCGATTACGTACAAAAGAATTCGTCTAGAATATTGATTCTTTTATCATGTCTTCCATGAATAAACTAATATTCATCATTAAAAAATTCGATTATAGTATCATTCCATTTAGTGTAATACTGTATCAACGAAACTCCACATTTGGACAAGCTCGAATACCCAGCTGTAAGAAAATACGAAGAACAATTAATTATGCATAACCGAGAGTATACTAGATATATGTATATGAACATACCCCATTATTAGATCGATGTTTCCAATTTTCAAGATTATGGTGAAATTAAAGTGTTCATAATATTTTCAAAATTAATCTCTTATTGCAATTACGGATCATTCATTAATTCAATAAGAGACGTCACACGAAAATGCAATAGATGATCGATCTGCATTGTTAGATTCGGATTGAGGTTTTTCAATGTCATATCTGTTGGCTCCATTCCCATGTTGGGCTTCCTCCCTGAGTATGTGTTAAGAGTTTCGTTCAGATCAAAACGAAAATATTAGTACGTATTTGCTGCACATAATCATTGGGTGTATTTGAGTGATAATCAAGTCTTTATGATGATAAAGTTATAAACCTTTTTATAAAAACACAAATAAGAAACATGGAATCAATAAATTACTATACAATTTAGTTTTAGGAATTTCATAAACCATTATGTATAATGACTATATGAACAAAAAAAAATGATATTGAGAAACTAAAATTTAGAAAAAGGATTCAATATGGCTTTCCACCGTCTCTCATGCATGGTAATAAATCGTTAATTTATACTATAACTATTGTTGTTGTCGAATGAAACTATTCATGCATTTACGTAATTATGTTAAGAATGACTTCATAGTACAAAACATAATATTAATTAGTATAATGCATTAATTTAATTCAGAAATAAAAGAGTAATATGTGGAAAATGAAATTGATCGAATAATTTTTTATGGATCCGATGTCAAATAATACTGGAGCAGGTGAGCTAGCCAGCCCACCTAACAATGTGACCAAGAAAGAACCTAGTAGTAGTAGTCTTGTTAATTAGCCCAATTTAAATTACTATAATGTTTAATTTTTATTTTCACCGAAAATATTAATTCCCAAGTTTTGGTAGATTTTTGCAATATGAATTCGTGAAATGGTCTAATTCTTTAACTTGCGGTCTGTTTCATTCGTTGAAAATATAGAAAAGTTAACCTAATCTGCTGAAATTTTGCTTCGCGGTACGTCTATCGAACACAATATTAATATATAGGAGAGGATATATTAAATCAAATAAAAACTTTATCCCATGTAAAAACTAAAAACATTTTTCTAGATTAATGGTTTAAGACATATATCAATTCTTATATAAATTTATCCTTTTAATTTTTATTTTTTTTTGTATAAGTTTATATATATATATATATATATATATATATATATATATATATATATAAATGATATGTTACTCACCTCTCGGTGGACACCTTCGTGAGCACCTCGTCGTTTTATCACATTTGCATTGTTTTTTTTTTAATTTTAATTTTTATTATATATTTTAGTATCTTAGAAATTAATTTAGAAATCATAAAATCTAAAAAATCAATATTCAATTTGTTATTTTTTATTTTTAACTTCAAAAAATGAGTAATAAAATAAATTGAGCTTTGATTTTTATGTATTTTTTAGATTTTATGGTTTTTAAATTAATTTCTAAGATACTAGAATATAGAATAAAAATAATAATTAAAAAAAACAATACAAACGTGATAAAATAACGAGGTGTCCACCGGGAGATGAGTAGCATATATATATATATATATATATATATATATAGGGGAGGGTTCTTGTGGGATCCACTCCCTATGTGAGAACTAAGAACCCATCTCATCCATCCATTCATATTAGATAGATGGTTCAGATTTGTAGTAACTGATTAAATTAAACTAGATTTTTAATTTAATTAAAGCACGAGAGGGTAGAATTGGAAGAATAAATAATAAAGATATCAACGAAATCCACTAATCCCGTGATTTTCTTTCTAAAGCCTACTCCCAAAATTAGAGATTCTTTCTTCATACTACGTATTAAAGATTGGTCTCCCGTAAACAGCATATTTATCTTAGGGTGATTCTTCAAAATTGCAAACGCATTCGACGATTTTAATTCAAATTTTACTTCAAAACATATCAAAATCTACATTTCACGCAATTCAAGTGCTGGAGATAATTTTGCATGCTAGTGTTGATTTCATGATTCTTTTAAATTTTTTCATCCTTTTTTAGTGTAAATTTTATGCTTTTTTAATTTTGATTTTGTACTTCTTTTGATATTTTTTTCATGCTTTTTAGTGTTAATTTTATACTTTTTTAGTGTTAATTTCATGCTTATTTTAAATTTTTTCCCATTCTTTTTAGTGTTAATTTCATATTTTTTTAGTGTTGATTTCATGCTTCTTTTAATTTTTTTTCATCCCTTTTTAGTGTTAATTTCATGTTTTTTTCGTGTTGATGTTGTGCTTCTTTTAATGTATTTTTTTCATGCTTTTTAGTATTAATTTCATGTTTTTTTAGTGTTGATTTCATGCTTCTTTTAAATAAAATCATGCTTTTTTAGTGTTAATTTCATGCTTTTTAGTGTTAATTTCATGCTTTTTTAAAAAAAAATTCATGCTTTTTTAGTTTTAATTTCATGCCTTATTAGTGTTGATTTCATGCTTCTTGTAGGTTTTCTTTTTTCATGCTTTTTAATAAGCTATACATATGTTTTATGCTTATTTATTATTTGATTGATGCTTAAACCTCTAAAATAATGGCGCTTATATTTAGACGAACTTGAGTACTAATAAAACAAATGGTTTAGTTTAACTGAATTAAAAAATATAATTGAACATGCAGTAAAGAGAGAGTTAAGATTCAAAGAATATTTCCACAAAATAACCGCATTAACATAAATCATTCCCGTATTTAAAGGGATGCGGTGGATTTAATACTAATGAGAGTGACAAAAATATCCCTAAATCTATTTAGTAGACGGTTACTATTTATTTAACTACTTAATTTACAACTTTTAGATCTACTTAAATAAAAGGACAAGATTAGTTCTTAGTTCCCACAGAAAGGATGGTTCCCATATGAACCACACTATATATATATATATATAGGTAGTAGATTATATGAAAACTAATTATTGCGTGAAACCTGCAACCCATCATAAAATATTGTTTATGTATAAAATGATGCATTTTGTGCATAAAATGTTGCATAATAAAATATATTATTTTATATTATTTTTATGCATATAATGCATCATCATGAGAATTTGCATAATAAAATATATTATTTTATTTTATTTTATATTATTTTTATGCATATAATGCATCATCATGAGAATGCAACATTTTATGATAAAAATGCAACATTTTTATGCATAAAATGCAACATTTTATGATGAGTTGCAGGTTTCACCTAATAATTAGTTTTCACCATAACCCATCCCTATATATATATATATATATAAGGGTGGGTTATATTAAAAATGCTTCCTGGTCTTGTGTTAACTAAAAATAAATATATACCATTGATTTCAACAATTTGTGTGGTGGAGATCAAAAATAAGATTAGTGGATATATTTCAATTTAGACTTTTACGTTAATTAAAAGGGCATTGTGGTATTTTCATTTCACGATATATACGGATAAATCCAAGTAATATGGCGTAAATCAAGGAAGACTAGAAATCATTTGAAATTTTAAATTGTTATTATTCACAATATAATATTTATTTGCATACAAAAATTGCACCAAAATCAAAAGCTACGCCATAGTGGGAGGCGAAAACTATTCATGCATATTTTCTAATATTGCTTTTTTATATACAAATTATTGCTTGTAAATGATTTTTTATTGCTTTATATTTCTTGCGTTAGTGATATTTTTTTAATTTTCGTATAACTTATTGCAAATTAGTATATGATCATTTATTGCATATTATACAATAACTTATTGCATATTATATGATAATTTATCTCATATTATACAATAACTTATTGCATATTATATAAACTAATATTGCATTATATTTGTAGCATATAATTTAAATTATTGCATTCTATTATTATAGCATATGAATGATATAAATTGTTGCAAATTATATATTTCGGTATTGCATATTATATGATAACTTATTGCATATTATATAAAATATTATTGCATTATATTTTTAGCATATAACGTAAATTATTATTATAATGTACTACCTCCAACCCATGAAAGTAGTCTCATTTGTATTTAGCACAGAAATTAAGGAATGAAAGAATATGTGACTAAAATCAATTCTTAGGAGAGAGAGTTAATTGTAGCCATAAATTTTTTACCTTTTTAGGAAATGAGACTAATAAGTGGGATGGACTAAAATGGCAAATGAGACTACTTTCATGGGTTGGAGTTAGTATAATGTAAACTATTGCACATTATACTTTTCGGTATTGCATATTATACGATAAGTTATTGTATATTATTCTAGTACTTGTGGCGTGCACTATAATATGAATATATATTATATGATATGAATATATGTAATAGTACTTTCTTGCGCTGTAGATACGTGTTGATTGAAGTTCAGGCTGCCTAAATTTTCTTAAGTCTCATGGAATTTCTGCTACACTTTTGAAGATTCCTGCAGGCAAACATCTAATGGACCTAGTTGCTGTAGATTGGTTTAAAGATACAAAAAGAATGGATCATGTAGCTAGGCGCCCTGGTTGTGCAGCACAGGTTAGTTTCAACGGCTGATTATCTCTTCAGTGAATCTGAGTTCCTTTCTGATAGTTCAAAATTTTCGTGGTGGACTTGGTTTATTTGATAAATTTTTTAGTTTGTTCATTCTTGCTCTTGATATTATAATTAACATTGTTTCTTTCCTTCAGGTTGCTTCAGATAGAGGACTTTTCTCTATCATCTTTAATCTTCAAGTGAGTTGAATATATTGCTGATTATCCTCCTAGTTATTTCGTGTGATTGTTTGAACATTTAATAAGTTCTTTCTCTTCTAGGTGCCTGGATCGACGCACTACAGCATGGTGTTTTATTTTGTGGCCAAAGAACTAGTACCAGGATCTCTTTTGCAGAGGTTTGTTGATGGGGATGATGAGTTCCGCAATAGCAGACTGAAGCTTATTCCATCAGTACCTAAGGTAGATTCTTCTGTCCATTTGCAAAGGAATTTTAGTGCCTGGAGCTACATGTGCCTATTGCTGAATCAATGTTTTGATGCTGTTACTGGTGGTGACCTTTGACCTACTAATAATTCATGCTGTCAACATAATTCTGATGCGAATATGAGACATAAAAGAAATAGAGCTTATAAATACCTTGATGCATATCTGTTTTCTACATCTATTTTAGATTAACTCGAGTGCATAGTTTTAATGGCATTAGATTCGAAAAGAACAGTGCCAGGTAGACATTTTTTGTAGTAAATAAGCTTCCGTCCATATGTTTTTATGTGTATATTTTGTAGATATTCTTGCAGGTTTATATATGTAATAATAATGATGCTCTTCTATCTCTTCTATATATGGTTATTATACTGTTATTCCTTTTTGTCTGCATGGTACACTTTTACGGTGCATCTCAAGTTCGAAAGGTATCTATTTTTGATTTCCCATAATTAGTTGAATTGTCTACCTGCCTACTATACAGACCATGTATGCACACTCAGATATTTTATGCAGAAAGACCTACTGTGGCTTTCTTTTCCATCGTGAATACCAACTCATGAGTTCCAATGGTCATCTTTAAGTAGTCAGAACTTCAAATATTTGAAAAAAGGAGTCTTTATACTGATTGCAGAGATTTGAAGATTTTGTACTTGTTTCTGCAATCTATCACATTCTTAATTCTATTAATATTAAATATCATGCAGGGTTCTTGGATTGTACGACAGAGTGTTGGCAGCACCCCTTGTTTACTGGGGAAAGCAGTTGATTGCAACTATATCCGTGATCCCAAGTACTTGGAAGTATGGCTGTTTTCTGTACTTTTAGAACTTGTTTACCTTGATGATCATAATTTGGTGGCTAGACAGTTTAGTGGATAGAAGGTAGGACAAAATAAAACTAATAAATCTTTCTGTTTTATATTTTTATGCACTAGACAAAAAAGGTGAATCACTCAAAACCAAAACAATCAAGGGTCTTGTGTTTTTCTCCCATGTGAAATCATGACAAGTAAATGTTGGGTAAAGTAGGATGTTACTTAGTAATCCACCCTTATCCGTAATAGTGAACAAGGGTATATACGTACAAATGCACTAGAGCAAGGCTGCATGTTTACCTTTCTTGACTGATTCCACCCCTTCTTTGGTCTTTCTTTTTTATTTTTCTGCAGGTTGATGTTGATATTGGTTCTTCAACTGTGGCAAATGGAGTCCTGGGCCTTGTGATTGGCGTTATTACGACACTTGTGGTTGACATGGCTTTTCTTGTACAGGTATTTAAATCTCAACTGACCAATGCTCATATAATTTGGGGAAGAAAAACAAAGTATTAACTGGAGTTGTAAAGAGAAAAACTAATGAAAAATGTGTTTCACTGACATACCTGAGATACAATTCAAATGCTAACATGCACGAGGGAGATGTGCATGCTTGTTTGAGCTAGCAAGTCTTGGAAATCCTCATTAAATATTGCAAACACTAAGAACAATCTAATTTCTAGTAAAGAACAAGTAGTAGTATATAAGAACAATCTGAACCGTTGAGTTTATTCTTTTATTTTTTAGTCTTTTCTTAAGCCGTTCATGTTGCTCTGTATTTATTCATATGGATAATAGGACATCTTAGAACAATTGCTATCTAAAATAATGGATATCTAAAATGAATACCTCTGTTTCGTTCTGGAATGAAATCGTATCACCTGTAATGCGAAATCTTGTTGATTATACTGCTTATGAGATCGTATAAATTGGTGCAATGGTGACAGGCTAACAGCACAGACGAGTTGCCGGAGCGGCTGATTGGTGCAGTGAGGGTTTCTCATATAGAATTATCATCAGCTATTGTGCCGGTGCTGGAGTCGGATCCTTCAGATTCACTCAAAACATAGTGGTGGGTATATCATATTACATATATAAACGATATTGCTATTCAAGTACATATTGCTACATTCATTCAATATTCAATATATCTAACTCTCATGATGTAGAAATTATTTTTCCCGACTGAGTTCAATGCAGTGAAGTTGTCTTGATCCTGCTTTAGCATTTTCTATTATGTTTTAGCATTGCCCTTTTCGCTATGCCCTACCGTGCGTTCCACCGGGAATTTTTACTTGGTCAATTTTTGCATATTAGTTTCGCAATTTAGAACTTCAAAAACTAATAAAAACCTCAATTAAACAACTCTAGTTTAAAGCAAAGATGCATACATCAAATAACTATGAGAAGCTTATAAGCTCTTTTAAGACGACTTATATTTTCAAAAGTGTTTGGCAAATGCGAATCTTTTATTGCCTAATGGTATGATATTTTTTATTGTACTTGTAGTTTTTTATTGTACTTGTAGTTTACGACACGTGACAAATCTGGATTGGAAGATTAACTGTGTTCGCTAATGGATTTTAGATATGATCGTATGATATGGAAAAATTTGACTAACCTAATTACCCATAGAGAAAAAAAGATCTTCAACTGAGAAAATAAAAAAAATGTTAATCTTTCATTTTAAATTTACAATTTACAATAAAAGATATCAATCCATTAGACAATAGAGGATTTGAATATGAGAAAATGATGTTGGAAGCTGTAGTAAGGGGATGTTTGGCTAAGCTTATAAGTTTCTTAAAACAATTTATAAACCGATGAAGAGCTTATAAGCTCTGAAAATGTGTTTGGCAAAATAAGCTCTTCAAGAGCTTATGAGCTAAAAACATAAACTATAAGAGCCTATAAGCTCCTTAAAAATAAACTCTCCCACCCTAATTTATTTTTAAATTTTATAAACTCTGAAAACATCTTACTGGAGTATAATTTTTTCAAACAACCCTAACCAAACACCCCCAAGTCTAATTATTTTTCCATATTCTAGCATTAGGCCTTCCACAATGTTGCTCACCAAAAAGTGAGATCTCTCTCACTTTTCCGGTGAGAGATCTCACTCCCGGAGAGATCCCCAATGCACGTGATCTCTCCGGATCTCTCCTATTTTTTAATTTTTTTTAATTTCTTGTTTTTAAATTTTTTTATTTCTATTACTATTTCAATTTATTAAACTTAAATATAAAATCACAAAATTTGAAATAATTTGTATTTATTAAATTCAAATACTACTAGATATTACAATATTAAAAAAAATAACTACGCATTACTTGAAATTAAAAAAACATCTAAATATCATTTAATTTTCGCAACATCTTCAATATGCAAAAATGTTCCTCCAAATCCGCAGGCGACATCTTGCTCGTATCCTTCTCCTTCAGCTTCAGATACGTCTTGAGTGATTTGGTTTTTTCATATGCTTGTCTTTTCTTTGCCCACTCCGAGAAATCTCGATTTGCTTCCGCAGTGGCGTCGAGAAGATTGACGATTTTATCCTCCGGAAGGTTTGGTAGAGGAGCACTTGGAGCACTTCCAGTAGCCTTCCCCTTTCCTTTCGCCGCAGTCCTCCCAGTTGGCCTTTCACGGCTGAAGAAGGGGGAATCATCCTCGGATCTAGAAGAGTTGGACGATCCGTCAAGCCCTTTTTGGCGCTTATCAGAGCCGACGCCTTGATATTTGGGAAGCTCGTGCAAGATCTTCCAAGCATCCTTCAGAACGAAGTGCTGCTTGTTGTTCTTCTTGTAGTACATCTTGGCGGCAGCATCGTAGATGTCGTCGTTGCTCGAACCGCTTGGCCATTGCTCCTTGCATTGAAGGTAGAACCCGTTGAATTGTGTCACCTTCGTTTGAGCTCGTGAAAAATGAGACCTCAGCTGCACGGCGTCCCGATCGATGGCGTGCTCCGGCTTCTTCTGTGTGTTGTACATGATTTCGATGCGCTTCCAAAATTGGAGGCCGCTTTGGTCGACACCGTTTCTCAGATCTTCAGACACGGCCGCCCAACAAAACACGATGGCAGCCGTTTCTTCGGGAGAGTAGGCGACGGGCGGCCTATTTGTAGGAGTGGCCCCTTCGGAATCATCTTGTTTGGCCTTTGATTTCGCCTTCCCCTTTCCTTTCGATGGTGAAGGAGCGGGGACGTTGGAAACGCTTTCGAAGGAGGCGGATAGGTTCATCGTCTCCAAGCCTTGCGTTGCAAAACGATGAGGATCCGGCGGAGATGGTCGATACGATCCGGAAGAGTAGCCCTCAAATAAAGGAGGAGCCGTGGCGTAGGCGCCGAAACCGAGGACTGGCGGCGGAGTGGGAGCTTCCTCCGGGATAGGTGGGGGCATCGGCGCTGGTGCTTTGTAGTTGCCGGCATAATTTCCGTACCACGTGTTGAACTCGTTCTCCATTGGATCCGATATTTTTTTAGGAGAAAATTGAAGCAAGAACACAAGAAATTGGAGAAGAAATTGAAGCAAGAAAACAAGAAATTAGAGAAGAAAATGTGGTGAAGAACCACAATGTTGAGCATCAATTTATAGGGATGAATTGGGTGTAGCCGTTGGGAGCGAACGGCTACCCCAACGTCTCTTTCAAATTTTTATTTTATTTTATTTTAATTTTTCGCCGATTTTCGGCGATTAAAAAAAAAAATAATTAGCTTGCTGATGTCAGCAAGCTTCGACCGATCTCATTGCGGAGCCGCACACACCCGCTGACCGATCTCTCTTGCCACAACGCGCGCGGGTGAGCGCTCGCGAGATCGGCCTCGGCGGAAGAACGCCATCTCCGCTTCCCATTCCTCCCACCGTCCTCTTCCTCTTCAAGCATTTTCTCGCCATCTCCGCTTCCCATTCCTCCGCCCGCACCCTCGTTTTCCAAACTAAGCTCAAGATCCATGTCCTCAAATACTGCGCCTTGTTTTTCCTAGTCTTTCTCCCGATCGCCTTCCTCAGCATCGCCGGCGAAGCTCTGGCCGTATCTTTCCGGATCTACAGCCTCGTGAACGCATTCGTTCTGATATTCTATTTCCTCCCATGGAAGAAACGCGTTTTGGGCGACGATTTCTTCTACTATCTCTCGATTGGATTCATTCTCTTCCCACTTTTGCTTGCGCTGCCGCCTTCTAGAGGAGAAGATAGATTTCTGATGTGTGCGTTCGCATCGATCTCCAATTTCTTCGTGATTTACCAACCGTCGTACGCCGCCGTCGATTTGGAGGACTTTTGCCTTTACTTCCACTTAATGGCTACGTTCACTTTACTTTTAACGACGCAGCTCTCACCGATTCTGGTGTTGATCCCTTCCTTCTTCACCTGCATCGCCCACGCAGCCATCGCCGGAGACGAGGGCTTTCAGTTTCATCAATGGCTTGATTCACCGATTCTGGAGCAGAATCGGATTTATTCGGAGGTGAAGAGGATGGTGGGGGAGAATGTGAATGTGATTGAGTATTCGGTAGGGATGGGGGGGACGATTCTGTTGCAGTACTTTTTCCGGCTAACGACGTTCGACCACGTGGCGGCGTTCCTCTACTTCGCGGTGGCGTGGCTGGCTAACGTGGCGCTTCTGTTGTGCCCTCATGACTTTGGGGTTTTTCAATTTCTTCTTGAGTAATGTGATCGTGGGGTGTACGGTGAGCCAGTTTGGGGTTGGGAGGATTACTTGGGTTGCATTTGTTGCTGCTTTGCTGCTGTATTTTGTAAGAGTGAAGCTGGAGTTGATTTGCGTGGTGCGTAGGGATGGTAAACCAGCAGTTGTTACTTGGCGACAGAATCAAACGCGGACCAAATGGTTTGATTATTTCGTTCTCTCTCAAATTTGTATACTTTCACCATTTGCATTTGCTATTCATCATTTTTGCACTAAAGTAAATACGACTCGGTCAAGCACGTGATTATCAAATAAGATTTGTCAACTCCTTGCATACCCACAAAGTCTTTTCTTCTTCTCATTTTTTTGTTTTCGTTTTCATCACACAACTAAATACTCCCTCGGTCACTAATAAGTGTTTCATGGCACCAACATACACAAATCGAGAAATTCCATGATTTTACCCTAATTATTACATAGAAAATTTTAAAAAGTAAGAAATTAATAATTATGAGGGTAAATTTGGTAATTTAAACTATTTTTTTTTTAATCTAGAAAAATACAATAAGACAGTTATTTGTGGACAATTTTTTTTAAGAGTTAAGAGCACTTGTTAGGAGAGAGAGGGAGTATAATAAAATCGATACCTACAAAGACTTTTTATTCCAAGTTGATGCGTGCGCACATGCTAATCTATTTTAAAGAGAGTTCAAAATTTAATTAAACTTCAGTTGTCGACTATCAATGTCAACAATGCAAATCTCACTGAAACTTCTTGCATGGTGAGATTTGCATTGGTAGAATTTCACTCCTATTTAGTAGCCTTCCAAGAATTTCAAAACAAAATAAAAAGGAAAGAAATAAAGAAATATACTACTCCCTCCGTCCCTTTCAAACTGAGTCACTTTTTTCACCAATAATTTCAAGCGTTTTCGAGCGTCTTAATGATGGGTTTTAAAATAACTTTTTAAAGATTTTTTATTTTTACAGAATACTATAACACTTCAAGTATCCCGTGAAAAAAAAAAATCATTAAAAAATTACGTTAAAACTCATTATTAATTCGCTCTAAAATGCTTGAAATTATTGCTGAAAAAAGTGACTCAGTTTGAAAGGGACAGAGGGAGTACTTTACAAGACTATTAGACCCACGACTCAATCCGTACATGTATGGGTTGGGCTCATAATCATATGCATAGAAGCATAAACAAAAGTTTTAAATTGGGCAGAATAGAGGCCATTTGAGTAGGGACCAGATTGGTTATGATGAGAGCACCTCAATGTCGTAACAGGAAGGCAGAAACAGGCACCCGTCTCACATACTTAGTTGCGAGCATTTACCACTCATCACATCTCTTTTTAACTTGCCCCAGTCCTCTCCGGCATCGCCTCTCCAGTCGCGGGAAACCCTTCATAGTCGGCTCTTTTGAGATTGGGCAGAGCTGGAATTGACACTACCTTCGGGCAGCTAGAAACACTCAAGCTCCGAATCCGGTGCAGCTCAGTGTACAGCCGGGCTCAGACTTCTGAGCGTGGCGACGTGTCGTAAGGCTTGAGGTAAGCACGCTATCTTCGGAAGAAAGGACAAGTCCACCCATTCAAGATTCTCCACATGCTTGATCTCCGCCGGCAACTCTCGTAATTCTGCGCATGCCGATATTTTGAGACCCTGCAGAAATGTAAAGCGGCTCAAATACAATTCATTCATCTAATTATCATTCCCTTCATTAGCTTTAATGGAAAAAGAAATTAAAGGCAGCAGTACCTCCGGTGGAGTGAATAAATCCCTCCAATTGCCTAACATTAAGCACAGGTTGATAAATCTTAACCAATTTGCAGGCGGCGAATGTGGGCGATCTTATGCCAATCCTCTCCACTTCCTCTCTCGCATCGCCTTTCCAGTTCTGGACATTTCTCCACACTCAGTCCCTTAAGATTTGGCAGAGCTGGAAGCGATACAAGCTTTGCGCAGTCGTTAAGCCACAGGTATGTGAGCTGGTGTAACCAGTCCGGGAGTGATCCCAGCTCAGGAAGTCCAATTAGGGTTAGACTAGTAAGTGAGGGGAGGTGCTGTAACGCTTCGGGCAAGCGGGCCATCTTAGCAAGACCAACGAACTGTATATAATCAAGATTCCGGAGTTGCTTAATCTCCTCTGGCAGCTCTACTAATTCTGGGCACCCCCATATATAGAGGCCCTGCAGAGTGGTAAGGTGCTGCAGCAACCCTTGAGGCAAACATGTCATTGTCTTAAGATGTCCTAAATTCAAACGTCGAAGCTTTTTTAAGACTTGCAGACCTTCTCCTCGTGGCGTTGAGATCTCTTGTGCACCACTAATCGTCAGTGACCAGAGATTAGGGAACTTAACTAGCATTTCTATTGGAAAGCATATCACGTTCTCCTCAATTTCCACCGACAAAGTAGTGAGAGTATCCTGCTCAGATAATAAAGCCAGAATCGAGCTACCGCATTTTAGCTTCTTCAACTTTTGCAGTGATGAGATTGGTGTCATTATTAAAGAATAGCAACGCTCAATCTGTAGTTCTTTAAGATTCGGAAATGCTTCTATATCCTCTTGATCCTTGGAGAGCCCCTTCAGATTTGGGAGATCACGCAAGTACAACACTTCGAGAGCTAGGAACTGTATCTTGGCAGAGTTTCCTTCTCCAACTTCATATTCACTTATGTACTCCACCCCCACATTCTCTAACCTCAAGCTTTTAAGACGAGGCAGCTCTCCTAGATTTGGAAGACGCCTGCAATTTCTACAATTCATCATACGAATCTCAACTATTTTTCCCAGTGCTGAGTCTGTCATCCAAAGTGGCAAGTGTCTACCTCTGAAGCCGCTTATAGTTAGAGATTCGAGATTGGGGTGAGGTTGAAGTGCTTCCAACACCTTTTCATATACATCTTCCTCTAACTTGGATGAGTTATTATATCTTTGCCACGACAAGCTTAACTCCCGAAGATCCTTTTTCTCAGCAAGATTTGCTTTCTTTGCATCTATATGGTCCTTCACTCGCTCTAGATGTTGAATCTCAAGCCTTTTGCCTAGGTTCAAGCATTTCAGTTCCTCAAGTTGGTTACCCTTGTTGAGGCCCACTACAAACATACTCAATGTTTTGAGATTGGTTAGCTCTCGCATTTTGGAGGGCATTTCGGACAAGGACACACAATATGACAAACACAGATGTTGGAGATTATGCAAGTATCTTATGTTCTTAGGTAATGCCACAAGACGACGGCAGTAATCCAAGTTCAGGATTTGTAAGTTCCAAAGGCTGCATAATGAGTCAGGTAGGGTACTTATTTTAGATCCAGACATATTCAAGAATCTTAAATGTTTGAGATTGCATATAGCAGAAGGCAACTCTTTTATTGTTGCCCTGCTTGCATCTAATACCCGTACACTCCTCAACTCCATGACTGAAGACATTACTATATCTTGCTGAAAACTTTTAGGAAAGCAGACGCACCTTTCTAGCAAATTTACCTGGCGGATGGTAGATGGTGCACTCGTGATATTTTTTTCGATTTGTGTTCCAGGAACTTTATTCTCCATGACTGATAGAGCAAGATCGTGAACAAGATCATGCATTTGAATGAAGTAACGTTCAGAATAAGAGATGCCGACAATTGTGATACGCTGAAACAGAGATCTGAGAATTAATTCATTACAGATATCGTTTCCAACATCTTCCACTTGTAATGTTCCCTTTGCTGAAATGTACCCATGAGCCATCCAAAGACGGATCAGTTCTTCTCTACTAATTCGATGGTCCTTAGGAAAGGCTGCAAAATAAGCGAAGCAATGCCTGAGCTCTAGGGGAAGATGATGATAACTCAATCTCAAAGCTGGCATTATCAAACTCTCTTCTGCCGATAGCTTCCACGTATCACTCTCTCTCACATAGATCCATTCCTTTTCAGCTCTTTTGAACCGTAGAATTCCCCCGAGAGCCTTAGCAGCCAGGGGTACCCCGGCACACTTTTTCACAATTTGTTTCCCAATTCTTTCCAGCTCCGGATATTCCTTTTCTTCTTCCGGTCCGAATGCAAATTGTCTGAGCAGCATCCAGCAATGCTCATCCGACAGCCCCTCCAGACAATGAGGTGGAAGTGTTCCCATTATATCAGCTACCTTCTTCTGGCGTGTGGTGACGATGATCGATGATCCAATCGAGCCACATGATAGAATATCTTTCAGCTCACACCACTTCTCTTGATGGTCGTTCCACACATCATCCAACACGATCAAATACCTCTTCTGGCTCAACAACTCCCATAGGCGACGCTGCAGAGCATCCAAGTGCTGCAGATCTGATGCCTTTCCAGCTCCAGTGGCAGATTCAATCATCGCCTTCACCAAAGTCTTCATCTCAAAATTTTCAGAGACACAAACCCAAATTCTTCTATCGAAGCAGTCCACCACTCGGGGATCCTTGTAGACTAGTCGAGCAAGAGTCGTTTTCCCAAGGCCACCAACACCAAGTACCGGAAGCACGGTCATGATCTCTTGTTTCTCCCTTGCATCTTCCACCAACATCTTCACAATCTTGTCACTATCTCCTTCCCTACCATAAATCGTATCAGAATCGTTCAACAGGGAACCAGTCTCACGCCAGGCAGCACCTACTTCTCTGGGCCCATCCACGGGAAACTCGCGCAGATGAAACTTAGCCCGCTCCGCAGCAACAGAGTCCAGTCTCTCTGTAACATGCTTCATCCTCCTCCCGATCTTGTGTCGATACAGAATTTTCTTCAGGCCATAGCGACTGAGTTTGCTGCCGGAGTGGTTGAGTTTGGATACATGAGTATTGCACTCGTCCAAGATGTCATCAATCTCATGAGCAAGGGCGTTGACTTTGCGGAGCCAGTCTCGGATGGGCCTGCTCTCCGTCTGCCTGAGTTCAGCGTCCTCCAGCACAGCTTGGATGGTGGTGAGGGTGCTGGAAAGCTTATCCATCTCCTTCTCCACGCCCATAATTATTCCGATCTCCTCCTTAATCAAGGCGCCCAGATTATCAAGAACAACTTTTAGAAATGCCTCCGCCATGAAAAAGCCCAGATTATGAAAAACGATACCCTTTTTTGTTTTTGATCACCAAATTTCAAGTATCACAAGATGAAATGAGGGGATGCTGTGAAATGGTCTTTACAAAACTGTCTACAATTCATTATTAATAATAAAATAATTAATCCATTACTATTAATTAAATCAATTTAATGACTACTAATTATTCAATTCAAGTCGTCTCTTGAGAGTCTCCTATGTGAAAAAAGAGATATCTAAACTCTATACCAGACAGCTCCACTCCACCAGCTCAAATAAAAAAAAGACTAAAAAACACAACTATTAGGTTTATGAAATTGATGCAGAGTTGACCTATCAAATAGAAGGGAAGCACTGGAGTCATCCAAAAAAGGGTGTTTGGGTGTTTCTACCCGCTTATTTATTATATTGTAAAAACTACCTTTAAAATAAAATAATGATAAAACTATCCTTACACAATAAATTAAGATATTTTATGGTCCACGTCCAAGTCATCTATTGACTCTTTCCTGAATATTTTGCCGGTCTTCTTGGCTTTTTTTGTTTTTATTAGTGGGGCCATCATATTGTAAATTGTGTGTGTCGGTGTGGGTGTCGAATATTGAAAGGAGTGGGGAGAATTGATTCTTTATGATTCAAACAAACAAAAAAACAAACAAACTAACACACATACACACACACACAAACCATAAACCCTAATCTAATATAAATCCACATACACACACCACAATACACACACTCACAACCTCTACCTTCTCTCTTCTCCCAACCGAGCAACTTTCAAGTAACAATATCAACTCCAGCGGCCCTCAAGCATACAACTTCCCTCCTCCTTTCCTCAAGCATTGCACATTTTTTTGTTATGTTTTGATTATGAATTTAAATTGTATTATTTGTTATGATTTAATTCGAAATTAGTACAAATTTGTAATGTTTGTAATGTTAAAATTTATATATATATTGAGGAAAAAAATTAAAAATTACGGTATAGCCGTCCGGCAGTATAATCCGGTTGCTGAAAAATCACTTTTCCGGCTATCGGATGGACCAGACGGCTATACCAATATTTTCTCTATTTTTTTTCTAAGTATAGATAATTTTTCAAATGTAATTTATGTGTTTAAGAATTCATTTATAGATTTATTTTTGAAATTAATTGATTATTATTTTATAATTAATTCTCTTAAGTGATTTAATTCGAAATATTCATATATTTGTAATGTGTGAAATATTAAAATTCATATGCAGGTTCAGAAAAAATAAATAAATTATGGTATAGCCGTCCGGTCATTCTGGCACCGGAAAAGGGCCGTCCGGCCGTATATTTCGGTCGCCAGAAAATCACTTTTCCAACCATCGGATGGACCGGACGGCTATACCAATATTTTTTTCTTTTTTTTCTTAAGTATAGATAATTTTTCAAATGTAATTTATGTATTTAGGAATTAGTTTATAGATTTATTTTTTATATTAATTGATTAGTATTTTGTTTAAATAAATTCTCTTAAGTGATTTAATTCGAAATATTCATATATTTGTAATGTGTGAAATATTAAAATTTATATGTAGGTTTAGAAAAACTAAAAAATTATGGTATAGCCGTCCGGTCATTCCGGCACCGGAAAAGGGCCGTCCAGCCGTATATTCCGGTCGCTGGAAATTCACTTTTCCGGCTATCGGATGGACCGGACAACTATACCAATATTTTTCTCTTTTTTTCTAAGTATAGATAATTTTCAAAATGTAATTTATGTGTTTAGGAATTAGTTTATAGATTTATTTTTGATATTAATTGATTATTATTTTGTTTAAATTAATTAATTCTTTAAGTAATTAGTTAGTTAATCTTTATAATAAAATAAAACTATTTAATATGCTTAATACTTAAGATATATTAAACATTACGATCATATGCTTAATACGTAAACATTACAATTAATTATTTGTTTTACAGGAATCTCAGGAGTCATGGTACCGTTGAAGCCATTTGATCAACATGAGAATAGATGTCGGCAACTATTATAGGATTCAAATCTTGGATGATATTAGGGTAGCACCGACCGAAAGCTATACCAATTATGATATAGTCGATAAATTTCAAAATGGACCTTTCGGATATTTTTTCACTTGGGAGCCGCGGTAAAACAGTAAAATATTACTAAACTCTGTTATATCTCGAGCTATTGTTACAGAGCAAGGAATTTGGTTCTACATTAGGGGGCAATACGTAGAGTATACTGTTCGAGACCACGCTCTGATTACATAGTTGAGATTTGGGCATACAGAGTTTGATCCTGGATTCAGAGGGAGCCAAGGGAATCGCCTTTTTTTCAAGTCGTCTGTGGCGGCCATAATTAGAAGGCGGCATGGTTGAACTCCCAATTTTGAAATTTGGTTTTTATGGATAGAATGAGCATAATTTTGAAATTTTTGCAAATCAAAGAGTTGTTTGCACTTTGCACTTTAGTTTGGTCTGAAATGAGGCAACTTAGAGCCGAGCAATTTTTTATTTTATTTATTTTATTTTTATTTTATTTTATTTTATTTATTATTATTATTATTATTATTATTATTATTATTATTATTATTATTATTATTATTATTATTATTATTATTATTATTATTATTATTATTATTATTATTTTCTCTATGGAGTAGTGTAGTTGGTTGTAATTTGTTTCTGGCCAACGGAAAAAAACATGTTCCTATACTATTTTTTGGGATTCTTGTTAGGAGCAGAAAAAATGAATGATGAAGTAGTTTGCGGTAGTTTACCGACGGCGGGAATGAGCTTAAGATCATGGGCTGAATTATTATCTTTTATAATTGTTTTTTTAGTAGTAGGCGTTTATTCTTATTCTTAGACTAGGGTTATTTAATTTTATTTAAGGTAGGACTCTACATAGAAGTAGTATAAATATATTGTTATCTAGGGTTTTGATTATTATTGAAGTATTAGATTTCTTGAGCCCTAGGCTGAACATGCGGCTTTTGCCGTGTGGTGTTTTCTTTCTTTCTTTCTATTTTTTCTGCTCCTAATAATTGGTCCGACCTGCCGGATCCCGTCCCACGGAGATGACAACACGAGCAGTAACAGAGCGATTGGAGAAACTGGAGGTTGATCAGGAGGAAATCAAGTCCACGTTGAGTTGGACATGTGTGCAGTTGGAGCAGTTGCAGGCGACGCAGAAAGGCACTGACCGTAAGCTGGAGGACATAGCTGCAACCCTAGCCCAACTGTCGAAGGCCATCCTGCGACCGGAGGAGGAGACGCAGCCAGGGGGTGAGACAGGGAATAAGCAGCCTGTGGGTTCTCTGCAGTTGCCGCCCTTTAATGGCGCTGATCCGATCGGTTGGTTGGCCCGTGCCAAACAATAATTTGAGATTCATAGCACGAGTGCCGACAAGAAGGTGGCGTTGGCTGTGGTGGCCATGGAGGAGACTGCACTATATTGGGTAACTTGGCTTCGTTCTCGCAAGCCGGACCTCACATGGGAGGAGTTCTCTAAGGTACTCGTATCGTGATTTGATACACGTTACAAAGGTGGCCCTTTTTGAGCGCTTGGCTGATGTGAAACAATCTGGTTCGGTGGAAGAATATATCAATGTGTTTGTACAGCTAGCCGGCCAGGTTCTAGGTGTCAGCGACGATCACTATTTGGGATATTTTATGAAAAGTTTGGCTGATTCGGTTCGAAGTGGACTAAGGATGTTACGTCCTGAAAATTTGGAGATAGCCATGGAGCTTGTAAGGGATGTGGAAGATAATTTGGCAGTGCAGTCCGGAGGTCGAGCGAATAATGGAATAGTTAGTGCACCTGTTCGTGCAAACTCCTACACGAGGCCAACGTTCAGGAACGACTCCTAAGAATCGTGATGGTTCTGCACCGGAGCAGCACGCTTCACTCGTCTTTCGCCGAATGAATATGCAGATTTGCGGGCGAAAGGGTTGTGTTACCGCTGCAAGAAACCATACACGCCGGGGCATGAGTGCCCGTTGAAGCAGCTAAGGGTTCTGTTGGCAGAGGAGGACGAGCTACTAGATTTCACCCGGGAAGAATTTCTAGAGACTGTGGGACCGTTCAATCCGGGTGGTCCTAGCGGAGAACTAGGGTGGAGATAGAGCCGTTTCAGCAGCAGCTCCTTGATTTCAACCTTGGGGACAAGGTTGATTCGAAGGGGGAAGGATTTGTTAGGAAGCAGAATGATGAAGTAGTTTGCGGTATTTTACCGACGGTGGGAATGGGCTTAAGATCATGGGCTGAATTATTATCTTTTATAATTATTTTATTAGTAGTAGGCGTTTATTCTTATTCTTAGACTAGGGTTATTTAATTTTATTTAAGGTAGTTATCTACATAGAAGTAGTATAAATATATTGTTATCTAGGGTTTTGATTATTATTGAAGTATTGGATTTCTTAACCCCTAGGCTGAACAGGCGGCTTTTGCCGTGTGGTGTTTTCTTTCTTTCTTTCTATTTTTCTGCTCCTAACAATTCTCCACTTGAGTTGAGTTTTGATTGCATTGAATATTTTTTGATTTTTTGATTTCATCTGAAACGGGGTTGTATACCAATGCATATACATTTTTATTAGTATTGTTGATTGTTGATACGAATGCATCAGAGCGGATCCTCTATTGCCTACTCAAGTGGTATTTTTTATTGCATTCGGGAATGAATGATACGTGGCATAATCAATGATTGATGATTTAAGATTTATATAAGGAAAATATATACCCTAACTTTTGAAATTTCAGAACCCTTAGAATTTGTCACATGTCTCCCATCCATGAATGCGATAGAGAATGTCACATGAGTATGCAATAAAAGATCCCATGGCACGAATGCATATGCATTTTTTTTTCTTTTCATTCTACAAGTCCAGATTCAATTTTCGTTGGCTTATTGTTAATGGTTCTTTAAAAACCATCACAATTCAGCGTCATGAAAGTTCATGAATTTAAGTAATCGTTTGAATTTTAATTTATTTTGTACTTATTGTAAAATTGTTTATTGTATTTCTAAATTTTATGAGTGGTTTTTAAATGGGACTATTTTGTGTTTCCATTATATGAATTCACATCATTTAATCAAATTTTAGTAGATCAAATATACTAATATTGAAGTTCATACTCTTTTCTCTTAAAAATATATGATAATTATGATTCAAATTTTATGTATAGTAAATCTCTTGGTATGTATATTTGGATTTTAATGAGAAGAATATAATACTTCATTACCTTAAATTTCAACCACCGTTCATAGCGCGGGTCAACATACTAGTATACTAATAAAAGTAAAATAAAATATTAAAAAAATAATTATAAATCCTAAAGGGGATGAACGAACCCTTAAAAATATTCATTAAATTAAATTAAATTATTATAAAAACAATTTATTAAAAAAATTGCATGAAAATAGTAAAACGTGAATTTTGGGACACCATTGTGATACAAATTTAGGGATAGAGGATCCCAAGCCAATTTTAGTAGACGAAAAAGGAAAAATTATACAATTATTATGGAATGGAGGGATCATCTCTTTTGAGATGGTTTCTTGACACAGTTCGGATCTTCTATTGCCAAAGCGTGTGACATTTTCTATTACCTTAATAGATTAACGGCACGTGGCAAAATCAATGATTTATGAAGATTTATATAAGGAAAATATATATCATAACCTTTGAAATTTCTAAACTCCTAAGATTTACCATATGTCATAAATCTATTAAAGCAATAGAAATGTCACATGCTTTGGCAACAGAGCATCCGATGCATTCTTGACATTCCATCTACTCTACCAAAAAAAAAAAAAAAAAAAAAACTCTAGTTTATTGCATACAAGTCACTTATCAACGTAACTAAACATAGACAAGCAAAGTATCTCATTAAACATAAACTCCAAGTATTACTGCATAAGCTCTTGAAAATGCTGCATGATGGGAAACAGAAATGAAGAGCTAGCTGCAAAGTTAGTCACCAATTCGGAGGCGGGGAATGTGAGAAATCTTGTCCCAGTCCTCTCCACTTCCTCTCCGGCATCGCCTCTCCAGTTGAGGGCAACCCCTCACAGTCAGCTCTTTGAGATTAGGCAGAACTGGAATCGACACAACCTTTGGGCAGCTCGAAACACTCAAGCTCCGAATCTGGTGCAGCCACTCCGGGATCGACCGCAGCTCACTAAGCCAGTACAAGCTCAGACTTCTGAGCGTGTCGACGTGTCGTAAGGCTTGAGGTACACACACCATCTTCGGAAGAAAGGATAAGCCCACCCATTCAAGATTCTCCACATTTTTAATCTCTTCTGGCAAATCTGATAATTCTGCACATGCCGATATTTTGAGTCCCCGCAGAGAAGTAAGGTAGGGAAACAATTCTTCTGGAATGCGTGCCAGTCTCTCACAATCTTGTATCCATAACTGTTCAAGCCTTTTCAAACCTTCGACTGGCATTGCAGCTGAGATCTTGTTTGCATGGTAAATAGTTAAAAATCTGAGATTCGTGAACTTCACCAGCGTTTCCATTTGAAAACACGTTGTGTTCTCTTCAACAGTCACTTGAAGTCGATCCAGAGTCGGAAACTCAGGGAACGAAGCCAGAGTCGAGCTAGTGCAGTATAGATCCTCCAGCTTCTGGAAGGATGAGATAGGTGGCAATGTGAATGAAGAGCAGCGCTCTATCTGTAGGGCTCGAAGATTTGGGAATGCTTCTTTACTCACTTGCTCCTTCGAAAGCCTCTTAAGATTTGGGAGATCGCTTAAATGCAGAGTGTCCAGAGCTATGAACAGCATATTTTCTGCCTCATCTTCCATAATGTACTCCACCTCCAAACGGATTAAGAATAATACTTTAAGATGAGGTAGCTCTCCCAGTTTCGGAAGACGCCTGCAGTTTCTGCAATCCTTTATAATAATCTCAACTATCTTCCCCAGAGTTGAGCTTCCCATCCATGGTGGAAAATATCTACCACCGAATCCGCTTATACAGAGTTCTTCAAGATTGGGGTGAGGTTCGAGTTCTTCCAACACCTTCTCATCAATATCTTGCTCTAACTCGGATGAATCGTGCCTTTCCCACCACAAGCTCAAGTTCCGAAGATTCTTCTTCTCACCAATATTTGCTTTCCTGGCATCCATATGGTCTTTTACTCTCTCCAAATTCCGAATCTCAAGCCTTCCGTTGAGGTTCAAGAATTGCAGTTCCTCAAGTTTGTTACCTCTGTTATGTCCAACCAAAAACATGCTCAGTGTCTTGAGTTGAGTTAACTCTCCGATTCTAGAGGGCATCTCACGCAAAGCCACACAGTTTCTCAAACAAAGATGTCGGAGGTTACGCAAGTATCTCGTGTTCTTAGGTAAAGCAACTAGCAAGCGGCAGTTCTCCAAGTTGAGAATTAGCAAATTCCAAAGAGTGCATAATGAGTTTGGCAGAGTGCGAATTCCAGAATATGACAAATCCAAGGATCGTAAATGCTTGAGATTGCCGATGGAAGGAGGCAAACATTTTATAACCGAAACTCTTGCATCTAATACTCTTAGGCTTCTGAGCTCCATGATGGAAGAAATTCTCATTTCTTCTTGAAATATTTTAGGAAACATGACATATCTGTGTCGGAAGTTTACCTGGCGAATGGTGGATGCGTTTGTGATGATTTTTCTCTCATTTTGAATTCCGGGGACTTTGTTCTCCATCACTGATTGTGCCAGATCATGAATCAAATCATGCATAACAAGCCTCCTACCACGAGTTGATTGTAAAAGAGATCTGAGTAGTAACTCATTGCATATTTCGTCTCCGACATCTTCTGCTTCTAATGTTCCCTTTGATGAGACAAATCCATGAGCCATCCAAAGTAGGATTAGTTCCTCCTTTTTAACTTGAGAGTCCTTTGGAAAGGCAGCAAAATAAGCAAAGCATTGCCTGAGCTCCATAGGTAGATGATGATAACTCAATCTCAAAGCCGGCATTATCAAACTCTCTTCCGGAGATAGCTTCCAAATGTCACTTTCTCTCACATACATCCATTCGTGTTCTCTCCTTTTAAAGCGTAGAATTCCTCCGAGAGCCTTGGCAGCCAGGGGCACTCCAGCACACTTTTTCACAATTTCTTTACCAATTACTTCCAGCTCTATAGGACATTCATTTCCTTCTTCTTGTTGTGGTCCGAATGCACGTTGCTCGAGCAGCATCCAACAATGGTCATCGGAGAGCCCCTTGAGGCAATGAGGCGGAAGCGTTCCCATGATCTCAGCTACCTTCTTTAGACGAGTGGTAACAATGATCGATGCCCCAACTGAGCCACATGATAAAATATCTTTCAACTCGTACCACTTCTCTTGCTGGTCATTCCACACATCATCCAACACGATCAAATATCTCTTCTGGCTCAACAGCTCCGACACGCAGCGTTGCAAAGCATCCAAACACTGCAAACCCGAAGCTCTTGCACTCCCCGTGGCAGATTCAATCATCGCATTCATCAGAGTTTTTATTTCAAAATCGTCGGAGACACAAACCCAAATTCTTTTGTCGAAATGGTCCACCACTCTCGGATCGTTGAAGACTAGTTGAGCAACAGTCGTCTTCCCAAGGCCTCCAACGCCAAGTATCGGGAGCACCGACATCTCCTGTTCTTCCCTCACATCTTCCACCAACATCTTCACAATCTTGTCTCTATCTTCTTCCCTACCATAAATCTTATCAGGCTCATTCAACATGGATCCCGTCTCTCGCGACGCACCAACTTTCTCTCTGGGCCAATCTACGGGCATCTCGCGCAGATGAAACTTGGCGCGCTCTGCAGCGACAGAGTCGAGTCTCTCCGTAACTTGCTTCATCCTCCTCCCGATCTTGTTTCGATACAGGATTTTCTTGAGGCTGTAGCGACTGAGCTTGGAATGAGAGTTGTTGAGTTTGGAGACATGAGTATTGCATTCATCTAAAATGTCATCGATCTCGTGAGCGAGGGCGTTGAGCTTGCGCAGCCAATCACGAATGGGCTTGCTCTGGATTTGCTTGTCTTCGGCATCTTCAAGCACGGCTTGGATGGTGGTGAGGGTGCTGCACAGCTTCTGCATCTCCTTCTCCACCCCCATAACCAACCCGATCTCCTTCTTAATCAAAGTGCTCAGATTCTCAAGAACCACCTGAAGAAATGCCTCTGCCATACTCTTAACTCTTGGATATGATGATTCTGTGATTTTTTCTACGGCCCCTGTTTCATCTATAAAATACAGTATGTAAGTAGTATATGATTTACACCTCTTTGAACTTGTGTTGCCTTTTTTTTCAACAATTCTAAATGAAATTGACTTCCGTTGGTATTTATTTTCCACAAAAGTACCCCACCAGGGCCACCGCCATTTAATTAGCACTCATAAGTCCAAGAAATTGAAAATATACTTGACGATTTTTTTTTCCCCTCCATGTGTGTCTTCCTTTTTTATTTAATAAATTAACTCTATATTTTTTGCTCTCTCGATCATTTTGGATTCAAAACTTGAAATAATCGATTTTTCTTTTTCTATTAAATTTCTGTTGCTTGAAAATTTCATACATGTACTATCTCCTAACCTATTTTATGCAATTTTTTTTTAAAGTTGAAGTACTTAGATTAAAAAATATACTCCCTCCGTCTCATCTAATTCGTCGTGTTTTATTATTTTACTCCTCACATATATTCAAGAGCAGGACGAATTTGATGAGACGGAGGGAGTATATATTCTACCTATTCACCTGAAAAATAATTACTTACCTAGAAAAGCAATTAGTTCATCTCTTCATGAGAAAGAGAGAAATTGCAATCTGGAAAATCCCAAATTAAATATTTTTTGAGAATATCATAATAAAATTAAAAAATAAAACAAGCTATGAAACTCTTAAATATTCTACTATTCCTATCAGCGGTCGATTTCAAAATGAAAGCGAAATCAGAGCGGAATAAAAGGACAAGACTTCGCCACGTTCGCACTATTTAAGCTCTAAAATTCTTGAAATATTCTTGAAATACTACTTTCAAACTCTACTTATATAAAAAAAAACTTGTGCGCTAATGTGTCCATAATACATATTAAATAATTACGATAATATCGAATACCAATGATTTGATTTAATTACTATTTACAATTATTTCTTAATTATGGTAATACCTAAATTATCAATTCTTTTTTTTATAGAAAAAGAATCTCCTAATCGATTCTTTTTAATCTTTGACTGAGCAAATTTTTTTTATAATTGTGCGAGTTACCTTCTTATGTATAATTGGTTTGAATAACAAATAAATGTTAATTGCAGGGTTTGTGGGATTCTGCTTCAAAGATAAAAGGTATAAGCATGCATAATACATTACGCATGTCAAACTCAACTTCAAGTAATCTTTATTCTTCAAACATTACATTAATCTTAATAATCAATATATTTTTTTTATATTTGTGACAAAGTAAATTTACTAACTACGTATCTATAATCGTACAACTGCAGGAGATGTTAATCGACAAAGAAGACTTCTACAGACAAAAAGAAAACGTTCTAATTCAAAACAAGAAAATACATGTTCTTTAGAAAGTAAGTCATATAATGTTATTTAACTAATATCTATACGTCTATTATAAATCATATATTATGTAAAATTTACCTTCATTTTTTTTTTCCTTTATAGGTTCATTGCTACATGAACTAAACAAAGTATCAAATTGTACTCATTGTGATGCTACGAGATTTGAGTATGAAACTCACACATTTTGTTGTGATAATGGAAAAATTACACTTCGATTTTCTGAAGTTCGAGATGAGTTATATGGATTGTTTACATCTCAGTCACAAGAGGCTGTCAATTTTCGGAAAAAAATTCGTTCGTACAATTACATATTCTCATTTACTTCATTTGGAGTAAAATTAGATAAGGAGCTCGCATCGGCAAGACGATGAGTCTATTCTTTTCGGGCACATGGATGGTTTATCATGATCTTCCAGGATTGATCCCTCAAGATACAAACACCAATTTCTTTCAGTTGTACTTTTATGAGACGGGGACTGAGGTTGAGAATATGATGATTGCAAAATCAGAATATATCAGAAGTTGTTGTGCAGAAGCTTATCAAAATTTTGGAAGCCAACCCGTATGCAAGAGTTTTTCGGAGATTGAAGGACTATCCTTCAATGGATAATGTTCGGCTTCATATCTCAAAGGATGTGAACTTAGATTAGAGAGTTGCAGCGGATATGGGTAGAGAGGAATAATGATAACATACCATTAGAGCGAGATATTATTGTTCATTCCCATTCAGGTGTGAGACATAGAATAAAGTATTATTATGGATGATATGACCCATTGCAATATCCAATTCTTTTTCCTAAAGGCGAATCAGGCTAGCATCAAAATATTAAAAAGACAAGTGGAACAAGAACTTCAGTTCAAAATCCCGGTGATACTTCTACAATTTCAAGAATCACTACAGCAAAGGATGTTATTGCTAGAAAACAACAAGGTAAGTACATTTTACTTTTATAAACTATATTAATATTTACATGTATATATTAAAACATTTAGTGTTGAAATAATAAACAATTTTGCATATTATTTAAACTACGTATATCAATATATAACTCTTAATATATATCATTTTGTATTCTTTATATTTTATAGGTGTGAGTAAGCAGAGCGATAAAAATATCTCGTGTCGAGAATACATATGCTACAAGTTACAAATTAGAAATCCAAGCCAGTCCATACTTCTATTTACCGGAAGATCGTTACAACAATTTGTAGTTGATATGTACATCAAATTGGAAACTACAAGGTTGGATTTTTATTGTCAAAACCAATCAACAATGAGAGCTGAGTTGTATCAAGGAATTATGGAAAATGTATCTAAAGGAGAACTGAGGGAAAATAAAGTTGGCAAAAGAATTGTTCTTCCAGCAACATTTATTGAGGGTCCAAGGGATATGAGGCGTCGATATCTTGATGCATTGGCGTTAGTCCAAAGATTTGGAAAACTAGATCTATTCATTATAATGACTTGCAACCCAGAGTAGAAGAAACTACAGAAAAATTTGTATATTGGACAAACAGCTCAAGATTGCCCAGATTTAACTTCAAGAATATTTCGTGCAAAGTTGCAAGCTTTAAGAGATCAACTATTCAAGGATGAAATCTTTGGGCATGTAACTGCACATGTGCATGTAATTTAGGTCTGAAGATAAGATACATATTGCCGACGAAATTGATAAGTTTGTTAGTGCTGAACTTCCTGATGAAGAAAAAAAATCCTCAATTGTTTGAGTTGGTGAAAAAGCATATGGAGAGAAAAATCGAAAAAAAATTCTTGTATGGCTAAAGCAAAATGCAAATGTCATTATCCAAGAGCATATTGTGAAAGCACAATACAAGGCAAAGGTGGGTATCCAATTTACAGAAGAAGAAATAATAGTTCTAATGTACGTGTTCGGGGTGCAGACTTAGACAATCGGTAGGTTGTACCATATAATGCATACCTATTATCCACGTACAACTGTCATATCAATGTGGAGGTTTGTTCAGGTATCACGATTGTGAAATATTTGTACAAATATATCTATAAAGGACATGGCAAAGTGGTCGTTCATGTGGGCCAAGACGATGATCAAATTCAAGTTGATGAGATCAAGCAATTCCAAGATGCACGGTGGGCATCCGCTCAAGAAGCAATGTGGAGAATTTATGAATTTGGTTTGAATGATATTTGTCCCGCGGTTATCAACTTGCAGCTTCATCTACCAAATAAACAATTTGTATCCTATCACGTAAGCCAAAATCTGGAAAAGCTTATAGTGTGGGATCATGTTTCAAAAACAATGCTGACAAAATATCTTTCTATCTGTGCTACAAGTGAGGAGGCAATGAAGCATATTTATAAGGAATTTCCAGAGCATTATGTATGGGATAAGAAAAGCAGATGCTGGACAAAAGGAAAAAGAGGCAATGTCATTGAACGTATTAGTGCTGTAAATCCCATTGAAGGAGAAAGATATTATGAAAAACTACTCTTAAATAATGTTAGGAGGGCAACCTCATTTCATCACTTGTTGACAGGCATGGTGTAAAGTACTCAAGTTTCAAAGAAGTAGCGCAAAAGAGAGGATTATTAGAAGCTGATGAAAGCATTATTGAATGTCTAAATGAAGCTGTGACATTTCAAATGCCAAATGAATCGAGGAGATTGTTAGCAATAATTCTCGTACATTGTGCACCAACAGATGTGAGAATCTTGTGGGATGCTTACTTCAATCCAATGTTAGAAGATTTCAAAAGGGAGGCGGATAATTCATTTGAGGTACGAGTTTCCAAAACTTTGAAAAACTTAAGTGTTTTCTTGGAGAGCATGGGTAAACATATAAACTTATATGATATCTCTGACATTTCTATGAGCATTGATACTACAGAGACAATGAGTACTTCAGGGAGATACAAGATAAAATATCAATACAAACACCTGAAGAAGATCATAATGCCGAGTCAAAGTTGAATGATGATCAATATAAAACTTTTGAAATGGTATTGGGCTGCATAAAGAAGGGAAATGGAGGGATTTTTTTCATAGATGGTCCAGGAGGAAGTAGAAAAACATTCCTGTATCAAGCATTGTTAACTCATCTCAGACTAAAGAATCTAATTGCACTTGCAACAGCAACATCTAGAGTTGCTGCAGGAATAATGCCGGGAGGGAGAACAGTGTACTCACGTTTCAAAATAACAATAAATGCTGATGAATCACCAAATGTTCCATTTCGAAACAAAGTGCAGTTGCAGAATTGCTACGCAAAGCACAACTAATTTTATGGGATGAAGCGCCAACGGCAAAAAAATAGGCAATTGAAAATGTGGGAAGTGATAAGGATTTTGGCGGGAAAGTGGTAGTTTATAGGGTATATTTCAGGCAAGTATTACCAGTTGTGCCTAAAACTACTATTTATCAGACTATATCTGCAAGTTTGGTGAAGTCTTATTTGTGGCCTAAAATGAAAAAGACCAATTTGTCCATAAATATAAGATGTAAGAATGATCCAATATTTAGTGAGTTCTTATTGAGAGTTGGAAATGGTGAGGAACTCATGGATGCTGAAGCTAATATCAAAATTCCAAATGAGATGGTCATTGAGTATGACATAAGGAGACTCATCGAAGCCATTTTTCCAAATTTAGAAAGAAATTCATCTTCAGCAGAGTACATGACAAGTCAAGCAATATTAACACCTAAAAGTGAGCATGTGGATAAGTTGAACGATGATTTGATTTCTATGTTTCCCGGAGATGGAAAGTTTTTCAATAGCTTTGATGAAGCTCTTGATGAGACCAACATAAATTATGAAATTGATTTTCTAAACTCTTTAACTCCAAATGGCTTGCATCCTCATAAGTTGGTTTTGAAGAAAAATTGTCCAATAATTCTCTTGAGGAATTTAGACCAATCAAATGGATTGTGTAATATTTCCCGGTGTCGTATCATCTGTATGAAGTTATAGCAATGTCTTATGATGGTCTGTGACATCCTTTTTTGCAGTATCTTTTAAGCAAATGTACAAGGTTGGCAAAATATGTGTTCGGAGCACTGCTCGTGCATATGAGATCTATTATGCAACTTATCCTCACAGTATCAATGAGTACCACTCTACCGTTAACTGTGGTGTATTGGTGAGAGATTATATTACTGGGGAACGTTTATTGGCATATATGACTGAAGAAACTGCTTCAAATGGGGAAAGTACTGCCACTAGTGAGGACAATAGGGTTAAGATAAAAGTCTCTGGTGATGGGAGTAGTCCTGCTTCGGACGAGACTGGTACAAATAGATTGAACAACACACAGGTACAAGGGAAATTCCAACTCTTTGTACCTTTTCGACATTAGAAACTGTTCAATTATTCCACCAAACTAATTTTGATTTCCAACTGACAATCTGTAAATTATGTACACCTACTTCTATTCCCAAAGTATTCCTTGTTATAAACATGTCTTATAGTGATAGGATGTGGCCCAGAAGAAATAGAAGTGAAGCCCAATATCAAGCCCAAGAGAAATTAGGGCTAGGGTTATGTGTGTAGACTTTCTATAAATAGGGGGACAGAGTCGAGTCTCTCCGTAACTTGCTTCATCCTCCTCCCGATCTTGTTTCGATACAGGATTTTCTTGAGGCTGTAGCGACTGAGCTTGGAATGAGAGTTGTTGAGTTTGGAGACATGAGTATTGCAGTCATCCAAAATGTCATCGATCTCGTAAGCAAGGGAGTTGAGCTTGCACAGCCAATCACGAATGGGCTTGCTCTGGATCTGCTTGTCTTGGGCATCTTCCAGCACGGCTTGGATGGTAGTGAGGGTGCTGCACAGCTTCTGCATCTCCTTCTCCACCCCCATAAGCAACCCGATCTCCTCCTTGATCAAGGAGCTCAGATTCTCAAGAACCACTTGAAGAAATGCCTCTGCCATACTCGAATTCTGTGATTTTTTTCTCCTTCTTTCGTCGGCGGTTGTTTGTGCCTTTGTTAAAATATTCTAATGAAATGAACTTCTATTTAGTACTCCATAAAAGTACCCCACCAGGCCCACCGCCATTTAATTAGCACTCATAAGTCCAAGTAATTGAAAGTATACTTGTGGTGGTGGATTTCTCCACATATCTCTTCATATTATATTTATTTAATAAATGAACGTTACAATTTTTTTTTGCTCTCAATCATTATCTGGATTAAAAAATAATTGATTTTATTTTTCTATTAAATTTCTGTTGCTTGAAAAATTCATCAATATCACATATACTATCTCCTAAGATTTATTTAAGCAAATACTTTTTTCAAAATTTAAAAGTATTTAAATTAAAAAAAAATTCTATCTATTCATCTGAAAAATAATTATTTACCTAAAAAATAAATTAGTTCATCCCTTCATGAGAATGAGAGAAATTGTAAACTTTAAAATCCAATTTAAATATTATTTGAGAATATCTAATCTATTACTCCCTCCGTCCCGCCGAAATGGCCCTGTTTTCCTTTTTGGGACGTCCCAACGAAATGGCCCTGTTTCCCAATAAGGAAAGAATTAAGAAAAATAAGGGAGTATTAGTTGTAGTTAATCATCCCTTATTATTGTTAAAAATTAATAATTAAAAAAATATTTAATCTAAAATTTATGAATAAAATAAAATAAAATAAATTAATTAATTAAAAAGACAAAAAACAAAAAACAAAAACTAAACTCACCTACCCCAATCTTTATTGAATTAATCATTCATCCAACCCCAACCCAAACCCTACCTACCGATTCATCTATCCCTCTCTCTCTCATTTCTTAATCAATTCATCTACATTTCTCTCTCTCGATTCTTCCTTCGTGAGGAACCCTAATTTCCCAAATCTCTCTCTCTATCTCGATTCTTCCTCAGTGAAGAACCCTAATCTTTGAAATATCTCTCTCTCTCTCTCGCCATGGGCATGACCCCTTCACCTGAGAACTCTCCTTCACGGTGGGTTACTGTCCGCCGCCCCCCCGCCGCGATGATGCGTTTGAGTGGTGGGCCCGCAGGCGGCGGCCGGAAAAAAAGGAAAAGCCCCCCATTGTCTCCATCTCCGCCGGGGACTGCCACACCGGTGAGAAACCGCGATCCCAATAGGTACGGGAATCTCCGCCGCCCCCCCGCCGCGATGACGCGTGTGAGCGGTGGGCCCGCAGGCGGCGGCCGGAAGTCTAATGAAAGCCCCCATTCGTCTCCATCTCCGCCGCGGAGAGCCACATCTCAGATCTGCACCTCAGATCTACAGAGGGACCTCTCACATGAGCAGGGGTCGCCGGTTACCGAATCCCTTCCGATTAGCCCGACGGTGAATCCCCCTGCATCTGTGAGAGGCCTCCCTGACGGTTGGCCTGAGGGCTTGCCGTGGGAGCTGCCCATCTATCCTACAAAGGAAGAATGGGCTGAGGCAGAGAGGGAGACGAAGATGATATCAAGACAGTTAGGCATTGAGGAGTCTTCCTCATCTTAGGAAGATTGAATTTGGTTAAGCCCCTTATTATGTTGTCCCTTCGTTGATTTTATCTCTCTTTCTGAATTTTAGGATGTTTATGTTCCTCTGTTTATGAATGTGTTTTGGCTGAAATTATGTGCTCATTGGTTGCTTTGGTATGTTGGTTGTGCATTGGTATTCATATTGAATCCATCCTTGTGGTTGATGTTTCTGTGATGTATTGGTATGATTGAGTGATTATGGAAGCCTGAACTTTTATTAAATGCATATTACTACCATCATATGCAAAGTAGAAGAGAGATACAATAAACTTCTGCACTTTTACATTCAAAAGTTAGCAAATTACATTGCTTTTGACAAAAAAAGTGCACACATAAGCCCCTAATCATGTCCCTTAAACTACATTAACATAACAAAGTGCACAAAAGTCCCTACTACCTGTCTCTTAAGCTGCATTTACAAAAAAAATATGCACAGAAGTTCCTACTTCAAGTCCCTTTAGTTGCATTCACACAAAAAAGTGCATATAAGAAGATCCAGAAAGGCTGCATTCTCAAAGTATCCCTGTGATCTGCTGCATTCCCAAATTGTGCATAAGTTGCTCAATTCCATTTATTTGCCCTTGTTGAATTAGATAATCTATGCATTCCCTTGCCAACTCCAATGGAACCTCTAGAGTTGTTGGTAGTGTACCTGATCTGATCATTGCATCTTTGCCCATGTGTGAGAGTTTGTACTTGTTGTGGCCTTTTCCCTTCATGATCTATGTCATGCAACATTGTAGAGATAGGAATACTTTGTTGAGAGTGCATGGTGTTAACTCATAGAATGCTTCCTGTACTGCTGCAACCAAATCATCACAGTTCTTGCATACCCTCTCCTGCTGTAATGACTGAATGGCATTGAAGAAGCCTAGATCATTGACATTACAGTCAGGAGTGTTAGGAGGTTGTTGAACTAATGTGATGTTGAATCCATCCTTCATTGCTTCAGCTTTGAATTCTGGATCACTATTTGTTATGTGTGGTCTTGCATTATCTTGCTGAATGTAGATTGTTTTACTTGCTGTAGCTGGCCACTTTGCTCTGATTGCTGGTAGAATCTGTGTATTGCATGCAGAGAACAAAAAAAATGATCAATGATGCAATGGGCTGAGGCTGAGATCAAATTGACTGAATGCTAAAAATGATTTTACCTTGTTGATCAAACAATCTCTGATAACTGATCTAGTGACTGATGGAATAGCCTTAGTCTCCCATGTTCCCTTCTTTCTGTGTTTGTTGTTCCTTGCTGCTTGAACCTTTTCTGTGAATGGAAAGATGCCTATTTTACCATCAAATAACACAGTTCCATCCTCATTTAGCATTGGCCTAGCAACTGCACACATGAACATTATCTTTCCTATGAACTTCTTGGATTGACATGCTCTGTAGGGCTCATCTTCTTCTGGGGTCAAATAGTATCTGTTGGATCCCTTAGTAATGAAAAACCACTTCTCATCAATGTGTATGATGTTATTCATACTCTGAAATCTGATTTTGTTGAGAATCCTATCTAACTCCAAAGCATCTAGTGAGAATCTGAGCCTAATAAACTTATTATCAGCTGCTAAGTGGGGTTTTAGGGCTGAAGTGTGTGCCCTAAATATCCCTATCTGTTTCCATCTGCACAATGTGCTCTTGCTGACATGCAATTTAGGGCTCATCTTCCTATATGCAGTCCTATCTCTAAGATGAAGGGCCTGAATTTTACCTGGGTCTGGTACATGCTTTATGTATTTCTTCCTTGATTTCATTTTGCTTACACTTATCATAGGCTGACCAACATCATTTTGTTCTCTTGCACATCTCCAAAGCCTTCCAACACATGAAGTGGAGATGCTGAACTTCACAGCAGCTTCATTGATCTTCCCTCTTTGTGGCTTTCCATTGGTGCAAGATTCAAGAAGAAACTGCACCAACAAGTTTCTGGATTCTGGAGGGACGTTTTTGGCTCCCATCTTTCTCTGCCTCTTTTTTTTTTCTTTAGGTTGTAGAATGTCTTAAGTGAGGATAAAAAATGTGGGTAGGAGATGTTTATATGCAGTTTTTGATTTGTAAAAGTTGTTTCCCTCCTAGTTTATTTTTTGAATTATGGTGGGAAATGCCTAAACTCACACTTTCTAGGTACTTTGAATTTCTTAGGCATGTGCTAATGTAATTTGGAGGTAGTGATTGGAAGGCTGAAATGACACATTGAGCTTCTTAATTTTTTATGAAAGTTCTTCTTTTCTTATTTTTGTGTTTTTATCTTCATAATTCTCATATTCTGTTTTTAGAAATCAAAAAATTGAAAATGCAGTTGTGATCACCATATTTTTGAATAAAACTGCAGGCGGAAAAAAAAATTATAAATAAATAAATAAATAAATAAAACAAAAAAAAATTCAAACAGTAATTAAGAATACCGAAATAAATAATCTGGATTGAAAAAAATATATTTTTTCATTTTATTTTATTAATATTGAATTTAAAATATAAATATTAATTCAATTTAAAAACATATACTCTTTCATTAGGAAATACACTTAACAACTTAAACACTCCCTCCTTAAGTCCCGTGCCGAAAAGTTTTCAGGCCATTTCGGCGGGACGGAGGGAGTATTACTATTATAAAAGAGTCAATTCTTAAAACTTTTGTTTTGCCTAATATACTCATATTCTAAATCTATTTCAAGGGTAACGAAGTAATTCTAAATGTAATTTTATTATTGAATTAAATTTATATAAATTTCTCCTACTTCAACTACAATTATACTTCATGCTCTTATTTATCTTCTCAATTTTCTAAGAATATTATTCATCTCCTTAAGAATCTATTGTTTCATACATGCTATATCATAAAATTTCACAATTAATAAATAATAAGTATGATATAAATAGTGAAATATAACAAAAAATTATATTATTTTTAATATATTTTTTAAGATTGAAAAAAACATATCTACTTGCAACGCATGTAACATCTGCTAGTCCTATAAAAAATAAAGTCTGTGAACTAAGAAAATCTTAAATATTCTACTATTCCTATCAGCGGTCGATTTCAAAATGAAAACGAAATCAGAGCGGAATAAAAAGCCAAGATTTCACCGCGTTCGCACTAATTAAGCTCTATAATCCTTGAAATATCTTATAGTCCGTTCCAATCCATTTATTTAATTTGCAACTTTTTGATACTACTTTCAAAGGAAGGTAGTAGAAGCATTTAAAAAAAAAATGAAAGGAAGGAAGGTTGTAGAAGCATTGTAGCATAACTACAAGTTAGGATATACAAAAATAATTATCCAGTGTGCTAATGTTGGCGTAGCCGTAGAGGATTTCTTGTTTTTGATTTAAACAAAATTATCCATTCTTTTTTGTTTTTATTTGAGAACAAAATCAGTATTATCCTTAGCATTGTTGCCGACACATAAAAATTGTCATAAAAAAAAATAATAGGAATTGATAGGGTCTTTTCTGTTTACATGAATATAACAGAAAACATAAGAGCTAACTATGAAATAGAGATGCAATCACATAACTAAACAACACAGCAGAGTCCATAACCATTTCTCTACCTCCAACTCTGACCTTATTAATTATCAACGCATCCAAAGACTTCCATACTCAATAATTAGGATAATCACGCATTGCATCAATGTTCTTCAACCGTCTCCGAGTGCAGTCGTGTGCCAACAGATGACCAGAAGATGTGATCTGCCCCTCAACAATGTAAGCGTTCGCATGTCGTGCTCTCCTCAATTCTCACCGAGTCGAGTAAGAATGTCCGGTTCTGAGACTAAAGCCAGAATCAAGCTCTGCGTCGTAGATCCTCCAACTTTTTGAGTGATGAGATTGGTGGCAGCACTAATGAAGAACAACGCTCAATGATTAGTCTTTTAAGATTCGGGAATGCTTCTTTACTCTCTTCCTTCTTTGACAGCCCCTTCAGATTTGGGAGATCACGTAAATCCAGCTCTTCTAAAGCTGGGAACTGTATCGTTGCTGTGTTTCCGTTTCCAACTCCTTCTTCTTCTTCTTCTTCAATTATGTACTCCACCTCCACATTCTTCAACAACAATATTTTAAGACGAGGTAGCACTCCGAGTTTGGGAAGACGCCTGCAATTTAGGCAATCCTCTATCTCAATCTCAACTATTTTTGGCAGAGCTGAGCCTGTCATCCAAGCTGGAAAATATCTACCGCTAAAGCCTTTTATACCGAGAAATTCAAGATTGGGATGTGGTTCGAGTGCTTCCAACACCTTTTCATCAGTTTCTTGTTCTATCTCTGATGAATTGTTTCTTTCCCAGGAAAAGCTCAACTCCTTAAGATCCCTTTTGTTAGCAAGATTTGGTTTCTTTGCATCCATATGGTCTTTTACTCTCTCCAAGTGTTTAATCTCAAGTTGTCCGCCGAGGTTCAAGCATTGCAGTTCCTCGAGTTGGTTATCTCTGTTGAGACCCACTACAAACATACCCAGTGTTTTGAGGCGAGTTAACTCTCTCATTTTAGGGGGCATCTCAGACAACGACTCGCAATATCCAAGACGTAGATGTTGGAGATTATGCAAGTATCTCATGTTCTTAGGTAAAGCCACTAGGGAAAGGCAGAATTCCAAGTGGATAGTTTGCAAATTCCAAAGAGTGCACAATGAGTCGGGCAGAGTCTGAATTCCAGAATAAAACAAATCCAAGAACCGTAAATGTTTGAGGTTGGCGATGGAAGGAGGCAAAGATGTTATTCTTGTATGACTTGCATCGAATACTCTTAAACTTGTGAGCTCTATAATGGAAGATATGTTCATGTATTGCATAAATGTTTTAGGAAACATGACATTTCTTTCTTCCAAATTTACCTGGCGAATAGTAGATACACTTGCCATATTTCTTTCACACGATACTCCGGGAACTTTGTTCTCCATCACTGATTGCGCCAGATCATGAACAAGATCATGCATGCGCATCCTGTTATAGATAGTCAGTTGCAAAAGAGACCTGAGAAGTAATTCGTCACATATTTCATTTCCAACATCTTCGACTTGTAATGACCCCGTTGATGAAATGAACCCGTGAGCTATCCACAACCGGATCAGTTCTTCTTTTCTGATTTGATAGTTCTTGGGAAATGCTGCAAAATAAGCAAAGCATTGCCTAAGCTCCAAAGGAAGATGATGATAACTCAATCTCAACACCGGCATTATCAAACTGTCCTCTGCTTTAATCTTCCACATCTCACTCTCTCTCACTGAGATCCATTCCTCTTCTTTCCTTTTAAATCGTAGAATTCCTCCAAGGGCCTTAGCAGCAAGGGGAACCCCAACACACTTTTTCACAATCTGTTTCCCAATTATTACTAGCTCTGGATATTCCTTTTGTTCTTCGGGTCTGAATGCATATTGCTGGAGTAGCGTCCAGCAATGCTCATCCGACAGTCCCTCCAGGCAATGAGATGGAAGTGTTCCCATTATATCAGCAATCTTCTTCTGGCGCGTGGTGACGATGATGGACGACCCCGTTGATCCACATGATAGAACATTTCTCAACTCGAGCCATTTATGTTGCTGGTCGTTCCACACATCATCCAACACGATCAAATATCTCTTTTGCCTCAATAACTCCCACAAGCGGCGCTCTAGAGCAGCCAAACCCTGCAGATCCGGAGCTGTTCCGGTCGCATATTCAATCATGGCCTTCACCAGAGTCTTTATATTGAAATCGTCAGAGACACACACCCAGATTCTTCTCTCAAAATGCTCCACCACTTTTGGATCGTTGAAGACTTGCTTAGCTAGAGTGGTCTTCCCAAGGCCTCCAACGCCAAGTATGGGAAGCACCGACATCTCTTGCTTCTCCCCTGCACCTTCCATTTCTACCAGTATCTTCACGATCTTCTCTCTATCTTCGTCTCTACCATAGATCTTGTCCGGCTCGTTCAACAGGGAACCCGTCTCGTGCGAGACAGCAGCAGCTTCTCTGGGCATATGCATATCCAAAGGAAACTCGCGCAGATGAAACTTAGCTCGCTCCGCAGCAACAGAGTCGAGTCTCTCCGTAACTCGCTTCACTCTCCTGGCGATCTTGTCCCGATGCAGATTTTTCTTGAGGCGGCTGTAGAGACTGAGTTTGGACTCGGAGTGGTTGAGCTTGGAGAAATGAGCGTTGCAGTCATCCAAGATGTCATCGATCTCATAGGCAAGGGAGTTGAGCTTGCGAAGCCAATCTTGAATGGGCTTGCTCTGTATCTGCTTGTCTTCGGCGTCCTCCAACACAGCTTGGATGGTGGTGAGGGTGCTGGAAAGCTTCTTCATCTCCTCGTCCACGCCCATAATCAACCCGATCCGCTCTGTAATCAAGGAGCTGAGATTATCCAGAATCACTTGAAGAAATGCCTCCGCCATTACACCAACAACAAAAAACCAGGGATGTTTCTTTTGAGTTTCGAGGGGTAAGAGAACGGCCAACACATATATGAGATTAATCAGAACAACAGATCAAATATTCATTGTCTGTAGAGATAAAACCCTCGAAAAGAGTGGTTCAATTCCACTTATTTCCCTTCCACTCCACGTACTAAAAACGGATGGGATCCTTTGCCGTGTTTCTTATTTTAATTTTCATTAGTTTTATAAAAATAAAAAATACTAGAATATAATAAATCATACTAATAAACATTTATAAATAAAAATTGAAAATTTTAATGGTTATAATGTTAGTTTTAAAATTTATCAACACTAATATAACTAATAAAAGTAAAATTAAATGATAAAAAATAATTATAAATCTAATTGGATTGGTGAAAACAATTATAAAATTAAACTAAATCATTATAAATTAAAATTATTTAAAAAAATGCATAAAATTAATAGAAATTAAAATTTGATATACAGTTGGAATACAAAATGAGGACCTAGAATCTCAAGTGTACTAAAAATTCCTATGTTATAAAAAATATTCTTTGTTTTTTTTAGAGATAAAACCCTTGATCTAAGATAATTATAATTAATTATAGTACAATGCTATGCAGCCAGTAATGTGGTCAAATTTGACGTTACCATGATATTGGGCTCAGTTTGTTGTGTTGAACTATTCGAAATTACAAGATGCATTATTCCCAATAAAAAATATTGACCTATCATAGTTAGAACAGTCCCAGCACAGCACACAGAACCACAAAAGTGGGCTCTCTCCTACTTTTCCGGTGAAGAGAGCTCACTCCCAAAACAAGTCTCAGTAGTTGGGCTCTTTTTGATTTTTTATTTATTCAAAAATCTAATTTCATTGTTTATTTTTTTATTTTTTTATTTCGATTTCTATTACGGTTTTATTTCGATATTTAGCTAATTGTTTTATTTATTGAATTAAAAAAACAACATTACATAAAATTAAATATGCAAACGAGGCCCATAATTTTTCGACCGAATAGATCGGAAAAAATATTGTCACACCTCGAGCAACTAAATTATGTAATTCAAATAAAATGAAGATTTTAAATTAAATTGAAAACAAAAAAAAAACAAAAAAAGAGAAAAAGAAAAAGGAAAAATAGCGAAAAAAAGTAACCAAAAAAAAGAGAAGAAGAAGGAAAAAAAAAAAAAAAAAGAGGACGGGTTCGGAGGAAGTACGCACGTGCAAGACCAAGGGGAGAGAGCCTGCCCTAATGCTGTTGGGTCTCGCTCTGGGCTCCCTCCACGGCGGAGACATAGATGCTCTTCCTTATTCCTAGAAGATTAATAAGACTGCATGGTTTCATGATTTAGACCTCATTGACCTTGCATTGCCTTTGTTCAACAATTCTAATGAAATTAACTTCCTAAATATTTATTTCTCACTAGAGAACACCACCAAGCCATCAAATGAAATTAACTTCCATAAGTATTTACTTCAATTAACTGCATGATTTAGACCTCATTGACCTTGCCTTCCATCATTTTTGGATTCAAAACTTGATATAATTGAATTTCTATTGACTTTTTGTTGCATTAAATTTCCCTTGTGAAACGCTAATTTTCTATATGGAAAATTCAACAATATAACATATGTAATTGACCGCAACTTGGAATAATTGTCCTATTAGCCGTCGATTTCAAAATGAAAAATAATGAAAGCGTAATTAGAGCTGCAATTAACGCAGAATAGAGACTATAGAGGATTCACAAGGATGAGATGAGCCAATGCACAACATCTATTGTATTTTTGTTTAACATATTTTATTGCATTAATAAATAATTGTCATGTGCTCACAATATTTAGAATTAGTCATTTTTATTTGAATTTTTTTTTATAAATGCTAATCTTAAAAATATTTTGGACATTTCAATAACTTTTTAATATTCAATATCCTTTTAGGAAGGTTGTAGTAAGATTTTTATTTTATTTTATTTGGAACATATATATTGTAGCCGTAGGTACATTAAGTATGACTACATTGGGTAGTGAGCATTCTTCAATACATGATATGTACAAATATTATGCATTAATCATTATAATACATTATGAATACAATTATTAATTAATTTAGACTATAAATTACATAATGATCAACGTTCTATGTCGTTCCACATCACTGTCTCATTTCTTACAGAAAATTCATTCATTCGCATGAACATAAAATATTGTGAATTCACAGCACAACAAAATTAAAGCGTCAAATAATGGAAACTCGATCCACAGACAATGAGATTCATAAATTCCAAATCCATAAGAAAATAATCTTACCCGTTTGGTTGGCAGGAAAGTAAAGTAATAAAGGAATATGATTTCTTGGAAAATGATTCCGAGAAATATGAATCCTAATAGATTCCTTTCTCGTGTTTGCTAAGGATTAGGAAAATTTTAAAACAATATTGGTTAAAATACTATATTTTGTTAATTATAAAATAAAAATTAATTTCTAAATTAACTAAAATAAAAAAATCTAAAAAAAAAAGAGGCTCTCGCGCATCTTCCCTATATTCCTTTTCTCCATCTGCAATTCTTTCCAGCCGTCGTCTTCTCCATAGTCGATATAGCTACTTGAAGTTGCAAATAATTAACATAACTTTCATACGGAAAATAGGCCATTATCTAAAAAAATTTGGAAAAAAAATAAGTTTCTCTTCTAGGGCACCTAGAATTCCATATGAACTTCTTTAAGCAACTAATACAAAAAGGCCAATTAGAGTTTGACTTTTACGTATAAACGTAGAAGAGAATAATTTTTTTGCTTATATTTTCAATTTCGAATGGAAAATTTTCTGGATTAGATTGTTTGGCAATTCAATTATCGTACCAGGAAAAAATAAAAATTTTAGGAAAATTATTAAAAATCATGAGAACCCTAAAATTTCTTACATGAATTGATAAAGTAAAACCACAATTGATAGCAGTTGGAGAGAGACGGAATGCGAGAGGAAGAAGATGAAGAGTGCGTCAATTTTTTTAATTAAATTGATTTTTGTAAAGAAATTCTAAAACTTGAATCAAGGAAAAAGAATACCTAACAAAAGTTGGGGAATAAGAATCCCGGATTCTTGTACTATTTTCCTTGTTTTGGATTCATATTCCTTTCCCAATGTACTTAAAATTGAACCAAATACTAGAATTTAAAATTTAAGAATCAGATTACTTTTCATGATCAGAATCCTTGCCAACCAAACATGTAAGTAATCAATATCAATGCAAACATAAAAGAAGTTATTAACCAATTCGGAGGCGGGGAATGTGGGAAATCTTGTGCCAATCCTCGAGACGGAATGCGAGAGGAAGAAGATGAAGAGTGCGTCAATTTTTTTTAATTAAATTGATTTTTGTAAAGAAATTCTAAAACTTAAATCAAGGAAAAAGAATACCTAACAAAAGTTGGGGAATAAGAATCCCGGATTCTTGTACTATTTTCCTTGTTTTGGATTCATATTCCTTTCCCAATGTACTTAAAATTGAACCAAATACTGGAATTTAAAATTTAAGAATCAGATTACTTTTCATGACCAGAATCCTTGCCAACCAAACATGTAAGTAATCAATATCAATGCAAACATAAAAGAAGTTATTAACCAATTCGGAGGCGGGGAATGTGGGAAATCTTGTGCCAATCCTCTCCACTCCCTCTCTCGCATCGCCTTTCCAGTTCTGGACATTTCTCCACACTCAAAAACTCCAGATTCGAAACAGCAGCCGGAATCGACACGATCTTCGGACACTCTTCAACACTCAGAGACACTAACCGCTCCAACCTCTCCGGAACTGATTCCAGCTCAGCAAGTCTCCCTAGGAATAGCTTCCTCAGCGATGAGAGATGGCGTAAGGATTGAGGCAAGCGCTTCATCTTCGGAAGATCGTACAACACCAAGCATTCAAGATTACGGAGACGTTCAATCTCCTCCGGCACCTCTGCTAGTTCCGGGCATGACACTATGCAAAGGCTGCTTAGAGAAGTAAGGCTCCGCAGCACCTCTTCTGTAATGCATTTCATCGCCTTACAATCTTCTATACTTAAATGCTCAAGCTTTTTCATGGCTTTCACACCCTCTCCTATCGAAGAGATCTCTTCCGTACTAGTACTGATCGTCAGTGATCGGAGATTGCTCAACTTCTCCAGCGTCGTCGTCGTGTTCTTCTCCTCGACTGTTACTGAGAGTGTGGTGAGACTGTTTTGCGATGGGAGTGAGGCCAGAGCTGAGCTGCTGCATGTTAGATTCTCCAGCTTTCGTAGAAATGAGAATGTTGGCGGTGTTAATGAAGAGCAGCGTTTGATGCATAGCTCTTTGAGATTCTTGAATGCTTCTTCGCTCTCTTCCTCCTTCGATATTCGCTTCAGACATGGGAGATCCAATAAATAGAGGTGTTCGAGAGCCAGGAACTGTGTTTTTAATGGTGTTTCATCTTCAATTATGTACTCCACCCCCACATTCTCTAACCTCAACTTCTTAAGATGAGGTAGCTTTCCTAGTTTTGGAAGGTGCTTACAATTTCTACAATCTTTTATATGAATCTCAACTATTCTTGCCATAGTTGAGTTTTTCATCCAATGTGGAAAATATCTACCACTAAAGCCACATATGGAAAGAGATTCAAGATTGGGATGTGGTTCAAGTGCTTCCAACACCTTTTCATCATTTTCTTGATCTATCTCTGATGAATTGTTTCTTTCCCATGAAAAGCTCAACTCCTTAAGATCCTTTTTGTCACCAAGATTTGATTTCTTTGCATCCGTATCGTCTATTACTCTCTCCAAGTGTTTAATCTCAAGTCTTCCTCCGAGGTTCAAGCATTGCAGTTCCTCGAGGCGGTTACCTCTGTTGAGACCCACTACGAACATACTCAGTGTTCTCAGGTTGGTTAGCTCTCTCATTCTAGGGGGCATCTCCGACAACGACTCGCATTTTCTCAAAAATAGGTGTCGAAGATTATTCAAGTATCTCATGTTCTTAGGTAAAGCCACCAGCCTGAGGCAGAAATCCAAGTTGATGGTTTGCAAATTCCAAAGAGTGCATAATGAGTTGGGTAGAGTCTGGATTTCAGATCTAGACAAATTCAAGTATCTCAAATGCTTGAGATTGCCTATGGAATGAGGTAGTTCTTTGATTCCTGCAAAACTTGCATCCAATACTCTTAAGCTTACTAACTCCAATATGAAAGAAATGTCCATATCTTGATGAAAAGTTTTAGGAAACATGACATTTCTTTCCACCAAATTTACCTGGCGAATAGTAGATGCACTTGCCATATTTCTTTCACTCGATATTCCGGGAACTTTGTTCTCCATCACTGACTGCGCCAGATCGTGAACAAGATCATGCATACTTATCCTGCTATTGGCAGTAGGCTGTAAAAGAGATCTGAGTATTAGCTCATTACATATTTCATTTCCAACGTCTTCCGTTTGTAATACTCCCTTTGATGAGATAAACCCATGAGCCATCCAAAGAAGGATCAGTTCTTCTTTAACGATTTGATAGTCCTTAGGAAAGGCTGCAATATAAGCAAAGCACTGCCTCAACTCCAATGGAAGATGATGATAACTCAAGCTCAAAGCAGGCAGTATCAAACTGTCTTCTGGCGATAGCTTCCATATTTCGCTTTCTCTCACATACATCCATTCCTCAACTTTCCTTTTAAACCGTAGAATTCCCCCAAGAGCCTTCGCAGCTAAGGGGACACCAACGCACTTTTTCACAATCTGTTTCCCGATCACTTCCAACTCCGGAGTTAACTCTTCTTCTTCGTTGGGTCCGAAGGCACGTTGCCTGAGAAGCAACCAACAATGCTCATCCGACAGCCCCTCCAGGCAGTGAGGTGGAAGCGTTCCCATTATATCAGCAACCTTCTTCAGGCGAGTGGTGACCATGATCCATGATCCGGTCGAGCCACACGATAGAATATCTTTCAATTCATACCATTTCTCCTGTTCGTCGTTCCAAACATCATCCAACACGATCAGATATCTTTTACCGCTCAGCAACTCCCAGAGGCAACGCTCCGGTGCATCCAGGTGATGCAGATCGGAAGCTCTCCCACTCCCGTGGCGGATTCAATCATCGCCTTCACCAAAGTCATGATCTCAAAATCATCAGAGACGCAAACCCAAATCCTTCTGTCGAAGTGTTCCACCACAATCGGATCATTGAAGACCAGTTGAGCAAGAGTCGTTCAACTTTTTGTTGAACGACCCAACAAAAAGTTGGGGGACAGTCTTTTCAATTTTCATCCAATTAGGTTGTCCCTTTTGATTTGGGTCTCAGTGCGCATTTGCAGTAAGCCATGAAAGCTCACCCTCCTCTCCTCTTTCTTTATTCAACACATGAAGCCTTCGTGTCTTCGAACCAGACCTTCTCATTTTCTTTTTCCATTTTTTTTAATCCATGATCACTGTTGAACTCCTCTTATTTATATGCAGCACCCTCTTTCTTGTTACTGCAGAAACTGAATTTCTTTTTTGTTTTGTATTCGGACATGGCGTTGTCTTCTGCTTTTTTCTCCCCCTCTCAAGTCTGTGTCTCTTTCAAGGTGAGGTTTCTCTGCTGGCATTAACTTCATTCTTGATTCTCTTATATGTTTATTTTTATTTTTATTAACTTCACAAGGCCACCAACACCAATTATCGGAAGCACAGAGATCGTCCTCTGTTCCTCCCTCACCAAAATCTCCACAATGCTGTCTTTATCCTTCCCCCTACCATAAACCTTATCACACTCATTCAACAACGAACCCGTCTCATGTGCGGCGGCAGCACCTTCTCTCGGCCGGTGCACCGGCATCTCGCGCAGGTGGAACTTCTCCCGCTCTTCAACCACAGAGGCCACGCGTTCGGTGACTAGCTTCATCCTCCTCGCGATCTTGTGCCGGTACAGGATCTTCCTGAGACTATAACGGCTGAGTTTGTGATGGGAGTTGCAGAGCCTGGAGACATGAGTGTTGCAGTCATCCAAGATGTCATCGATCTCGTAAGCAAGGAAGTTGAGCTTCCGGAGCCAGTCTCGGATGGGCCCGCTCTCGATCTGCTTGTGCTCGGCATCCTCCACCACAGCTTGGATGGTGGCGAGGGTGCTGCACACCTTCTTCATCTCCTCCTCCACACCCAAGATCAACCCGATCTCCTCCTGAATCAGAGAGCTCAGGTTATCGAGAACGAACTGCAAAAATGCCTCTGCCATACCCAAAAGTAAATATAATTTTCTCATTTAAGAGAAAAGAAATATATGGATTTTTGTTTTCTGTTTTTTATTTTTACTGTTCGAACACCTAAATATCAGAGATGCTATAAACAAGGGTGAGAGCTTTTGTATTCCGTGAGAACTGCTCCAAGCCTCCAAGAGAGCGCTATTCAGCTGCACTATTTTTGTCAGGATTGTATATTTTTTTTCTCTTTAATTTCTAGTATATAATAAAATTTAAAAAAAAAATAAAAAAATCTGTATATGGTTATTAAGCTGATATTTCAATATAAAATATTTAAAAAATCATCCTATAGGGAACCGAATAAAAAATAGCATGTATAGATTATACTCCATTCCTCTATGATATTTGTTTCTCAACTTTAATGGCAAACATTTTAATATATGTGATGATTGAAAATTAAATGTATTAAGTGGAGGTCAATATCGCAGAACAAGAGGAGAAGACCTCTTATCTCTATAATCAAAGCCACCATTATCGTGGCTACCGGAGTTAGTAGACGCAACCCATTTAGGCGTGGTGGGACCGTCCTCATCGGGAAATAGATCGAGTCCGGCTTCAATTGTGGTAAATTTACGGTGGTAAGACTCGGCCCAAATTACTCCCTCCATTTCGTGCAAAAAGCTTCATTTTTTTTGAAAATTATGACACGCTTTTCCACACTTCTTGATGATGGATTTTAAAATTAATTTTGAAGAATTTTTCCTTTGACGTGATACTACGAGTCAGTTAGATTTAATGGGCAACCAGTCTGGGGTTTGGATCAATAAACTAGAATACGACATATGCATGCTAGCTTTTTCTACTTCACGTATTAAAATTGGATATATGATTTCCTAATTTTTGTTCCATCCAATTAATTTATCGCATATATATGTATAGGATGAGGCAAAAAATAAGTTACCTATTGAACACTAAGTTTATATAAAAATACCTACAACTTAATAAAACTTAAAATCTACCTAAACTTTCAAAAATCACCCTAAAATACCCTTAATTTATCCCTTTCACCTCTTCCCTCTCACACACACTGACGCACACACACACTCCCTCTCACACACACTATCACACACACTCTCCTCCACCTCTCTCTTTCACATTACCATGATGCACTCACGCACATACACACACTCCTCCGCTTTCTCTTATTTTTTCTTTTCATTTCCTTTTTCCTTTTCTTGTTTCTTTTTATAAAAAAAAAATTATTTTTATGTTTTTTTTCTTTCCCTTTTTTTCTATTTTTCAATTTTTTTTCCTTTCCTTTTTTTCTATTTTTCAATTTTTTTCCTTTTTCGTTTTTTTTTTCAGTTATTTTTTTTTTCCTTTTCATGTTTTTATTTTTCCTTTTTTTTTTCATGTTTTTTCATTTTGTTTTTTTTTTTTACTATAAGGAATACCAAACTTGATAAGAAATTATCAAATTCTTACAATCTCTGACTCGTTTGGTAAGAATTTGACAATATCTTATATTATCTCATAATTTGGTAATAATTGTCAAGTTGTTTGGAACAAAATTTGTATGTTTGCTCGTAAATTTGTAGTTGGAAATTTCAGTTTCTTACTTCTAATTTTGGTTAGAAATTTTAAGTTCTTACCATATTTTATGTTAGAATTTGTTAATTTCTTACACTCTCGTAAGAATTTGTATGCGTGTCCGTAACTCAATAAGAAATCTTAATTTCTTACTTTTAACTTTGGTTAGAAATATCAATTTCTTACCAAATTTTTGTCATGACCGCACTTTGCTAAATTTTATCTTGTCCAACTTGATTAGTAGAAATTTGTCAATTTCTAACCTTCTCCAACTAGTTTAGTTAGAATTTGACAATTTCTCATATTGTACCAATTCACTTGTTAAAATTCTTACCTCTAATATCGGTTATAAATTTTATTTTCTTACCAAATCTCTACACTAAATTCAATTTATTACATTCATCAACTCACGATTTTAATGGTAATAATTTGATAATTTCTTATATTTTATTTGGTAATAATTTGTTAATTTCTTATATTTTCTAAAACGTCTTGTAATAATTTATACATTTCTTACAATCTTAAACTTGATTGGTAAGAATTTGTCAATTTGTTATGGCTAAGTTGGTTAGAATTTGTTAATGTCGATGCTTAGGCCGTACAAAAGTGAGCGCCGCACGATATATCGAAGATCCCTCAAAGTTGATGCAGCTCAAGAACTATTTGTCTTCACGTTCGACCCCACCGAAAGCAAGAAGAAGAAGAAGAAGAAGAAGAAGAAGAAGAAGAAGAAGAAGAAGAAGAAGAAGAAGAAGAAGAAGAAGAATTAAGAAGAAGAAGAAGAAAATCTAACTTGATTATAGTCATGACTGCTATGTTTGATTGGAGATATTATATTAAAATGATAAAATCTTACTGCGATAATAATGAGAATTGATCAATTCTTATGTTCTGTGGGTGATATTTGTTAGAATTCTTAAATTCTTATCATAATTATGTTAAGAAAAGTATTGTAGCTTCAAACTGTAGTCTAAAAGTATCTAATTTAGATATGAATTCTTACATGCATTTTACCCGTTTGAATTCGTACTATCATCATGGTTAGAATTAATAATTTCTTATTGCTTGTGATTGCCGTGGTTAGAAATGATAAATTCTTACTGCTATAATAATGAGAATTGATCAATTCTTTGGTCGTACGGTAAATATTTGTTAGAATTCTTAAATTCTTACATGCTGTTTACCCATTTGTATAGTTAGAAAATATTGAATTCTTACCATCATGATGGTTAGAATTGAACAAATTATTATTAACCCCACTACTCAGCAAACAACTCATCAGATATGGGCATGTGCAAATTCAATATTCAACAATACAAATTTTCCTTTACAAAAGACGCAATTGTAAGAATCCAATCAAATCAAACCGATGATCCAGTAAGATTTGCTTGATTCTTGCCAAATCTTATGTTGACCTCGTTTGCATATATCTCACGCATGGATCGCCAAACATCAAAAACATTGAAAAAAGATCAACCTAAAAAATGAAACAAACTTCTACTTAATTCCAAAAGATAAATAATCGGAAACAAGCTTCCAAAGAAATTAAATCAAATTCCAAACATCAATAAATTGTGCAAACGTTACATAACACTCATCTAAACCCACTCACCAAAAAGCATTTAATGAATAAAAAATGTCAAGGAAGAAAGTTAATACAATTAATTATTTAGAATGCCAGCTAAATCGCACAAATCAAGTTGAATTACCATCAATATAACCGCATAAAAACACAGAATTTGCAGAACTCAAACAATTTCAAAAATGCGCAACGGCGTATCAGAGTTTGCAAACGCAGGCGTGAGAGGTAGAGGAGAGAAAAGAGAGTTGTCGTTGGCCTCTGTGGCGGTGTGCGACGGCGGTTGAGTGGGTGCGGACCTCTGCGCCCCAACGGTGTTGGTTGGGAAGGGTTGAAATTCAGGCGCGGCGAACTGCATCGGACTAAGGGTGTCGGTGTTTGGATGCTGCGGTGCGGCGTTCATCGAGTGAGAATCAGGTGGTGAAGGAGGAGAAGGAAGATGAAGAAGAAGAAAAAGAGAGAGAAAGATGGGAAGGAGGAGAGAGAAGATGGATATAGAGAAGAAGAATAGAGGTTGCAGAGGAGAGAATGGAGAAGACAAGAATACAAGTGAGAGAAAAGGGAGAAATAGACGTAATAGACTTGGGGGCATTTTAGTCCTATTTGCTAAAATTTAGGTAGATTTTGATTTTATTATGTTGTAGGCAAAAAGTGTAAAAACTTAACCCCAATAGGTATATGAGTATATTTCCTCGTATAGGATTGTACATTGTAGCTCTTGCTTGTTTCATGATTAATTATACACGTGTCATTTATATATTGTTGAGTAATAAGTAGAGCAAGTTAAAGATATATGGAAAATTCGATTATGCTTCCGGCACCACAACAGCCAGCAAATCGTGGCCCTCCACGTGTTCAATGTGAATTTTCATAAATATGGCTAATAAAAATAAATCGAAATTGGAAAGGGGTTGGTTTTGTTTTAGGTGGTTTTAATAATTGTCATTGACTTTTTCTTTTAGTGGTTTTTAGGTAGGTCCCACCTGTCCCACTAACCCATATTAATTTGTACTATATGGATGATTTCGATTTTGTTTTTTATTTTAGCTATTAATTGCAATTTACTTTCATCTTATTTATTATTGTGAATGAAAATGCATATGATTAATTATTTCATTATTACTTATTAAAAATGAGAAATCTGAATGTTTTGTCTTTTTGAAACATAAGTTACTTATACTGTTAGTAATATTATTTTGTTTTTGATGTTATTATTATTATTATTATTATTATTATTAAATCGGGATAATGTAAAAAAATGTATAAAATCAAATTTTATTTTGTTTTCAATTATTATTATTATTATTATTATTATTATTATTATTATTATTATTATTATTATTATTATTATTATTATTATTATTACTCACTAATCGTCTTTATTCGTGACAATTCGGCGAATAATTAGTGAAGCGGGAAAGAAAATATTCGAGGAATCGACCCCGCATTAGTCATTTGTGCTAACGACATTCAATTTCGCCCCATTACTCACTAATTGTCTTCATTTGTAACAATTTGGCGGATAATTAGTGAATCGACCCCGAATTGGTGCTAAGACGTTCAATTTCGCACGATTACTCACTAATCGTCTTCATTTGTGATATTTCGACGGATAGTTAGTGAAATGAGAAGGAAAATATTCGAGGAATCGACCCTGAATTAGTCAATTAGTGCTAACGACATTCAATTTCTCTAGATTACTCACTAATCCACTTGTTTAGTGTCTATTCACGGATAATTAGTGAAATCAGAAGGAAACTATTCGAGGAATCGACCCGGGATTAGAAATTAGTGCTTACGATGCTCCATTTCCCTCGATTACTCACTAATCCACGTCATTGGTGTCTAATCGGCGGATAATTAGTGAAACGGGAAGGACACTATTCTAGGAACCAACCCGGATTAATCAATTAGTGCTAACGACATTCATTTTCGCTCGATTACTCACGAATCCAATTGTTTAGTGTCTATTCGGCGGATAATTAGTGAAATGGGAAGGAACCTATTCGAAAAACCGATTATTTAATTCTATTATACAAAACAATTTGATTATACATGGGCCCCATTTTATTTTGTATTTATTTTTTAATAATAATAATAATAATAATAATAATAATAATAATAATAATAATAATAATAATAATAATAATAATAATAATAATAAATGTGTAATAATTTGTTAATCCAGGATCGACTATTCGACTAGTGGACTTCACGCTTCACTAATTATCAGAGGATTTCCGTTGATTCGAGTCGATCAGTTACTACTCAAGTGAAATCTCTTTTGGTTTCACTAATCCACTAATCAGATATCGACTCTTCAACTAGTGGGCTTCACGTTTCACTAATTATCCGAGAAAATCCACCAATTCGACTCGATTAGTGACTAATCAAGTGAAGTTCCTTTTCGTTTTCACTAATCCGTTAATCCGGGTTTGACTCTTCGACTGGTGGGCTTCACGTTTCACTAATTATCTGAGGAAATCCACCGATTCGAGTTGATTAGTGACTAATCAAGTGGATTCCCTTTTGTTTTCACTATTCCACTAATCCATGATCGACAATTTGACTAGTTTACTTCCTGTTTCACTAATTATCTGAGAATTTCAACCAGTTCAACTTGATAAGTTACTAATCACGTGAAATTCCATTTTATTATCACTAATCAACTCATTTGGGATTGACCTTTCGACTACTTTACTTCCCGTTTCACTAATTATTCGAGGATTTCAAATTATTCAACTCGATTAGTTAATAATCAAGTGAAATTTCTTTTTATCATCACTATTCCACTAATATATGACCGACTCTTCGACTACTTTACTTCTCGTTTCACTATTTATTTGAGAATTTCAACCGATTCAACTTGATTAATCATTAATCAAGTGAAATTCCAATTTATTATCACTAATCAACTAATTCGGGATCGACTATTCGACTACTTTACCTCCTCTTTCACTAATCACGTTTTTTTCTTGCCCAATTATTTTCCCTTGAATTGATATTACGTATGCTTTTTAATTTGAATACATTTGCGTATATTACTCCGTATTAGTTAAATTTGCTTTCTAATTAGTATTGATAATCTCCCAGAAGTTTAAATTTAGCTTTAACATGATAAACTAATTAGATTTCATTTTGTGTGAGTGGGAATTTGATTTTTTTTTAGTTTAAGTGGGTTAATTTGGCGGGATTTATTTTCGCATAAGGGCATGTTTTTGAGTTTTCGCATAATCGCGGGCTTTATTGGAGGGATTTCCTTTTTTGTTTTCAATTTTTTTTTGTTAAACTTGATACTTTTAGGGGCCGTTTGTTTCGGGGTAATCAGGAAAGGGAAAGGGAATCAGTAGCTCTGATTCCCTTTGTTCATGTTTGGTTACACTTTTCAATCATTCTCTTTCCCCTCTTTAAGGGAATGGATTACCCCCTTTTCCCCCTTTCTCATTCCCTTCTATTTTCCAAGGAATGAAATTCTCTTTCCCCTTATTGCTCTCTCTAAAAAAATTATACTCCAAAAACACCAATAATAATAATAATAATAATTAATTACAGTATTACATTATTTTAAAATAATATTATATTATATTATTTAAATAGTGATACTTCATGCAAACATATATAATGTTACATATATTATAATATTAAATCAATATATTATATACATAATAATATTTATATTATATTTATTTAAATTTGAAATTAATATATATATATATATATTAATAATAATAATAATAATAATTCATGCAAACATATATTGTGTTACTTATATTATATAATATTAAATAAATATATAATAATAATAATAATAATAATAAATTAGTATATTATTTTAAAATAATATTATATTATATTATTTAAATAATGATAATTCATGCAAACAAATATAATGTTACTTATATTATAATATTAAATCAATATATATTATATACATAATATTTATATTATATTTATTTAAATTTGAAATCAATATATAATAATAATAATAACAATAATAATAAATAATAATAATACTCTAATATTACATTAGTTAAATAATAATAATTCATGCAAATATATATTGTGTTACTTATATTATATAATATTAAATCAATATATTATATACATAATATTTATATTATATTTATTTAAATTTGAATTCAATATATTATCATAATAATAATAATAATAATAATAATAATAATAATAATATATTATTTAAATAATAATAATAATTCATGCTAATATAATAGAATTTTGATTCCCTTTCCTGTTCCAACCAAACGAAGTGGAAAATAGGTAATCATTCCCATTCCATTCATTTCCTTTCCTTTGTTGATTCTTTTCCCTTTCCCTCCTCTAACCAAACGGCCCCTATAGTCTTCTAAAATTATTTATATTCTTAAAAAAATAATTATAATGCTAAGAAATAATAAACATTTTTTACGTTGTTAGTTAAACATAAAACATAAAAGATATAAGATAAAGACTTGTATCAGTCCGGCCACATAGTGTGGTCAAGCCTTGAAATCAAAATAAATTACTTGGCTCAATTAATCCACTTGGCCCACAACCCAAAATAAGAAGGCCTTATAAAAACATTCAATGAACCACAATATGAGTCCAGACTGATACAAATGTGTCCCAAGATATAATTATACAAACAGTATGTCAGTGATAAAATTCTACGAGTATATGTTAGTATAATATATATGAATTATAAAAAGGAGGCCAGGCTAATGTCTTTTTTCTCCTTACCGTTACTGAATATCAATAATTAATAAATTCTCAAAATTTATTAACCACCGATATATAGTAATAATTCATTGTGTATGGCCCATGATATTAATTAATTTGCCATGTAGGCAAAATAATTATTACTACATAAAAAAGGAACCTGGTTAAACAAAAAAAAAATATAAATATAAGTTTAAAATATAAACGACACTCTAATTATCCGGAATCGACTATTCGACTAGTGGACTTCGCATTTCACTTATTATCCGAGCACCTCCACTGATTCAACTCGATTAGTAACTAATCAAGTGAAATCCCTTCTAGTTTTCACTAATTATTCAAAAATTTCAACCGATTCAACTAGATTAGCGATCAAATGAAAATTCATTTTATTATCACTAATTCACTAATCAGGAATCAACCCATCAACTACTTTACTTCACGTTTCACTAATTATTCGAGGATTTCAATCTAATTCAACTCGATTAGTGAATAATCTAGTGAAATTCAATTTTATTATCAATAATCCACTAATCCGGAATCGACAACTCGACTACTTTACTTTATATTTCACTATTTATTTGAGGATTTCAACCAATTCAACTCAATTAGTGATTAATCAAGTGAAGGAATCTTATTATTACTAGTCTACTAATTTGGATCGACCATTTGACGATTTAACTCGATTAGTGATTAATCAAGTGAAATTTCATTTTATTATCACTAATCAACTAATCCGGAATTGACTTTTCAAATAACTTACTTCACGTTTCACTACTTGTCAGAGCATTTCAACCAATTCTACTCGATTACTCACTAATCCAATTCATTGGTGTCTAATCGACGGATAATTAGTGAAACATGAAGGATACTATTCTAGGAACCGACTCGGATTAGTCAATTAGTGCTAACAATATTTATTTTTGCTCAATTACTCACAAATCCACTTGTTTAATGTATATTCGGCGGATGATTAGTGAAATGGGAAGGAACCTATTCGAGAACCGATTATTTAATTCGATTATACAAACAATTTGATTATACACAGAGGCCCATTTTATTTTGTATTTTTTTTATTTATAATAAGTAGTTAATTCATTTGCCTTATTATTTGGATGACGTTAGTTTAGATGTCATTTAGAATTTCTATTAATTACTATTAATAATAATAATAATTTCATAAGTAGTAATATTGATGGTGGTGGCTTTAAGTGCCACATTCATTCGATTTCAATAAAAAGTCATACTTATCATTTTTATAAAGGTAAGTATTATGAGAGAGTTTGAATTAATTTTGTAATTTTATAAAGGGAAATTTGAATATGTTGTCATATGATATGGTATTTTTAATAAAACTTGTTATTTTAGTTGGAGATAAGTTATTATTATTATTATTATTATTATTATTATTATTATTATTATTATTATTATTATTATTATTATTATTATTATTGTCATGTCTTTATTTTGATATGTATCTTTAATTAATATGTATCTTTATTTTGATATATATCTTTAATTATTTCATAACAATATATATCTTACTTTAATCTAATTAATATGTATCTTTAATTTGATATATATCTTTAATTATTTCATAGTAATATATATCTTTAATTAATTCATAGAATTTCAATCATTTAAAAAAAAAAAAAATTTATATAAAAACTCGTGATACAACTATACTACTAGTTCACTTTAGATTAGTTGAATATTGTTTGTATCTCATTGAAATTTTATAATTTATTTTGGAGAAATTTGAAGAGATGAAATCGAATGCATATTTTGGAGAGTTCTTCTGCAAATGAATTTTTCTTTCTTCTTCTTCTTCATCAAATCCAAATGGCGATTGTGTGTGGGGAAGTTAATGCACACATAATTTTACTGTTGCACTTTTTCCATATTTTGTTAAAATAAAGGTGAATTTAACTAAATACTACTACCTCCAACACAACTAAATAGTCTCATTTGCTTTATTGACTTTTTCGGCACGCGTTTCCACTGAAACCTAATACGAGTTTTAAAATATAATTTTGAAGTTTTTTTTTTTTTTTTACAGGATACTATGAAACCCGTAGTATCCCGTAAAAAAAAAATACTTCAAAATTATATTTTAAAACCCGTACTAGGTTTCGGTGGAAACACGTGCCGAAAAAGTCAATAAAGCAAATGAGACTACTTTGGTGGGTTGGAGGTAGTATTATGCATTAACGTAATAATTATAAGTTTAATTTCCTCTAATTATTCGAAAAATGAATCATTACCATTTCAAAAAAAATAAAATAAATAACACTCCATATATTTAATTGATCACCAATGTTATTATTATTATTACTGGAAAATACTACTAATATTCTCTTTAGGCGCATACTAAATTTATTTAATTAACATTGTCTTTAATTTAAATTCATAATAATATTTCTGTATTAAGATTTTCTTTTTCCTGGCATAAATTCTAATTTGCTTCCGATTTTTTTTATTATATAAAAATACTGTATTTTGTCAATACAAGTCTCGGAAAATTATAATAATCACCGATATTTATAATTATTACTGTAAAATTAGTGTAAAATATTATTTTAGAACCTATAATTTTTTATTCAATGAATATTGTCGGTAATATTAATAAAATTGTTGGTAATTGTTTCACAAGTAATTGAAAATAAACTACTTATAATCCACATATCAAACATTATTAACATGTGTAACTCAATAATAATAATAATAATAATAATAATAATAATAATAATAATAATAATAATAATAATAATAATAATAATAAAAACATAATTAAACGTGTACTGGTGTACAAGAATGAATTTTAAAAATTTTGTCTGCATTAGGTAGCTCAAAACCACCTTGAGAACATTAAAACAATTTTTGAAAGACCAATATATTATTAATTCAAAAACATATGCATTTCCACGTGTACCGCTAGGATTTTGCGGCTGTTGTGCTGCCGGAAGCATAATCGAACTTCCCAAGATATATGCACCAGACCCTAGAATAGTCACATGTTTAATTAAAGCTCGAGTGCAAATTAAAACATTACGACGGTAGAATAATCAATATTACTATTATTGTAGCTAAAGAAAGACAAGTCCAGTTCACTAATACATATGCTCATCTAGTACGCACATGTGTTCATCTTAGCTGAAAACGTAACATATTGGTAACTTTGAACACACTTAATCTGGAAATCTAAAAAATTCTCTCTTCTTTTGCTCAAAAAAGAAAAGAACTATCTTTTAACCTAACCCAAAGAATCAAAAAATCTCATGTGCTATAACGTACAAAAATTCGTCAATATTAACTCTTTTATCATGTAATAACATAAAAAAAAAATTAAAAAAAAATCGTCTTTAGTAAAAAAATTAATTTAAAAATAAAATATAAAATATAGGTATTATTGATTGGATCCCTTTTACCCAATGAAAGGACAAAAAAATTGAAGTTATGTGATTTTTGAAAAATGAAAAGAAAAATAAAGAAATAAATAAATGTGCATATATACTAAAGAGTAGATTAAAACAAATCTGCTCGGAAGTAAGTGAAAGGTATAAAAGTAAATTAAAAAAATATGATATTTAAAATTTAGGAAAAAATTAAAGATTTGTGCATAAGGAGTAGATGAAATGAAAAAGAAAAATCTAAATAAATGTAGAGATTTTTTTTTTTTGGAAAGAAATGCGATTTATCAAAGCATGAAAGAAAATAAGGACAGATACTCTTTTAAAAAAGAAATGTGATCTATCAAAACATGAAAGAAAATAAATAGATGTGTATTAAAGAGTAAACAAAGGAAAAACGTGAAATAGATGAGCTTAAAGATGATTGAACTCTTGGCCCAAAAATTAAAAAATATTTAGCCAAACTTATTGACAACTATATATGTCGGATAAATTATTTTTTTAATTGTAACTTAATAAAAAATTTATGAATAAAATGTAAAATTATTGATATAGCCCTATTTTTTCATGGATCAGTGGGGTCCAGTGACCCCATTACCCCTGACTTCGTCCCTGATTATCGTGACCTCCGGAATTCCATATATTAAGGTGTAATGAGATAATCCTCATCCGTGAAATAGATGCTCAACTTGTTTTAATCAGTGTTTTGAAACCCGGAACGGACCGGCCGGTCTGACCGGTTTAATCGGGCGGCCAACTATCTGGTCCGGTTATATGAAATCCGGTTTTGTGAATTGAACCAGAGCGACCTGGTCAAAACCGGAAACCGGTTTACTATAAAAAAAAATTAATGTTGTTGCCAAGATTTAAATGCAAGACCTCTTAGTTGATAGTCTAAAATGCCAGCCAACAGGACTATCTCAAAATACTATATTAAATTATAATAATTAATAAATTTATCTAATCCTTAACAATTTTTTTATAATTTCTTAATAAATTTAACCCCATTTGTATAAGGTTTAAACTCTTAACCTCTACAACTTTATTGAATAATTTTTATCATTTCATTTGCAACTAACATTTAAAAAATATTATTTATGATGACATGAATGAGTTATACTATATTATGGTAATTATTTTTTCTTCTATTATCTTTTTTCATTTGAACATGAATATTTTCATATATTCATTGAGCTAAATAAATATTTCTAACACCTAAATTTATTTTTAATTTATATATATTTTAAATTCTATTCAATTTATAATTTTATTTAAATAGTTAAATATTTTGATATATTAATAATTTTATATATATATATATATATGAAGATACAGGTCATCCGGGTTTTTGGGAACAGTTCAACCGGTCGACCCGGTGACCCGTTCAGATGCCCGGTTCGATGTCCGGTCCGAGTTTGAAAACATTGGTTTTAATCAATATTATCATCGATATTATAAGAGCAATTTAATTATTTAAGTGAAAATAGGTAAAAATAGCCATTTTGAAAAGACAAAAATAAATACTAGTATGAAAAATACAGATTGAAAAACATAGAATCTAAAAAACGAGCTAGATTGTCAATTTGTCACTCAACGACGTCGTCGAATGCAGGAGCATGTGGCGTGGCGATCAAGTCAAGGCTACTCTTTCTTGAAGAGGCAAAGCCTGCGGCTTCTGTCCTATCCAAATCCTCGGCCCTCATTCCAACCGGAAGTTTCCAATCATAGTAATAAAGAAGTTGGGCCAACACAAACTCAGCGTTGGCCACAACGTAAGCAAGCGCAGGGCAAATCCTCTTTCCCGACCCAAACGGAATATACTCAAAGTGATTCCCTAAGAAATCAACTGAGTTCCCCTCGAACCTCTCCGGTTCTTGCCAATACATCGGATCCCTTCCTAACCCCCAAGCATGAACAATAACAAAAGCGTTCTGAGGTATGCAGTACCCCCTCAATCTCAATATCCTCTCTGCAAGATCTTGGGACTATCGTATTTGGAGGATGCAGCCTCATCGATTCCTTCACCACCATCTTCAGGTAACTCAGCTTTTGAATCTCCTGATTCTTCCATTTTCTTCCTCCCGTGGAAGGCCTTCCTGATCTCCATCACGCGCGGGTTCCTCACCAGCTCCGCCATCGCCCAATCCACCGCCGACGATGCAGATTCTGTTCCGCCGGCAAACATATTCTGTAATATTAATTATTACATCAATCAATCAGCTAGCCAGAAACCGAACAAATTAATTACTCCCTCCGTCCTTGATTTAGTGAACCAAAAATATAAACACGTGATTTTATGTAATTTGATGATTTATTAATAAATAAAGTGTTAAAGTGGAATAATTGTGGATCCATCTAATATTTTTAATAGTATTAAAGTATTAAAATGTTAAAATGATTGTGGAGCCTACATCCCAAAATAAAAAAGTTCAATAAATGGAGAACGTTCTCAATATAGTGATAGTGTCACTAAATGGAGGGCGGACGAAGTAAATCCGAATCTTTGAAAAGTACTCACATAAATTATGGCTTTGATTGCGTCATCGGTCAACGGAAACTGAAGGTCGTCGGTCGCCTTCAACCGGAGCAGAACGTCGACGAAATCTTCTGTTCCCAGCTCTCCAAATCCCTTTTCGGTGACAGCCAGATTCTCTCTGTGCTTCTCCATTACGTCGTCGAGAATCTTGTCCACTCTCGGCATCATCGTCGACGATAAACGGCGCGCCTTGAAGGGAAAGAAATCGAGCAGCTTGATCGACGGGAAAATGTCAGCCAGTTCAAAGCTTCCCCCGGCGGCCATGGTTTCCCTCATCATCTCAATCATACCGGCCATATCTGTACTGTCTGTGTCTACGTTTCCGAAAACAGCTCTACGCATGGCGGAGTGCATGAACGATAAGATCTTGTTGGTGAGGTTCAAGGGAGAAGATGAAGATCGAGAGGCGGCTTATTTGATGCCGTCGATGAAGATGGAGCCTTCTTCTTCCCTGATGTAGTCGAACGATCGGACGTTTTTGGCGCTGAGCAGCTCCGATATGCACACGTGGCGGACCTGCTTCCAGTAATCGCCGTAGGGGGAAGTGACGAGGTCTCTGTGGCCGTAGCTTATGACCGCATTTATCTTGGTTCTGGGCCTATCACCGCACGCCACGTCATTGGCTTTCAGCACCTCCCTCGCCATCTCGGCGGAGGAGACGACCACCACCGACAGCTGTCCCACCTTGAAATGAAGCAGGGGGGCGTGCGTTTTCGCCATATCTCTCATTGCATAGTGATACTGATAGAATTCCATCGCGTTTTCGCCATATCTATACTGATAGAATTTCATCTCATCTAAAAGTTTAAACTTGTAGTGAGGTGTAGAATCTAGTCATTTATATCATTATTCCCAATACCCCTCACTTGTGGGCTCGATTTTCAACTCTACCCTTTGGGTAGGAGGCCCAACAAGTGTACACTTTTAATATGGGCGGAGTTGCTATCAACGGGATTTGAACACAGGACCTCGGCGTTAGCCAAAGGCTTTGATACCATGATAGAATTTCATCTCATCTAAAAGTTCAAACTTATAGTAAGGTGTAGAATCTAATCATTTATATCATTATTCCCAATAGATACGGAGGTCCTCGTATCAAGTAGGGCAGTAGCGGTATCAGCGACGGGCCCGGCGGCAGAGGCAACCGTCGCTGCGCCCCTCCTCCTCCTTCTTCTTCTTCAATGAACTTTTCTCGTACGTGTTTCTTGTTTGTAGATCAGAACCAGAATCAGAACCGGAATCGGACCACGGGCGGCAGCAGACGACCTTTCTCATTGGTGCTCCTTCATGTCCAACGCCGTTAGATTTAACAGGCAACCAGCCTGGGGTTTGGATCAATAAACTAGAACACGACATATGCATGCTAGATTTTTCTACTTCACTGATTAAAATTGGATATGTGATTTCCTAATTTTTGTTCCATCCAATTAATTTATAGAATGTTAGATTTTGCTTGTTTCATGATTAAGCATGCAAGGCTGGCGATATGCAGATTGCATTAACTTGTCATTAATAATATTGTTGAGTAATAAGCAGAGCAAAGTCACATGTTTAATTAAAGCTTGAGTGAATCAATACTTACTATTATTGTAGATAAAGAAAGACAAATCCAGTTCACTAAATGCAGGTAAATTAGATGCTAAAAATGTTTTCACATGAAAACCTCTCACATCATGATTTAAACATTGATTTTCTCTCTCCTCCCCTCTCTCACATTTTTATTAAAAAGGTTTGTAGCATCACCCTTGCCACTAAATGCAAATGTTTTCTTGTAAATGAAGTTTTGAACACACTTAATCTTGAAAACTAATATATTAATTAATAAAAAAAATCTTCTTTCGCTAAAAAAAAAAAAAATCTTCTAACTCAACCTAAAGAATCAAAATCTCATGTGCTAGCTATTACGTGCAAAAGCAATTCGTCTAGAATATTAATTCTTTTATCATGTCTTCCATGAATAAATTAATATTATTCCATTAAAAATTCGAATATAGTATCATTCCATTTACTTTAATATCAACGAAACTCCATTTTTGGAGCACTCGGGATCCTCCGTACCCATTCTCATATTTCAACTGTGTATAAATCTTAATTTTATGCATTTGCTTTGATAACTTTAATATATAATGATTTGATTTAATTTAATTTTATAATTATTTTTTGGAACTCACCCATCCATTTAGGGTTTATAGTTTTTTTTTTTGCATTTAATTTCACTTTTATTAGTTATATTACGTTGATAAATTCAAAACTACATAATATGATTACTTACAATTTTAAATTTTATTTATAAATGCTTATTATTATTTATTATAGTTATACTAATTTTATTTTTATAAGAACTAATATAAAATTAATAAAATTCAGATTTGGTACACCAATTGTAACACGGAAATTTCTTCTTTTGCTAAAAAAAAACAAGAAAAGGAATCAAAATCTCATGTGCGATTACGTACAAAAGAATTCGTCTAGAATATTGATTCTTTTATCATGTCTTCCATGAATAAACTAATATTCATCCATTAAAAAATTCGATTATAGTATCATTCCATTTAGTGTAATACTGTATCAACGAAACTCCACATTTGGACAAGCTCGAATACCCAGCTGTAAGAAAATACGAAGAACAATTAATTATGCATAACCGAGAGTATACTAGATATATGTATATGAACATACCCCATTATTAGATCGATGTTTCCAATTTTCAAGATTATGGTGAAATTAACGTGTTCATAATATTTTCAAAATTAATCTCTTATTGCAATTACGGATCATTCATTAATTCAATAAGAGACGTCACACGAAAATGCAATAGATGATCGATCTGCATTGTTAGATTCGGATTGAGGTTTTTCAATGTCATATCTGTTGGCTCCATTCCCATGTTGGGCTTCCTCCCTGAGTATGTGTTAAGAGTTTCGTTCAGATCAAAACGAAAATATTAGTACGTATTTGCTGCACATAATCATTGGGTGTATTTGAGTGATAATCAAGTCTTTATGATGATAAAGTTATAAACCTTTTTATAAAAACACAAATAAGAAACATGGAATCAATAAATTACTATACAATTTAGTTTTAGGAATTTCATAAACCATTATGTATAATGACTATATGAACAAAAAAAAATGATATTGAGAAACTAAAATTTAGAAAAAGGATTCAATATGGCTTTCCACCGTCTCTCATGCATGGTAATAAATCGTTAATTTATACTATAACTATTGTTGTTGTCGAATGAAACTATTCATGCATTTACGTAATTATGTTAAGAATGACTTCATAGTACAAAACATAATATTAATTAGTATAATGCATTAATTTAATTCAGAAATAAAAGAGTAATATGTGGAAAATGAAATTGATCGAATAATTTTTTATGGATCCGATGTCAAATAATACTGGAGCAGGTGAGCTAGCCAGCCCACCTAACAATGTGACCAAGAAAGAACCTAGAAGTAGTAGTCTTGTTAATTAGCCCAATTTAAATTACTATAATGTTTAATTTTTATTTTCACCGAAAATATTAATTCCCAAGTTTTGGTAGATTTTTGCAATATGAATTCGTGAAATGGTCTAATTCTTTAACTTGCGGTCTGTTTCATTCGTTGAAAATATAGAAAACTTAACCTAATCTGCTGAAATTTTGCTTCGCGGTACGTCTATCGAACACAATATTAATATATAGGAGAGGATATATTAAATCAAATAAAAACTTTATCCCATGTAAAAACTAAAAACATTTTTCTAGATTAATGGTTTAAGACATATATCAATTCTTATATAAATTTATCCTTTTAATTTTTTTTTTTTTTTGTATAAGTTTATATATATATATATATATATATATATATATAAATGATATGTTACTCACCTCTCGGTGGACACCTTCGTGAGCACCTCGTCGTTTTATCACATTTGCATTGTTTTTTTTTTAATTTTAATTTTTATTATATATTTTAGTATCTTAGAAATTAATTTAGAAATCATAAAATCTAAAAAATCAATATTCAATTTGTTATTTTTTATTTTTAACTTCAAAAAATGAGTAATAAAATAAATTGAGCTTTGATTTTTATGTATTTTTTAGATTTTATGGTTTTTAAATTAATTTCTAAGATACTAGAATATAGAATAAAAATAATAATTAAAAAAAACAATACAAACGTGATAAAATAACGAGGTGTCCACAGGGAGATGAGTAGCATATATATATATATATATATATATATATATAGGGGAAGGTTCTTGTGGGATCCACTCCCTATGTGAGAACTAAGAACCCATCTCATCCATCCATTCATATTAGATAGATGGTTCAGATTTGTAGTAACTGATTAAATTAAACTAGATTTTTAATTTAATTAAAGCACGAGAGGGTAGAATTGGAAGAATAAATAATAAAGATATCAACGAAATCCACTAATCCCGTGATTTTCTTTCTAAAGCCTACTCCCAAAATTAGAGATTCTTTCTTCATACTACGTATTAAAGATTGGTCTCCCGTAAACAGCATATTTATCTTAGGGAGATTCTTCAAAATTGCAAACGCATTCGACGATTTTAATTCAAATTTTACTTCAAAACATATCAAAATCTACATTTCACGCAATTCAAGTGCTGGAGATAATTTTGCATGCTAGTGTTGATTTCATGATTCTTTTAAATTTTTTTCATCCTTTTTTAGTGTAAATTTTATGCTTTTTTAATTTTGATTTTGTACTTCTTTTGATATTTTTTCATGCTTTTTAGTGTTAATTTTATACTTTTTTAGTGTTAATTTCATGCTTATTTTAAATTTTTTCCCATTCTTTTTAGTGTTAATTTCATATTTTTTTAGTGTTGATTTCATGCTTCTTTTAATTTTTTTTCATCCCTTTTTAGTGTTAATTTCATGTTTTTTTCGTGTTGATGTTGTGCTTCTTTTAATGTATTTTTTTCATGCTTTTTAGTATTAATTTCATGTTTTTTTAGTGTTGATTTCATGCTTCTTTTAAATAAAATCATGCTTTTTTAGTGTTAATTTCATGCTTTTTAGTGTTAATTTCATGCTTTTTTAAAAAAAAAATCATGCTTTTTTAGTTTTAATTTCATGCCTTATTAGTGTTGATTTCATGCTTCTTGTAGGTTTTCTTTTTTCATGTTTTTTAATAAGCTATACATATGTTTTATGCTTATTTATTATTTGATTGATGCTTAAACCTCTAAAATAATGGCGCTTATATTTAGACGAACTTGAGTACTAATAAAACAAATGGTTTAGTTTAACTGAATTAAAAAATATAATTGAACATGCAGTAAAGAGAGAGTTAAGATTCAAAGAATATTTCCACAAAATAACCGCATTAACATAAATCATTCCCGTATTTAAAGGGATGCGGTGGATTTAATACTAATGAGAGTGACAAAAATATCCCTAAATCTATTTAGTAGACGGTTACTATTTATTTAACTACTTAATTTACAACTTTTAGATCTACTTAAATAAAAGGACAAGATTAGTTCTTAGTTCCCACAGAAAGGATGGTTCCCATATGAACCACACTATATATATATATATAGGTAGTAGATTATATGAAAACTAATTATTGCGTGAAACCTGCAACTCATCATAAAATATTGTATTTTATGTATAAAATGATGCATTTTGTGCATAAAATGTTGCATAATAAAATATATTATTTTATATTATTTTTATGCATATAATGCATCATCATGAGAATTTGCATAATAAAATATATTATTTTATTTTATTTTATATTATTTTTATGCATATAATGCATCATCATGAGAATGCAACATTTTATGATAAAAATGCAACACTTTTATGCATAAAATGCAACATTTTATGATGAGTTGCAGGTTTCACCTAATAATTAATTTTCACCATAACCCATCCCTATATATATATATATATATATATATATATATATATATATAAGGGTGGGTTATATTAAAAATGCTTCCTGGTCTTGTGTTAACTAAAAATAAATATATACCATTGATTTCAACAATTTGTGTGGTGGAGATCAAAAATAAGATTAGTGGATATATTTCAATTTAGACTTTTACGTTAATTAAAAGGGCATTGTGGTATTTTCATTTCACGATATATACGGATAAATCCAAGTAATATGGCGTAAATCAAGGAAGACTAGAAATCATTTGAAATTTTAAATTGTTATTATTCACAATATAATATTTATTTGCATACAAAAATTGCACCAAAATCAAAAGCTACGCCATAGTGGGAGGCGAAAACTATTCATGCATATTTTCTAATATTGCTTTTTTATATACAAATTATTGCTTGTAAATGATTTTTTATTGCTTTATATTTCTTGAGTTAGTGATATTTTTTTAATTTTCGTATAACTTATTGCAAATTAGTATATGATCATTTATTGCATATTATACAATAACTTATTGCATATTATATGATAATTTATCTCATATTATACAATAACTTATTGCATATTATATAAACTAATATTGCATTATATTTGTAGCATATAATTTAAATTATTGCATTCTATTATTATAGCATATGAATGATATAAATTGCTGCAAATTATATATTTCGGTATTGCATATTATATGATAACTTATTGCATATTATATAAAATATTATTGCATTATATTTTTAGCATATAACGTAAATTATTATTATAATGTACTACCTCCAACCCATGAAAGTAGTCTCATTTGTATTTAGCACAGAAATTAAGGAATGAGAGAATATGTGACTAAAATCAATTTTTAGGAGAGAGAGTTAATTGTAGCCATAAATTTTTTACCTTTTTAGAAAATGAGACTAATAAGTGGGATGGACTAAAATGGCAAATAAGACTACTTTCATGGGTTGGAGTTAGTATAATGTAAACTATTGCACATTATACTTTTCGGTATTGCATATTATACGATAAGTTATTGTATATTATTCTAGTACTTGTGGCGTGCACTATAATATGAATATATATTATATGATATGAATATATGTAATAGTACTTTCTTGCGCTGTAGATACGTGTTGATTGAAGTTCAGGCTGCCTAAATTTTCTTAAGTCTCATGGAATTTCTGCTACACTTTTGAAGATTCCTGCAGGCAAACATCTAATGGACCTAGTTGCTGTAGATTGGTTTAAAGATACAAAAAGAATGGATCATGTAGCTAGGCGCCCTGGTTGTGCAGCCAGGTTAGTTTCAACGGCTGATTATCTCTTCAGTGAATCTGAGTTCCTTTCTGATAGTTCAAAATTTTCGTGGTGGAATTGGTTTATTTGATAAATTTTTTAGTTTGTTCATTCTTGCTCTTGATATTATAATTAACATTGTTTCTTTCCTTCAGGTTGCTTCAGATAGAGGACTTTTCTCTATCATCTTTAATCTTCAAGTGAGTTGAATATATTGCTGATTATCCTCCTAGTTATTTCGTGTGATTGTTTGAACATTTAATAAGTTCTTTCTCTTCTAGGTGCCTGGATCGACGCACTACAGCATGGTGTTTTATTTTGTGGCCAAAGAACTAGTACCAGGATCTCTTTTGCAGAGGTTTGTTGATGGGGATGATGAGTTCCGCAATAGCAGACTGAAGCTTATTCCATCAGTACCTAAGGTAGATTCTTCTGTCCATTTGCAAAGGAATTTTAGTGCCTGGAGCTACATGTGCCTATTGCTGAATCAATGTTTTGATGCTGTTACTGGTGGTGACCTTTGACCTACTAATAATTCATGCTGTCAACATAATTCTGATGCGAATATGAGACATAAAAGAAATAGAGCTTATAAATACCTTGATGCATATCTGTTTTCTACATCTATTTTAGATTAACTCGAGTGCATAGTTTTAATGGCATTAGATTCGAAAAGAACAGTGCCAGGTAGACATTTTTTGTAGTAAATAAGCTTCCGTCCATATGTTTTTATGTGTATATTTTGTAGATATTCTTGCAGGTTTATATATGTAATAATAATGATGCTCTTCTATCTCTTCTATATATGGTTATTATACTGTTATTCCTTTTTGTCTGCATGGTACACTTTTACGGTGCATCTCAAGTTCGAAAGGTATCTATTTTTGATTTCCCATAATTAGTTGAATTGTCTACCTGCCTACTATACAGACCATGTATGCACACTCAGATATTTTATGCAGAAAGACCTACTGTGGCTTTCTTTTCCATCGTGAATACCAACTCATGAGTTCCAATGGTCATCTTTAAGTAGTCAGAACTTCAAATATTTGAAAAAAGGAGTCTTTATACTGATTGCAGAGATTTGAAGATTTTGTACTTGTTTCTGCAATCTGTCACATTCTTAATTCTATTAATATTAAATATCATGCAGGGTTCTTGGATTGTACGACAGAGTGTTGGCAGCACCCCTTGTTTACTGGGGAAAGCAGTTGATTGCAACTATATCCGTGATCCCAAGTACTTGGAAGTATGGCTGTTTTCTGTACTTTTAGAACTTGTTTACCTTGATGATCATAATTTGGTGGCTAGACAGTTTAGTGGATAGAAGGTAGGACAAAATAAAACTAATAAATCTTTCTGTTTTATTTTTTTTATGCACTAGACAAAAAAGGTGAATCACTCAAAACCAAAACAATCAAGGGTCTTGTGTTTTTCTCCCATGTGAAATCATGACAAGTAAATGTTGGGTAAAGTAGGATGTTACTTAGTAATCCACCCTTATCCGTAATAGTGAACAAGGGTATATACGTACAAATGCACTAGAGCAAGGCTGCATGTTTACCTTTCTTGACTGATTCCACCCCTTCTTTGGTCTTTCTTTTTTATTTTTCTGCAGGTTGATGTTGATATTGGTTCTTCAACTGTGGCAAATGGAGTCCTGGGCCTTGTGATTGGCGTTATTACGACACTTGTGGTTGACATGGCTTTTCTTGTACAGGTATTTAAATCTCAACTGACCAATGCTCATATAATTTGGGGAAGAAAAACAAAGTATTAACTGGAGTTGTAAAGAGAAAAACTAATGAAAAATGTGTTTCACTGACATACCTGAGATACAATTCAAATGCTAACATGCACGAGGGAGATGTGCATGCTTGTTTGAGCTAGCGAGTCTTGGAAATCCTCATTAAATATTGCAAACACTAAGAACAATCTAATTTCTAGTAAAGAACAAGTAGTAGTATATAAGAACAATCAGAACCGTTGAGTTTATTCTTTTATTTTTTAGTCTTTTCTTAAGCCGTTCATGTTGCTCTGTATTTATTCATATGGATAATAGGACATCTTAGAACAATTGCTATCTAAAATAATGGATATCTAAAATGAATACCTCTGTTTCGTTCTGGAATGAAATCGTATCACCTGTAATGCGAAATCTTGTTGATTATGCTGATTATGAGATCGTATAAATTGGTGCAATGGTGACAGGCTAACAGCACAGACGAGTTGCCGGAGCGGCTGATTGGTGCAGTGAGGGTTTCTCATATAGAATTATCATCAGCTATTGTGCCGGTGCTGGAGTCGGATCCTTCAGATTCACTCAAAACATAGTGGTGGGTATATCATATTACATATATAAACGATATTGCTATTCAAGTACATATTGCTACATTCATTCAATATTCAATATATCTAACTCTCATGATGTAGAAATTATTTTTCCCGACAATTGAGTTCAATGCAGTGAAGTTGTCTTGATCCTGCTTTAGCATTTTCTATTATGTTTTAGCATTGCCCTTTTCGCTATGCCCTACCGTGCGTTCCACCGGGAATTTTTACTTGGTCAATTTTTTGCATATTAGTTTCGCAATTTAGAACTTCAAAAACTAATAAAAACCTCAATTAAACAACTCTAGTTTAAAGCAAAGATGCATACATCAAATAAATATGAGAAGCTTATAAGCTCTTTTAAGACAACTTATATTTTCAAAAGTGTTTGGCAAATGCGAATCTTTTATTGCCTAATAGTATGATATTTTTTTATTGTACTTGTAGTTTACGACACGTGACAAATCTGGATTGGAAGATTAACTGTGTTCGCTAATGGATTTTAGATATGATCGTATGATATGGAAAAATTTGACTAACCTAATTACCCATAGAGAAAAAAAAGATCTTCAACTGAGAAAACAAAAAAAATGTTAATCTTTCATTTTAAATTTACAGTTTACAATAAAAGATATCAATCCATTAGACAATAGAGGATTTGAATATGAGAAAATGATGTTGGAAGCTGTAGTAAGGGGATGTTTGGCTAAGCTTATAAGTTTCTTAAAACAATTTATAAACCGATGAAGAGCTTATAAGCTCTGAAAATGTGTTTGGCAAAATAAGCTCTTCAAGAGCTTATGAGCTAAAAACATAAACTATAAGAGCCTATAAGCTCCTTAAAAATAAACTCTCCCACCCTAATTTATTTTTAAATTTTATAAACTCTGAAAACATCTTACTGGAGTATAATTTTTTCAAACAACCCTAACCAAACACCCCCAAGTCTAATTATTTTCCATATTCTAGCATTAGGCCTTCCACAATGTTGCTCACCAAAAAGTGAGATCTCTCCCACTTTTCCGGTGAGAGATCTCACTCCCGGAGAGATCCCCAATGCACGTGATCTCTCTGGATCTCTCCTATTTTTTAATTTTTTTTTTAATTTCTTGTTTTTAAATTTTTTTATTTCTATTACTATTTCAATTTATTAAACTTAAATATAAAATCACAAAATTTGAAATAATTTGTATTTATTAAATTCAAATACTACTAGATGTTACAATATTAAAAAAAATAACTACGCATTACTTGAAATTAAAAAAACATCTAAATATCATTTAATTTTCGCAACATCTTCAATATGCGAAAATGTTCCTCCAAATCCGCAGGCGACATCTTGCTCGTATCCTTCTCCTTCAGCTTCAGATACGTCTTGAGTGATTTGGTTTTTTCATATGCTTGTCTTTTCTTTGCCCACTCCGAGAAATCTCGATTTGCTTCCGCAGTGGCGTCGAGAAGATTGACGATTTTATCCTCCGGAAGGTTTGGTAGATGAGCACTTGGAGCACTTCCAGTAGCCTTCCCCTTTCCTTTCGCCGCAGTCCTCCCAATTGGCCTTTCACGGCTGAAGAAGGGGGAATCATCCTCGGATCTAGAAGAGTTGGACGATCCGTCAAGCCCTTTTTGGCGCTTATCAGAGCCGACGCCTTGATATTTGGGAAGCTCGTGCAAGATCTTCCAAGCATCCTTCAGAACGAAGTGCTGCTTGTTGTTCTTCTTGTAGTACATCTTGGCGGCAGCATCGTAGATGTCGTCGTTGCTCGAACCGCTTGGCCATTGCTCCTTGCATTGAAGGTAGAACCCGTTGAATTGTGTCACCTTCGTTTGAGCTCGTGAAAAATGAGACCTCAGCTGCACGGCGTCCCGATCGATGGCGTGCTCCGGCTTCTTCTGTGTGTTGTACATGATTTCGATGCGCTTCCAAAATTGGAGGCCGCTTTGGTCGACACCGTTTCTCAGATCTTCAGACACGGCCGCCCAACAAAACACGATGGCAGCCGTTTCTTCGGGAGAGTAGGCGACGGGCGGCCTATTTGTAGGAGTGGCCCCTTCGGAATCATCTTGTTTGGCCTTTGATTTCGCCTTCCCCTTTCCTTTCGATGGTGAAGGAGCGGGGACGTTGGAAACGCTTTCGAAGGAGGCGGATAGGTTCATCGTCTCCAAGCCTTGCGTTGCAAAACGATGAGGATCCGGCGGAGATGGTCGATACGATCCGGAAGAGTAGCCCTCAAATAAAGGAGGAGCCGTGGCGTAGGCGCCGAAACCGAGGACTGGCGGCGGAGTGGGAGCTTCCTCCGGGATAGGTGGGGGCATCGGCGCTGGTGCTTTGTAGTTGCCGGCATAATTTCCGTACCACGTGTTGAACTCGTTCTCCATTGGATCCGATATTTTTTTAGGAGAAAATTGAAGCAAAAACACAAGAAATTGGAGAAGAAATTGAAGCAAGAAAACAAGAAATTGGAGAAGAAAATGTGGTGAAGAACCACAATGTTGAGCATCAATTTATAGGGATGAATTGGGTGTAGCCGTTGGGAGCGAACGGCTACCCCAACGTCTCTTTCAAATTTTTATTTTATTTTATTTTAATTTTTCGCCGATTTTCGGCGATTAAAAAAAAAAAATTAGCTTGCTGATGTCAGCAAGCTTCGACCGATCTCATTGCGGAGCCGCACACACCCGCTGACCGATCTCTCTTGCCACAACGCGCGCGGGTGAGCGCTCACGAGATTGGCCTCGGTGGAAGAACGCTCACTCCGGCGCGTTGTGGCGGCCTTATTTTCCCACTATCCCATTCATATTCCAAGTGGGTCCCGATTCTCGTCAACCACACCAAGAGCAGATTTGCAGTCTTTAAATTTGACCCGCCCTCCTCCGTTTACTAAATTTTCTAATTCTGCCGGAAAAATGGAAATTCCGGCCAGCATATTTTTCGGCGTCTGGTCTAGTATCGGAGCTGTATCGTTGTATCTCGGCTTCAACGCTCTCAACAGCACCGACCTTCCCTCCTCCGTTCCTCCCACCGTCCTCTTCCTCTTCAAGCATTTTCTCGCCATCTCCGCTTCCCATTCCTCCGCCCGCACCCTCGTTTTCCAAACTAAGCTCAAGATCCATGTCCTCAAATACTGCGCCTTGTTTTTCCTAGTCTTTCTCCCGATCGCCTTCCTCAGCATCGCCGGCGAAGCTCTGGCCGTATCTTTCCGGATCTACAGCCTCGTGAACGCATTCGTTCTGATTTTCTATTTCCTCCCATGGAAGAAACGCGTTTTGGGCGACGATTTCTTCTACTATCTCTCGATTGGATTCATTCTCTTCCCACTTTTGCTTGCGCTGCCGCCTTCTAGAGGAGAAGATAGATTTCTGATGTGTGCGTTCGCATCGATCTCCAATTTCTTCGTGATTTACCAACCGTCGTACGCCGCCGTCGATTTGGAGGACTTTTGCCTTTACTTCCACTTAATGGCTACGTTCACTTTACTTTTAACGACGCAGCTCTCACCGATTCTGGTGTTGATCCCTTCCTTCTTCACCTGCATCGCCCACGCAGCCATCGCCGGAGACGAGGGCTTTCAGTTTCATCAATGGCTTGATTCACCGATTCTGGAGCAGAATCGGATTTATTCGGAGGTGAAGAGGATGGTGGGGGAGAATGTGAATGTGATTGAGTATTCGGTAGGGATAGGGGGGGACGATTCTGTTGCAGTACTTTTTCCGGCTAACGACGTTCGACCACGTGGCGGCGTTCCTCTACTTCGCGGTGGCGTGGCTGGCTAACGTGGCGCTTCTGTTGTGCCCTCATGACTTTGGGGTTTTTCAATTTCTTCTTGAGTAATGTGATCGTGGGGTGTACGGTGAGCCAGTTTGGGGTTGGGAGGATTACTTGGGTTGCATTTGCTGCTGCTTTGCTTCTGTATTTTGTAAGAGTGAAGCTGGAGTTGATTTGCGTGGTGCGTAGGGATGGTAAACCAGCAGTTGTTACTTGGCGACAGAATCAAACGCGGACCAAATGGTTTGATTATTTCATTCTCTCTCAAATTTGTATACTTTCACCATTTGCATTTGCATTTGCTATTCATCATTTTTGCACTAAAGTAAATACGACTCGGTCAAGCACGTGATTATCAAATAAGATTTGTCAACTCCTTGCATACCCACAAAGTCTTTTCTTCTTCTCATTTTTTTGTTTTCGTTTTCATCACACAACTAAATACTCCCTCGGTCACTAATAAGTGTTTCATGGCACCAACATACACAAATCGAGAAATTCCATGATTTTACCTTAATTATTACATAGAAAATTTTAAAAAGTAAGAAATTAATAATTATGAGGGTAAATTTGGTAATTTAAACTATTTTTTTTTTAATCTAGAAAAATACAATAAGACAGATATTTGTGGACAATTTTTTTTAAGAGTTAAGAGCACTTGTTAGGAGAAAGAGGGAGTATAATAAAATCGATACCTACAAAGACTTTTTATTCCAAGTTGATGCGTGCGCACATGCTAATCTATTTTAAAGAGAGTTCAAAATTTAATTAAACTTCAGTTGTCGACTATCAATGTCAACAATGCAAATCTCACTGAAACTTCTTGCATGGTGAGATTTGCATTGGTAGAATTTCACTCCTATTTAGTAGCCTTCCAAGAATTTCAAAACAAAATAAAAAGAAAAGAAAGAAAGAAATATACTACTCCCTCCGTCCCTTTCAAACTGAGTCACTTTTTTCACTAATAATTTCAAGCATTTTCGAGCGTCTTAATGATGGGTTTTAAAATAACTTTTTAAAGATTTTTTATTTTTACAGAATACTATAACACTTCAAGTATCCCGTGAAAAAAAAAAATTCATTAAAAAGTTACTTTAAAACTCATTATTAAGACGCTCGCAAATGCTTAAAATTATTGCTGAAAAAAGTGACTCAGTTTGAAAGGGACAGAGGGAGTACTTTACAAGACTATTAGACCCACAACTCAATCCGTACATGTAACGCCCCGATCCCGAAGGATTATGACGTCACCAAACACGAAAGAAAATGGGAAAAGAAAAAAAGAAAAAGGAAATAGACGGAGAACAAAAATTTTGACTAAGGACGAATTAAATCATTCAATTGAATAAGAATCTTGGGGCATTTCGTTGAAAAGTCAACAATCCATGTTTACAAGGGCACCAATCAACCACGAGAACAAAATATGAGATAGTTGACTAGTCAAAAGCTCCAAGTAACACGTAAGCAATAACGATCCGCCAATAAATGTGGAATTTACAAGTCAACAAATCAAAAGATCGCATATGGCAACAACGACAAGTTCAACAACAAGTAATAGTTCAAGAATTAGAAGTTGAATCTCTCTAGTGAGTCAGAAGCATGAAGTCCAATTGATAATTCGAATGAGTTTAAATGGATTTCATCAAGAATGGACAATCAAGAGCAAGAAACATAGTCAGAAGTTCAAGCTGCGAATGTTTACATGCCACGTCAAATAACAAACTACGATATTGTTTTCAAGTTCAAAAGGCTAAGCGGAAGCATACAAGTTCATAAGAATTAACCATAATATACATTGACTCAACAAAACAACAAAAAGAGTCAATGTTCACAATTAAGTCCATTGATCCACGTCGCTCGTCCGCCTTCATTCTTTACCTGAAAACATTTTAAAAATATTTTGGGCTGAGTGTTTGAACACTCAGTGGTAGTTCGTAACATGCTTCGTCCATCATAAAATAAAACATTTATCTTTTAAAGCATAATTGGCCAAACATAATATTCATCATAAGCTCATAATTCATAGTGGAGACCGACCTATGTGATCACATACTAAGCATATCATATTTCATATTCGGAATTCCTCATATTGGTCAAGTCCAAATCCACAATGAACTATTGAATATACATAAAATTATTTGCGTAAAAAGGACGAAAGCAATTTAAAACGTATTTATTTTAAGTTTAGTAAGAAAAACCCACCTCAAAAGCAAAGCTTATTTGTTACGCTTATAACGGAAATCCTAAGCTTGAGGTTCTCGTACTGGGCCTACAAAAATAAGTCTACTCTTAGTATCGTTGAAATAGTCTAAAACTTATAATTAATTAATATAGCTATGATACAAGTAAAATCCTAAAATTTGGGCTCAATCGGACATCAATTAGGGCTTAACGGATCAAAAATGCGAATTGGGCCTAAAAGGGCTAACGGGCCTAAGCCCAAATTGAATTTTTGAATTGAAACTGAAATTAGACCAAAACCGTTCGTCAAAATTAGAAATTGAATGCGCCATTGCGCTCGGAATAATTTTTCGAGTGAAAAAGGTATGAACTGATTTTTCAGGGGTGGGCCCCACATTTTCGAAAATTTAGAAACTGACCCCTGCTCTCTGTCTAATTCTCAAAGAGCCACCCACAAACTATCAGAAACTAAACTTTTGCCCCAAAACTATTGAAAAAGTTGCTGAATGGTCCAAAGTTCGAGTTTGGCCGGGAAACTCGCCGTCAGCGAGCCGCCGTTGCCGGCGAACACTCGCCGGAGCTTCCTGACTCTACATCGGACTTAGGTCAGCCGGAAAGTGGCCGGAAAACACCAAACCCAGCAACACACACACTAAAACGCGTATATACACACACATGCAGAAATTCAAATCTCAAACTCACTCAAAACTCAACCAAATCGGACGAATAAATACTCTATTTCAAGTATTTCGAGCCAAGGAACAAGAATATGAAGTTAGTTTTTGAAAAGGAGTGCTGCAACGGCACCAACGAAGACTTAGGGTTTTTTCGAAACTTTATGCTCGTATACGGGGCTCAAAACGACTTCAAAGCTTAAAACAAATTCCAGATTTGAAATCCTCATGTCGAGAGCTTCAATTTCATGTATGGGTTCGACCTATTCGGCGAGCGGTGGTCCGGCGGCGGCGCCGCCGTGACGTTTCCGATTCCGGCCTCATCTCGACACGATTTTTACAGATCTGTACTCCCCTCGTGACGAGGATCATCGTGATATAAAAATTTCTAAAATCCGACCACTTGAAATTTTTCCGGCGGCGGCGCCCACCGGCCACCGGCCAACCGTCGGCGCTACAGTAGCCGGATAGAGGGAGAGTTAGAGAGATTTGAGAGAATTCTATTACCTAGAGAGAGAGAGTGTGATGTGAGAAGTGATAAAAATGGTAAGTATTGGGTATATATATAACCCTAATTTGTTCATCAAGAATTCATTTTGAAACATTATTGGTTCATAAAATATTCAAATGATGTCCGATTTTAACGAGCTTTATATCTACGGATTCGTCTCGACGAGCCCTGTCATTTGGTCGTACTATTGGGTCCATATCGAACATATTTTTCGACGATACTATTCAATTACTCATAATGGGCTCATAAGCCCCTGAAATATTGGGTTTCATGCATGAGGCTTAAGAACACATTTTTGCTAATCCCCTTCTTAATGGGCTAGGCCCAACATTTCTATTTCGGGGTGTTACAGTACATGTATGGGTTGGGCTCATAATCATATGCATAGAAGCATAAACAAAAGTTTTAAATTGGGCAGAATAGAGGCCATTTGAGTAGGGACCAGATTGGTTATGATGAGAGCACCTCTATGTCGTAACAGGAAGGCAGAACAGGCACCCGTCTCACATACTTAGTTGTGAGCATTTACCACTCATCACATCTCTTTTTAACTTGCCCCAGTCCTCTCCGGCATCGCCTCTCCAGTCGCGGGAAACCCTTCATAGTCGGCTCTTTTGAGATTGGGCAGAGCTGGAATTGACACTACCTTCGGGCAGCTCGAAACACTCAAGCTCCGAATCCGGTGCAGCTCAGTGTACAGCCGGGCTCAGACTTCTGAGCGTGGCGACGTGTCGTAAGGCTTGAGGTAAGCACGCTATCTTCGGAAGAAAGGACAAGTCCACCCATTCAAGATTCTCCACATGCTTGATCTCCGCCGGCAACTCTCGTAATTCTGCGCATGCCGATATTTTGAGACCCTGCAGAAATGTAAAGCGGCTCAAATACAATTCATTCATCTAATTATCATTCCCTTCATTAGCTTTAATGGAAAAAGAAATTAAAGGCAGCAGTACCTCCGGTGGAGTGAATAAATCCCTCCAATTGCCTAACATTAAGCACAGGTTGATAAATCTTAACCAATTTGCAGGCGGCGAATGTGGGCGATCTTATGCCAATCCTCTCCACTTCCTCTCTGGCATCGCCTTTCCAGTTGTGGACATTCATCCACACGCAGTGTCTTAAGATTTGGCAGAGCTGGAAGCGATACAAGCTTTGCGCAGTCTAGAAGACTCAGGTATGTGAGCTGTTGTAACCAGTCCGGGAGTGATCCCAGCTCAGGAAGTCCAATTAGGGTTAGACGAGTAAGTGAGGGGAGGTGTTGTAACGCTTCGGGCAAGCGGGCCATCTTATCAAGACAAGTGAACCTTATATCATAAAGATTCCGGAGTTGCTTAATCTCCTCCGGCAGCTCTACTAATTCTGGGCACCAACTTATAGAGAGGCTCCGCAGAGAGGTAAGGTGCTGCAGCAACCCTTGAGGCAAACATGTCATTGTCTTAAGATGATCTAAATCCAAACTTTGAAGCTTTTTTAAGACTTGCAGACCTTCTCCTCGTGGCGTTGAGATCTCTTGTGCACCACTAATCGTCAGTGACATGAGATAAGGGAACTTAACTAGCATTTCTATTGGAAAGCATATCACGTTCTCCTCAATTTCCACCAACAAAGTAGTGAGAGTATCCTGCTCAGATATTAATGCCAGAATCGAGCTACTGCATTCTAGATCCTCCAACTTTTGCAGTGATGAGATTGGTGTCATTGTCAAAGAATAGCAACGCTCAATCTGTAGTTTTTTAAGATTTGGAAATACTTCTATATCCTCTTGATCCTTGAAGAGCCCCTTCAGATTTGGGAGATCACGCAAGTACAACACTTCGAGAGCTAGGAACTGTATCTTGGCAGAGTTTCCTTCTCCAACTTCATATTCACTTATGTACTCCACCCCCACATTCTCTAACCTCAAGCTTTTAAGACGAGGCAGCTCTCCTAAATTTGGAAGACGCTTGCAATTTCTACAATTCATCATACGAATCTCAACTATTTTTCCCAGTGCTGAGTCTGTCATCCAAAGTGGCAAGTGTCTACCTATGAAGCCTCTTATAGTTAGAGATTCAAGATTGGGGTGAGGTTGAAGTGCTTCCAACACCTTTTCATCCACATCTTCCTCTAACTTGGATGACATATTATCTCTTTCCCACGACAAGCTTAACTCCCGAAGATCCTTTTTCTCAGCAAGATTTGCTTTCTTTGCATCTATATGGTCCTTCACTCGCTCTAGATGTCGAATCTCAAGCCTTCTGCCTAGGTTCAAGCATTTCAGTTCCTCAAGTTGGTTACCCCTGTTGAGGCCCACTACAAACATACTCAATGTTTTTAGATTGGTTAACTCTCGCATTTTGGAGGGCATTTCGGACAAGGATTCACACTCTGACAAACACAGATGTTGGAGATTATGCAAGTATCTTATGTTCTTAGGTAATGCCACAAGATGATAGCAGTCATCCAAGTTCAGGATTTGTAAGTTCCAAAGACTGCATAATGAGTCAGGCAGGGTACTTATTTTAGATCGAGACATATTCAAGAATCTTAAATGTTTGAGATTGCATATAGCAGAAGGCAACTCTTTTATTGTTGCCCTGCTTGCATCTAATACCCGTACACTCCTCAACTCCATGACTGAAGACATTACTATATCTTGCTGAAAACTTTTAGGAAAGCAGACGCACCTTTCTAGCAAATTTACCTGGCGGATGGTAGATGGTGCACTCGTGATATTTTTTTCGATTTGTGTTCCAGGAACTTTATTCTCCATGACTGATAGAGCAAGATCGTGAACAAGATCATGCATTTGAATGAAGTAACGTCCAGAAGAAGAGATGCCGACATATGGGATACGCTGAAACAGAGATCTGAGAATTAATTCATTACAGATATCGTTTCCAACATCTTCCACTTGTAATGTTCCCTTTGCTGAAATGTACCCATGAGCCATCCAAAGACGGATCAGTTTTTCTTTTTCGACAACGTCGTCCTTAGTAAAGGCTGCAAAATAAGCAAAGCACTGCCTGAGCTCCAAAGGAAGATGATGATAACTCAATCTCAAAGCTGGCATTATCAAACTCTCTTCTTCCGATAGCTTCCACTTATCACTCTCTCTCACATAGATCCATTCCTTTTCAGCTCTTTTGAACCGTAGAATTCCTCCGAGAGCCTTAGCAGCCAAGGGCACCCCGGCACACTTTTTCACAATTTGTTTCCCAATTCTTTCCAGCTCCGGATATTTCAGTTCTTCTTCGGGTCCGAATGCAAATTGTCTGAGCAGCATCCAGCAATGCTCATCCGACAGCCCCCTGAGGCGGTGAGGTGGAAGTGTTCCCATTATATCAGCTACCTTCTTCTGGCGTGTGGTGACGATGATCGATGATCCAATCGAGCCACATGATAGAATATCTTTCAGCTCACACCACTTCTCTTGATGGTCGTTCCACACGTCATCCAACACGATCAAATACCTCTTCTGGCTCAACAACTCCCATAGGCGACGCTGCAGAGCATCCAAGTGCTGCAGATCTGATGCCTTTCCAGTTCCAGTGGCAGATTCAATCATCGCCTTCACCAAAGTCTTCATCTCAAAATTATCAGAGACACAAACCCAAATTCTTCTATCGAAGCAGTCCACCACTCGGGGATCGTTATAGACTAGTTGAGCAAGAGTCGTTTTCCCAAGGCCACCAACACCAAGTACCGGAAGCACGGTCATGAACTCTTGTTTCTCCCTTGCATCTTCCACCAACATCTTCACAATCTTGTCTCTATCTCCTTCCCTACCAAAAATCTTATCAGAATCGTTCAACAGGGAACCAGTCTCCCGTGAGGCAAAAGCAACTTCTCTAGGTCTATCCACGGGAAACTCGAGCAAGTGAAACTTAGCCCGCTCCGCAGCAACAGAATCGAGTCTCTTTGTAACATGCTTCATCCTCCTCCCGATCTTGTGTCGATACAGAATTTTCTTCAGGCCATAGCGACTGAGTTTGCTGCCGGAGTGGTTGAGTTTGGATACATGAGTATTGCACTCGTCCAAGATGTCATCAATCTCATGAGCAAGGGCGTTGACTTTGCGGAGCCAGTCTCGGATGGGCCTGCTCTCCGTCTGCCTGAGTTCAGCGTCCTCCAGCACAGCTTGGATGGTGGTGAGGGTGCTGGAAAGCTTATCCATCTCCTTCTCCACGCCCATAATTATTCCGATCTCCTCCTTAATCAAGGCGCCCAGATTATCAAGAACAACTTTTAGAAATGCCTCCGCCATGAAAAAGCCCAGATTTTGAAAAACGATACCCTTTTTGATTGTCAAGGTATCACAAGATGGAATGAGGGGATAAGATGAAATGAGGGGATGCTGTGAAATGGTCTTTACAAATTATCTAAATGAAAGACTTCCATTGGTATTTATTTTCCACAAAAGTACCCCACCAGGCCACCGCCATTTAATTAGCACTCATAAGTCGAGTAATTGAAAATATACTTTTGACGATTCCCCCCCTGTATATGTGTCTTCCTTTTTTATTTAATAAATTAACTCTACATTTTTTGCTATCTCAATCATTTTGGATTCAAAACTTGAAATAATCGAATTTTCTTTTTCTATTAAATTTCTGTTGCTTGAAAATTTCATACATGTACAGATGTACTATCTCCTAACCGTTTTTATGCTTTTTTTATTTTACTAGCAGAGATTACGTGCGTTGCACGTATAAACTCGTATTTAACATAATTAATTTATTTCAAATGTTATTCTTCCATCCCAAATATTTATGTGATTTTCATTTTTTTTGGGACATCCTCAAATACATTTTATTTTATGATTTAAAAAATATTCTCTTACATATTTTTATGTTTGGAGGCAAAGAAAAGATTTTAAATGACAATATAACATTTAAAACATATAATTCATCAACATTGCAGACAAAAATAACTCTAAATTAATTACATTATATCGTATTCGACTCTTTCAAAATTCTATGTTGACATTGATAATCATCATTTGTGTATTATAATAGCGATCCTAGAAGAAACATATACTACCTCCGCCCCGCAGTAATTATCCATAAAGGGGAATATATGTGAGGTATTAAATAATAAATGTGGACAATTACCGCGGGACGGAAGGAGTATTATATATTTTTGATTTTAAGGGAAAAAAGTTAACACAAACTGCTTTACTAATTGATTTTATGGCTTTAATAATAGTCATATAGAAAAATATTCTCAATTTGTTACTCATCGTATAGTAGTGGGTAAAAAATATATATATATTCAAGTCCATATCCTATAGTTTTCTTGTAGCTTATTAGTTGTCACCCATCACTTTTTGGTTTAATTGTAGTGTTTTCAGTCTAAGCTAATAAATTAATGTTTAAATCCACTTGTTTCATTGAAACTCACATTCTCGTATGAACAATCTTCAATTAGGATGGGGATAGAATATCTAAACTCCATCCTTATGATCATACCAATGAACCTATTTACTCTCTCATAGTCTCACAATATGAAAAAGTCTATCATGAATGTAAAGTTATGTAACAAATCCATTAAAATGAAATCCCTTGTCCCCATTTTCCTGCCTCAATAATGTTCAGATATTAATTTTTTTAGTTTCATAATTATTATAATAAACATTGTTTATAACTAAAATTGAAATTTTAAAAAACTATACCAAGTTGAATTTAACTAATAAGACTAAAATTAAATGTTAAAAGATAATTATGGACCCTAGAAAATAATTGTAAAATTAAATTAAACCAAAATAATTAAAATTATTGTAAAAAAAAAATTATAAAAGTAATTAGAATTAATTTTTTAGGCATGATTGGAACACAAAAATTAAGATAGGTAATCATATGAGAATCATGAGATTAAATTTGTAGTCCAACTATATTCAGTTATTCACTCATATTTATAAAGGCAAATTTATTATCAATTTACATTTCATCAAAAACTGAACACACATTAATATAAAATTAACAAATATATTGAGAATTCAAGCATTAGTGCCTTGGCCCTTGACTACCAATATCGAAAGATTAGGATAGAAAAAAATTGTCATTCTTCTTAATAATTTTTTCCTTAAACTACGTGACCAAAAAATGTGCTAAGATAAACAGGACGGAGAAAGTATATTTCATTCTATGCCTAAAATAGATATAAATAAAAATTATTTTAAAAAATCAAAAAGAAGAGGAAATCTCCCATATTGTGATGGGGACAAATATAATTGGTAAGTATTTTATTTCGGCAATGTAATCGTTAATCTAATTAAAAAGAGTTATAATTTCAATTATTGGATTGTGTTGTATTATTGAATATTTCTTTTTTAATTCCCTTTTCTTTTCTTCTATTTATTGAGAACTCAACATATTTTCTCACGAATCCAATAAATCATAAACTCTTATAACTTTGATCAACAAATTAATGGTACTTTTCTTATCCTTCTTGTTATATAGGTATATGAATTAGATAAGGATTAGTTGCGTTGTCTAGTTATATTATATTATTATTTGATGCATATCTACTTAATGATAATATTAATATACTAATAATATTATTAAGGGCAAAATAGGTATAACAAATTTTGTAAACAAGACACTTTTTATAATAGTATAGATTTTTAACGTTGAAGTACTTAGATTAAAAAATATATATATTCTACCTATTCACTCGAAAAATAATTACTTACCTAGAAAAGTAATTAGTTCACCTCTTCATGAGAAAGAGAGAAATTGCAAACTGGAATATCCCAAATTAAATTTTCTTTTGAATATCCTATAAAAAATAAAAATAAAAATAAAAACAAGCTATGAAACTCTTAAATATTCTACTATTTCTATCAGCGGTCGATTTCAAAATGAAAGCAAAATCAGAGCGGAATAAAAGGACAAGACTTCGCCACGTTCGCACTATTTAAGCTCTAAAATTGTTGAAACTAGTTTGTATCCCGTCGAAATTCGACGGGTATCACTAATAACTTTATAATATATTTTATAAATTTAATGTTAAATAATATATTTTCCTTTATAAAAATTTGACAATAATAAGTATTTTTTTAACTAAAATAATTTTAAAAAATTATTTGCCAACGCGCCACCTCAAAATTGATTTTATATTTAATATATTGTGAAGTATCTTAACCTTATTGACCTCAAAATTAATTTTGTGTCTAGCTAATATATTGTCAAGTGTCTTAAATTAAAAAACATATTCTTTGTTACAAAAATTTGACAAATATATTTCAAATACTAATTGGTCAACGGGCCACCTCAAAATAATCATTTTGTGTCAATAAAAATTTGACAACCATAGTTATGTACACATACTAAAAAAAATTAAAAAAACCTTATTGGCCAATGGGCCACTTCAAAATTGATTTTGTATCTAGCTAATATATTGTCAAATATCTTAAATTAAAAAATATATTTTTTGTTATAAAAATTTGAAAATTATATTACAAAAACGTATTGCGGGCCACCTTAGAATGCTCATTATGTGTCAATAAAAATTTGACAATCAAAATTATCTTCACATACTAAAAGAATAATTAAAATAACTTACTGGCCAATGAGTCACCTCAAAATTAATTTTGTACCTAACTAATTTATTGTCAAACATTTTTTCATATGATATGTTATATATATATATATATATATATATATATATATATATATATATATATATATATATATATATATATATGGATATGTTATGGTGAAAATTAATTATTACGTGAAACCTGCAACCCATCATAAAATGTTGAATTTTATGCACAAAAGTGTTGCATTTTTATCATAAAATATTGCATTCTCATGATGATGCATTATATGCATAAAAATAATATAAAATAAAATAATATATTTTATTATGCAAATTCTCATGATGATGCATTATATGCATTATATGCATAAAAATAATATAAAATAATATATTTTATTATGCAATATTTTATGCACGAAATGCATCATTTTATGCATAAAATGCAACATTTTATGATGAGTTGCAGGTTTCATGAAATAATTAATTTTCATATGATCTACTACCTATATATATATATATATATATATATATATATATATATATATATATATATATATATATGACAATTATATTTCAAAAACTTATTGGCTAACCCGTCCCCATATCCGCCTCAGAAAATCCCCCATACCCGGCCCCTTACCCGATTAAATTAAAGAGGGAGCGGGACGGGGATTACCCGCCGGGGGAAGGGTACCCGTTTAATTAATTCTTTTTTACAAAAAAACTGATTTTTATAATAATAAAAATTGTTAAAAAATTAATTAAAACTATAATCATTATTAAAAAAATAAAAGAATTGTAAATTATTTAAAAAATTATCAAACAATAATAATTAAATACTTAATTTACTGAAATTTTAAACATAATTTATAAATATAAAATTTTAAATTTACCTGTCCCGAACCCGAACCCGAACCCGACTCGGGTACATGTTTTTATACCCGTTCCCGCCCCCGATTATCTCCCCCCCCATTAGGAGCGGATACCCGCGGGTACCCAAACTCGCGGGTAAAATCACCATCCCTATGTCATTTAGGGTGAGACGGATTTGGAAAATTCAGGTATCGGGTATTTCTGAACCCGAAAAAATAAAACTTGAGATCCTGAATTTTTTATTGATATTTTGTAATAAAATAAATAAGTACTACAATTATATAAGCATTAACTTTAACAAATAACAATTTGATAATAATTCACAGTTTGTTGTGGTATAGGATTGCTATTAAACGTGTAGTTTTTTCTTCTAATATAATTCTCCTTTTGAGTTTTGAGTCTTTTGACTATGCCTATTTTATGATCTATTTTGATTTTTGGCAGATTAAATTTATGGTTTTGACAGATTCATGGTTTTGCTATTAAATTTATAGTTTTGACAGATTTGTGTTAGTTTCGATAGCTTGGTTGGCTAAACAGTTTGCATAGTTCTGGGCAAATTTTATTCTAAAAAGTAATTTTAAAAAATCAGGATTTTTTCGGATACCTGAATACCTGAATGGGACACCCGAACGGGTATTTGGGTACCCTAATAAATTTTTGGGTTTGAGTTCGAGTAGTGAATTTGTGAATTTTCGGGTTGGATACTACTGATTTTGTTCTCAATATTTATATTTTTCAGTTTTTATGTTTGCTATAATCAGTGCCTAAAGAATGTTGTTTCTAATTATTGATAATATTAATAATAATTGGATCATTCTTGTCATTTGATGAATCTTTTCATATCATTGAAACAAAAACTATCATAATTATTATATCAAAGAGAAATTTGCAATTTGTCAAAGGTGAATGCACGTGGTCTATAAGATATTTGCTATAATAATTTCTCTCATTTCTATTGGTGAAGAATACAAGTATATAAAGGATACAAGGGGATGACTAGAAATCTAGAAGGTAAGTAAATCCCTAAGAATACGTGAAAGAATACAACAGAATAACAAATTGATTTTGTCAAATAATAAGAGTATATCAAATCTTTTTATTTGACTCAATTGTATCCTTAATACGCCCCCGCAAAATTGACGTGCCGTCGGCAACAGAAATTTTGGAACGTAGGCTCTCGAATCTAGTTCGTGGCAGCGATTTCGTGAGCAAATCAGCAAGTTGATCCAAGGTGTTGACATAAGAAACCTTAACTAAGCCTTTTGATGAAAGATCTCGAACAAAATGGATATCAATCGCAATGTGTTTCATACGAGAGTGCTGAATAGGATGTAACGCCAATCTAGTTACACCCATGTTATCACATAAAATTCTAGGAGGAGATGAAATAGGCAGTCCAAGATCACGAAATAAATGAGTGATCCAGCAAACTTCGGAGGCAGCGGAAGCAAGAGCCCGATATTCTGCCTCAGTAGAAGAGCGAGCAACACCGCTTTGTTTTCTAGATCTCCAAGAAATAGGATTTGAGCCTAGAAAGACAATGTAAGCAGAAGTGGATTTGCCATCTCGTGAATCACCACCGAAATCAGAATCAGAGTAAGCTGTAATCAAGGACGACGATGAGGTCCTTAGAAGAAGGCCGTGGCATAAAGAGCCTTTTAAATAACGAAAAAGGCGCTTTACGGAACTCCAATCTGTAGAAGTAGGTTTAGACATGGCCTGAGCAAGTTTATTTACAGTAAAGGCAATGTCAGGACGAGTCAAAGTGAGATACTGAAGCCCTCCAATAGCACTCCTATATTCAGTTGGATCAACAAAGCCGGTAGTAGATCCAGGTTTAGATGCAATAGGCGTATTGATAGGCTTAGCTCCGTCCATGGAATGACGACGGAGAAGATCAACAATATACTTATGTTGAGAAAGAAACAAGCCTTCAGCACATCGAGCAACTTCAATGCCCAAAAAGTAAGATAACTGACCAAGATCTTTAACCGCAAAAGAAGCATGAAGGGTGAGAGAGGCAATATGATAGGTGCTTGATCCTGTGATGATCAAATCATCAACATAAACAAGTACAATAAGACGAAGAGTACCTTGGTGTAATGTGAACAAGGAATCGTCAGTACGAGATCTCTTGAATCCGAATGATAGGAGTGATGTACTAAGAGCGTGATACCAAGCACGTGGAGCCTGACGAAGTCCATATAAGGACTTCCGTAGGAGACAAACATGAGAGGGCGCACTTTTGTCAACAAAACCAGGTGGCTGCATCATATAAACAGGTGTAGAAAGTTTACCATGCAAAAAGGCATTACTAATATCCATCTGCCGGATTGGCCAATTTTGAGCAAGCGCAAGAGATAACACCATACGAATGGTGACAGGCTTGACTACGGGGCTGAACGTTATAAAATTAAAAAAAAACAAAAAAAAAAACATAGGAACTAATAGGGGTCTTTTCTGTTTGCACGAATGAAACAGAAAACATAAGAGCTAACTATGAAATAGAGATGCAACCACATAAACTAAAAAAGACAGCAGAATCCATAACCATTTCTCTACCCCTAACTTCTCAACGCATCCAAAGACTTCCATAGTCAATAATTAGGATAATCATGCATTGCATCAACGCTCTTCAACCTTCTCCGACTGCAGTTGTGTGCCAACTAGTGACCAGGAGATGTGCTCTGCCCCTCAACAATGTAAGTGTTCGCATGTCGTGCTCTCCTCAATTCTCATCTAGTCGAGCAAGAGTGCCCGGTCCTGAGAATCAAGCCAGAGTTAAGCTCTGCATTGTAGATCCTCCAACTTTTTGAGTGATGAGATTGGTGGCAGCACTAATGAAGAATAACGCTCAATGGTTAGTCTCTTAAGATTCGGGAATGCTTCTTTACTCTCTTGCTCCTTTGACAGCCCCTTCAGGTTTGGGAGATCACGTAAATCCAGCTCTTCTAAAGCTGGGAACTGTATCTTTCTCCTGTGTTTCCGTTTCCAACTCCTCCTCCTTCTTCAATTATGTACTCCACCTCCACATTCTTCAACAACAATATTTTAAGACGAGGTAGCACTCCGAGTTTTGGAAGACGCCTGCAATTTAGACAATCCTCTATCTCAATCTCAACTATTTTGGCAGAGCTGAGCCTGTCATCCAAGCTGGAAAATATCTACCGCTAAAGCCTTTTATACCGAGAAATTCAAGATTGGGATGTGGTTCGAGTGCTTCCAACACCTTTTCATCAGTTTCTTGATCTATCTCTGATGAATTGTTTCTTTCCCAGGAAAAGCTTAACTCCTTAAGATCCCTTTTGTTAGCAAGATTTGGTTTCTTTGCATCCATATGGTCTTTTAAGCTCCGGATATTCCTTTTCTTCTTCGGGTCTGAATGCACATTGCCGGAGTAGCGTCCAGCAATGCTCATCCGACAGTGCCTCCGGGCAATGAGATGGAAGTGTTCCCATTATATCAGCAATCTTCTTCTGGCGCGTGGTGACGATGATGGACGACCCCGTTGATCCACATGATAGAACATTTCTCAACTCGAGCCATTTATGTTGCTGGTCGTTCCACACATCATCCAACACGATCAAATATCTCTTTTGCCTCAATAACTCCCACAGGCGGCGCTCTAGAGCAGCCAAACCCTGCAGATCCGGAGCTGTTCTGGTCGCATATTCAATCATGGCCTTCACCAGAGTCTTTATATCGAAATCGTCGGAGACACACACCCAGATTCTTCTCTCAAAATGCTGCACCACTTTTGGATCGTTGAAGACTTGCTTAGCTAGAGTGGTCTTCCCAAGGCCTCCAACGCCAAGTATGGGAAGCACCGACATCTCTTGCTTCTCCCCTGCACCTTCCATTTCTACCAGTATCTTCACGATCTTCTCTCTATCTTCGTCTCTACCATAGATCTTGTCCGGCTCGTTCAACAGGGAACCCGTCTCGCGCGAGACAGCAGCAGCAGCTTCTCTGGGCATATGCATATCCAAAGGAAACTCGCGCAGATGAAACTTAGCTCGCTCCGCAGCAACAGAGTCGAGTCTCTCCGTAACTGGCTTCACTCTCCTGGCGATCTTGTCCCGATGCAGATTTTTCTTGAGGCGGCTGTAGAGACTGAGTTTGGACTCGGAGTGGTTGAGCTTGGAGAAATGAGTGTTGCAGTCATCCAAGATGTCATCGATCTCATGGGCAAGGGCGTTGAGCTTGCGCAGCCAATCTTGAATGGGCTTGCTTTGGATCTGCTTGTCTTCGGCGTCCTCCAACACAGCTTGGATGGTGGTGAGGGTGCTGGAAAGCTTCTTCATCTCCTCCTCCACGCCCATAATCAACCCTATCCGCTCTGTAATCAAGGAGCTGAGATTATCCAGAATCACTTGAAGAAATGCCTCCGCCATTACACCAACAACAAAAAACCAGGGATGTTTCTTTTGAGTTTCGAGGGTCTTAGTTAGTAAGAGAACGGCCAACACATATATGAGATTAATCAGAACAACAGATCAAATATTCATTGTCTGTAGAGATAAAACCCTTGAAAGGTTCAATTCCACTAATTTCCCCTCCACTCCACGTACTAAAAACGGATGGGATGGTTACCAGTCGTATTTCTTATCTTAATTTTCATTAGTTTTATAAAAATTATTAGAACATATAATAAATCATAATAAACATTTATAAATAAAAATTTAAATTTTTAATGGTTATAATTTTTAGTTTTGAATTTATCAACACTAATATAACTAATAAAAGTAAAATTAAATGATAAGACATAGTTATAAATTTTAATTGGATTGGTGAACCCTAGAAAATAATTATAAAATTAAACTAAATTATTATAAATTAAAATTATTGAAGAAAATGCATAAAATTATTAAAACTTAAAATTTGATACTTACAATTGGAACACAAAATGAGGACAGAAAATTTCAAGTGTACTAAAAATTCCTATGCTATAAAAAATATTTTTTTGTTTTTTTTAGGGATAAAACCCTTTGATCTAAGATAATTATAATTAATTATACAAAGCTATGCAGCCAGTAAATTTGACGTTACCATGATATTGGGCTCACTTTTTTGTGTTGAACTATTCTAAATTACAAGATGCATTATTCCCAATAAAAAATATTGACCTATCATAGTTATGCTCTTCCTTATTCCTAGAAGATTAATAAAACTGCATGATTCATGATTCATATTGACCTTGCATTGCCTTTGTTCAACAATTCAAATGAAATTAACTTTTATAAGTATTTATTTCCCACTAGAGAACCCCACCAAGCCATCAAATGAAATTAACTTCCACAAGTATTACTTCAATTAACTGCATGATTTAGACCTCATTGACTTTGCCTTCCATCATTTTTGGATTCAAAACTTGATATAATTGAATTTCTATTGACTTTGTGTTGCATTAAATTTCTCTTGTGAAACACAAATTTTATATATGGAAAATTCAACAATATAACATATGTATGTAAAAATAAATAATTGTCCTATTTAGCCGTCGATTTCAAAATGAAAAATAATGAAAGCGAAATTAGAGTTGCAATAACGCAGAATAGAGACTTTAGAGGATTGGCGGATGAGCCAATGCAGACCATCTATTGCATTTTCGTTTAACATTGTTAATTGCATCAATAAATCACTATCACGTGCTCACAATATTTTTGGAATTAGTCATTTTATATTTTGATATTTTTTTATAAATGCTGATCTTAAAAATATTATAGACACGTCAATAACTTTTTAATATTCAATAACCTTTTATGAAGGTTGTAGAAGCATCGTTGTATAAGGTTTTTTTAGGAACATATATATTGTAGCCGTTTGTACATTAAGTATGGCTACATTCGGTAGTGAGCATTTTTCAATACATGATATATACAAATATAATGCATTAATCATTATAATACAGTATGAATATAACTAATTAATTTAGATTGTAAATTACTCAATTATCAACGTTCAACGTCACAGTCTCATTTCTTACAGAAAATTCATTCATTCGCACGAACATATATAAATATTGTGAATTCACAGCACAACAAAAAGCATCAAATAATGGAAACTCGATCTACAGACAACGAGAATCATAAATTCCGAATCCATAGAAAAATAACTTTACAAGTAGAAATCAATATCAATGCAAACATAAAATTAAAACATCACTCTTCTCCATAATTAATGAAGTTATTAACCAATTCGGAGGCGGGGAATGTGGGAAATCTTGTGCCAATCCTCTCCACTCCCTCTCTCGCATCGCCTTTCCAGTTCTGGACATTTCTCCACACTCAAAAACTCCAGATTCGAAACAGCAGCCGGAATCGACACGATCTTCGGACACTCTTCAACACTCAGAGACACTAACCGCTCCAACCTCTCCGGAACTGATTCCAGCTCAGCAAGTCTCCCTAGGAATAGCTTCCTCAGCGATGAGAGATGGCGTAAGGATTGAGGCAAGCGCTTCATCTTCGGAAGATCGTACAACACCAAGCATTCAAGATTACGGAGACGTTCAATCTCCTCCGGCACCTCTGCTAGTTCCGGGCATGACACTATGCAAAGGTTGCTTAGAGAAGTAAGGCTCCGCAGCACCTCTTCTTTAATGCATTTCATCGCCTTACAATCTTCTATACTTAAATGCTCAAGCTTTTTCATGGCTTTCACACCTTCTCCTATCGAAGAGATCTCTTCCGTACTAGTACTGATCGTCAGTGATTGGAGATTGCTCAACTTCTCCAGCGTCGTCGTCGTGTTCTTCTCCTCGATCGTCACTGCAAGTGTGGTGAGACCGTTTTGAGATGGGAGTGAAGCCAGAGCTGAGCTGCTGCATGTTAGATTCTCCAGTTTTTGGAGAAATGAGAATGTTGGCGGTGTTAATGAAGAGCAGCGTTTGATGCATAGCTCTCTGAGATTCTTGAGTGCTTCTTCACTCTCTTTCTCCTTTGATATTCGCTTCAGAAATGGGAGATCGAGTAAATAGAGGTGTTCGAGAGCCAGGAACTGTGTTTTTAATGGTGTTTCATCTTCAATTATGTACTCCAACCCCACATTCTCTAACCTCAACTTCTTAAGATGAGGTAGCTTTCCTAGTTTTGGAAGATGTTTACAATTTCTGCAATCTTTTAAACTAATCTCAACTATTTTTCCCATAGTTGAGTTTCTCATCCAATGTGGAAAATATCTACCACTAAAGCCACATATGGAAAGAGATTCAAGATTGGGGTGTGGTTCGAGTGTTTCCAACACCTTTTCATCAGTTTCTTGATCTATCTCTGATGAATTGTTTCTTTCCCATGAAAAGCTCAACTCCTTAAGATCCTTTTTGTCACCAAGATTTGATTTCTTTGCATCCGTATCGTCTTTTACTCTCTCCAAGTGTTTAATCTCAAGTCTTCCTCCAAGGTTCAAGCATTGCAGTTCCTCGAGGCAGTTACCTCTGTTGAGACCCACTACGAACATACTCAGTGTTCTCAGGTTGGTTAGCTCTCTCATTCTAGGGGGCATCTCCGACAACAACTCGCAGTTTCTCAAAAATAGGTGTCGAAGATTATTCAAGTATCTCATGTTCCTAGGTAAAGCCACCAGCCTGAGGCAGAAATCCAAGTTGATGGTTTGCAAATTCCAAAGAGTGCATAATGAGTTGGGTAGAGTCTGGATTTCAGATCTAGACAAATTCAAGTATCTCAAATGCTTGAGATTGCCTATGGAATGAGGCAGTTCTTTTATTCCTGCAAAACTTGCATCCAATACTCTTAAGCTTACTAGCTCCAAGATGAAAGAAATGTCCATATCTTGATGAAAAGTTTTTGGAAACATGACAATTCTTTCTACCAAGTTTACCTGGCGAATAGTAGATGCACTTGCCATATTTCTTTCACTCGATATTCCGGGAACTTTGTTCTCCATCACTGACTGCGCCAGATCGTGAACAAGATCATGCATACTTATCCTGCTATTGGCAGTAGGCTGTAAAAGAGATCTGAGTATTAGCTCATTACATATTTCATTTCCAACGTCTTCCGTTTGTAATACTCCCTTTGATGAGATAAACCCATGAGCCATCCAAAGAAGGATCAGTTCTTCTATTACGATTTGATAGTCCTTAGGAAAGGCTGCAATATAAGCAAAGCACTGCCTCAACTCCAATGGAAGATGATGATAACTCAAGCTCAAAGCAGGCAGTATCAAACTGTCTTCTGGCGATAGCTTCCATATTTCGCTTTCTCTCACATATATCCATTCCTCAACTTTCCTTTTAAATCGTAGAATCCCCCAAGAGCCTTAGCAGCTAAGGGGACACCAACACACTTTTTCACAATCTGTTTCCCAATTACTTCCAACTCTGGAGTTAACTCTTCTTCTTCGTTGGGTCCGAAGGCACGTTGCCTGAGAAGCAACCAACAATGCTCATCCGACAGCCCCTCCAGGCAGTGAGGTGGAAGCGTTCCCATTATATCAGCAACCTTCTTCAGGCGAGTGGTGACCATGATCCATGATCCGGTCGAGCCACACGATAGAATATCTTTCAATTCATACCATTTCTCCTGTTCGTCGTTCCAAACATCATCCAACACGATCAGATATCTTTTACCGCTCAGCAACTCCCAGAGGCAACGCTCCGGTGCATCCAAGTGTTGGAGATCGGACGCTCTCCCACTCCCCGTGGCGGATTCAATCATCGCCTTCACCAAAGTCATGATCTGAAAATTATCAGACACACAGACCCAAATCCTTCTGTCAAAGTGTTCCACCACAATCGGATCGTTGAAGACTAGTCGAGCCAGAGTCGTCTTCCCAAGGCCACCAACACCGATTATCGGAAGCACAGAGATCGTCCTCTGTTCCTCCCTCACCAAAATCTCCACAATGCTGTCTCTGTCCTTCCCCCTACCATAAACCTTATCACACTCATTCAACAACGAACCCGTTTCGTGCGCAGCAACACCTTCTCTCAGCCGACACACCGGCATCTCACGCAGGTGGAACTTCTCCCTCTCTTCAACCACAGAGGCCACGCGTTCGGTGACTAGCTTCATCCTCCTCGCGATCTTGTGCCGGTACAGGATCTTCCTGAGGCTGTAACGGCTGAGTTTGTGATGGGAGTTGCAGAGACTGGAGACATGAGTGTTGCAGTCATCCAAGATGTCATCGATCTCGTAAGCGAGGAGGTTGAGCTTCCGGAGCCAGTCTCGGATGGGCCCGCTCTCGATCTGCTTGTGCTCGGCATCCTCCACCACAGCTTGGATGGTGGCGAGGGTGCTGCACACCTTCTTCATCTCCTCCTCCACGCCCAAGATCAACCCGATCTCCTCCTGAATCAGAGAGCTCAGGTTATCGAGAACGAACTGCAAGAATGCCTCTGCCATACCCAAAAGTACGTATAATTTTCTCATTTAAGAGAAAAGAAATATATGGATTTTGTTTTCTGTTTTTATTTTTACTGTTCGAACACCTAAATATCAGAGATGCTATAAACAAGGGTGAGAGCTTTTGTATTCCGTGAGAACTGCTCCAAGCCTCCAAGAGAGCGCTATTCAGCTGCACTATTTTTGTCAGGATTGTATATTTTTTTCTCTTTAATTTCTAGTATATAATAAAATTTAAAAAAAAAATAAAAAAATCTGTATATGGTTATTAAGCTGATATTTCAATATAAAATATTTAAAAAATCATCCTATAGGGAACCGAATAAAAAATAGCATGTATAGATTATACTCCATTCCTCTATGATATTTGTTTCTCAACTTTAATGGCAAACATTTTAATATATGTGATGATTGAAAATTAAATGTATTAAGTGGAGGTCAATATCGCAGAACAAGAGGAGAAGACCTCTTATCTCTATAATCAAAGCCACCATTATCGTGGCTACCGGAGTTAGTAGACGCAACCCATTTAGGCGTGGTGGGACCGTCCTCATCGGGAAATAGATCGAGTCCGGCTTCAATTGTGGTAAATTTACGGTGGTAAGACTCGGCCCAAATTACTCCCTCCATTTCGTGCAAAAAGCTTCATTTTTTTTTGAAAATTATGACACGCTTTTCCACACTTCTTGATGATGGATTTTAAAATTAATTTTTGAAGAATTTTTCCTTTGACGTGATACTACGAGTCAGTTAGATTTAATGGGCAACCAGTCTGGGGTTTGGATCAATAAACTAGAATACGACATATGCATGCTAGCTTTTTCTACTTCACGTATTAAAATTGGATATATGATTTCCTAATTTTTGTTCCATCCAATTAATTTATCGCATATATATGTATAGGATGAGGCAAAAAATAAGTTATCTATTGAACACTAAGTTTATATAAAAATACCTACAACTTAATAAAACTTAAAATCTACCTAAACTTTCAAAAATCACCCTAAAATACCCTTACTTTATCCCTTTCACCTCCTCCCTCTCACACACACTGACGCACACACACACTCCCTCTCACACACACTATCACACACACTCTCCTCCACCTCTCTCTTTCACATTACCATGATGCACTCACGCACATACACACACTCCTCCGCTTTCTCTTATTTTTTCTTTTCATTTCCTTTTTCCTTTTCTTGTTTCTTTTTATAAAAAAAAAAAAAAAAATTATGTTTTTTTTCTTTCCCTTTTTTTCTATTTTTCAATTTTTTTCCTTTTTCGTTTTTTTTTTTCAGTTATTTTTTTTTTCCTTTTCATGTTTTTATTTTTCCTTTTTTTTTTCATGTTTTTTCGTTTTGTTTTTTTTTTTTACTATAAGGAATATCAAACTTGATAAGAAATTATCAAATTCTTACAATCTCTGACTCGTTTGGTAAGAATTTGACAATATCTTATATTATCTCATAATTTGGTAATAATTGTCAAGTTGTTTGGAACAAAATTTGTATGTTTGCTCGTAAATTTGTAGTTGGAAATTTCAGTTTCTTACTTCTAATTTTGGTTAGAAATTTTAAGTTCTTACCATATTTTATGTTAGAATTTGTTAATTTCTTACACTCTCGTAAGAATTTGTATGTGTGTCCGTAACTCAATAAGAAATCTTAATTTCTTACTTTTAACTTTGGTTAGAAATATCAAATTCTTACCAAATTTTTGTCATGACCGCACTTTGCTAAATTTTATCTTGTCCAACTTGATTAGTAGAAATTTGTCAATTTCTAACCTTCTCCAACTAGTTTAGTTAGAATTTGACAATTTCTCATATTGTACCAATTCACTTGTTAAAATTCTTACCTCTAATATCGGTTATAAATTTTATTTTCTTACCAAATCTCTACACTAAATTCAATTTATTACATTCATCAACTCACGATTTTAATGGTAATAATTTGATAATTTCTTATATTTTATTTGGTAATAATTTGTTAATTTCTTATATTTTCTAAAACGTCTTGTAATAATTTGTACATTTCTTACAATCTTAAACTTGATTGGTAAGAATTTGTCAATTTGTTATGGCTAAGTTGGTTAGAATTTGTTAATGTCGATGCTTAGGCCGTACAAAAGCGAGCGCCGCACGATATATCGAAGATCCCTCAAAGTTGATGCAGCTCAAGAACTATTTGTCTTCACGTTCGACCCTACCGAAAGCAAGAAGAGGAGACCGAGGGAAGAAGAAGAAGAAGAAGAAGAAGAAGAAGAAGAAGAAGAAGAAGAAGAAGAAGAAGAAGAAGAAGAAGAAATCTAACTTGATTATAGTCATGACTGCTATGTTTGACTGGAGATATTATATTAAAATGATAAAATCTTACTGCGATAATAATGAGAATTGATCAATTCTTATGTTCTGTGGGTGATATTTGTTAGAATTCTTAAATTCTTATCACAATTATGTTAAGAAAAGCATTGTAGCTTCAAACTGTAGTCTAAAAGTATCTAAATTTAGATATGAATTCTTACATGCATTTTACCCGTTTGAATTCGTACTATCATCATGGTTAGAATTAATAATTTCTTATTGCTTGTGATTGCCGTGGTTAGAAATGATAAATTCTTACTGCTATAATAATGAGAATTGATCAATTCTTTGGTCGTATGGTAAATATTTGTTAGAATTCTTAAATTCTTACATGCTGTTTACCCATTTGTATAGTTAGAAAATATTGAATTCTTACCATCATGATGGTTAGAATTGAACTACCATCATGATGGTTAGAATTGAACAAATTATTATTAACCCCACTACTCAGCAAACAACTCATCAGATATGGGCATGTGCAAATTCAATATTCAACAATACAAATTTTCCTTTACAAAAGACGCAATTGTAAGAATCCAATCAAATCAAACCGATGATCCAGTAAGATTTGCTTGATTCTTGCCAAATCTTATGTTGACCTCGTTTGCATATATCTCACGCATGGATCGCCAAACATCAAAAACATTGAAAAAAGATCAACCTAAAAAATGAAACAAACTTCTACTTAATTCCAAAAGATAAATAATCGGAAACAAGCTTCCAAAGAAATTAAATCAAATTCCAAACATCAATAAATTGTGCAAACGTTACATAACACTCATCTAAACCCACTCACCAAAAAGCATTTAATGAATAAAAAATGTCAAGGAAGAAAGTTAATACAATGAATTATTTAGAATGCCAGCTAAATCGCACAAATCAAGTTGAATTACCATCAATATAACCGCATAAAAACACAGAATTTGCAGAACTCAAACAATTTCAAAAATGCGCAACGGCGTATCAGAGTTTGCAAACGCAGGCGTGAGAGGTAGAGGAGAGAAAAGAGAGTTGTCGTTGGCCTCTGTGGCGGTGTGCGACGGCGGTTGAGTGGGTGCGGACCTCTGCGCCCCAACGGTGTTGGTTGGGAAGGGTTGAAATTCAGGCGCGGCGAACTGCGTCGGACTAAGGGTGTCGGTGTTTGGATGCTGCGGTGCGGCGTTCATCGAGTGAGAATCAGGTGGTGAAGGAGGAGAAGGAAGATGAAGAAGAAGAAAAAGAGAGAGAAAGATGGGAAGGAGGAGAGAGAAGATGGATATAGAGAAGAAGAATAGAGGTTGCAGAGGAGAGAATGGAGAAGACAAGAATACAAGTGAGAGAAAAGGGAGAAATAGACGTAATAGACTTGGGGGCATTTTAGTCCTATTTGCTAAAATTTAGGTAGATTTTGATTTTTATTATGTTGTAGGCAAAAAGTGTAAAAACTTAACCCCAATAGGTATATGAGTATATTTCCTCGTATAGGATTGTACATTGTAGCTCTTGCTTGTTTCATGATTAATTATACACGTGTCATTTATATATTGTTGAGTAATAAGTAGAGCAAGTTAAAGATATATGCACCAGACCCTAGAATAGTCACATGTTTAATTAAAGCTCGAGTGCAAATTAAAACATTACGACGGTAGAATAATCAATATTACTATTATTGTAGCTAAAGAAAGACAAGTCCAGTTCACTAATACATATGCTCATCTAGTACGCACATGTGTTCATCTTAGCTGAAAACGTAACATATTGGTAACTTTGAACACACTTAATCTGGAAATCTAAAAAATTCTCTCTTCTTTTGCTCAAAAAAGAAAAGAACTATCTTTTAACCTAACCCAAAGAATCAAAAAATCTCATGTGCTATAACGTACAAAAATTCGTCAATATTAACTCTTTTATCATGTAATAACATAAAAAAAAAATTAAAAAAAAATCGTCTTTAGTAAAAAAATTAATTTAAAAATAAAATATAAAATATAGGTATTATTGATTGGATCCCTTTTACCCAATGAAAGGGAAAAAAAAATTGAAGTTATGTGATTTTTGAAAAATGAAAAGAAAAATAAAGAAATAAATAAATGTGCATATATACTAAAGAGTAGATTAAAACAAATCTGCTCGGAAGTAAGTGAAAGGTATAAAAGTAAATTAAAAAAATATGATATTTAAAATTTAGGAAAAAATTAAAGATTTGTGCATAAGGAGTAGATGAAATGAAAAAGAAAAATCTAAATAAATGTAGAGATATTTTTTTTTTGGAAAGAAATGCGATTTATCAAAGCATGAAAGAAAATAAGGACAGACACTCTTTTAAAAAAGAAATGTGATCTATCAAAACATGAAAGAAAATAAATAGATGTGTATTAAAGAGTAAACAAAGGAAAAACGTGAAATAGATGAGCTTAAAGATGATTGAACTCTTGGCCCAAAGATTAAAAAATATTTAGCCAAACTTATTGACAACTCCACTATATATGTCGGATAAATTATTTTTTTAATTGTAACTTAATAAAAAATTTATGAATAAAATGTAAAATTATTGATATAGCCCTATTTTTTTCATGGATCAGTGGGGTCCAGTGACCCCATTACCCCTGACTTCGTCCCTGATTATCGTGACCTCCGGAATTCCATATATTAAGGTGTAATGAGATAATCCTCATCCGTGAAATAGATGCTCAACTTGTTTTAATCAGTGTTTTGAAACCCGGAACGGACCGGCCGGTCTGACCGGTTTAATCGGGCGGCCAACTATCTGGTCCGGTTATATGAAATCCGGTTTTGTGAATTGAACCAGAGCAACCTGGTCAAAACCAGAAACCGGTTTACTATAAAAAAAAATTAATGTTGTTGCCAAGATTTAAATGCAAGACCTCTTAGTTAATAGTCTAAAATGTCAGCCAATAGGACTATCTCAAAATACTATATTAAATTATAATAATTAATAAATTTATCTAATCCTTAACAATTTTTTATAATTTCTTAATAAATTGAACCCCATTTGTATAAGGTTTAAACTCTTAACCTCTACAACTTTATTGAATAATTTTTATCATTTCATTTGCAACTAACATTTAAAAAATTATTATTTATGATGACATGAATGAGTTATACTATATTATGGTAATTATTTTTTCTTCTATTATCTTTTTTCATTTGAACATGAATATTTTCATATATTCATTGAGCTAAATAAATATTTCTAACACCTAAATTTATTTTTAATTTATATATATTTTAAATTCTATTCAATTTATAATTTTATTTAAATAGTTAAATATTTTGATATATTAATAATTATATATATATATATATGAAGATACAGGTCATCCGGATTTTTGGGAACAGTTCAACCGGTCGACCCGGTGACCCGTTCAGATGCCCGGTTCGATGTCCGGTCCGAGTTTGAAAACATTGGTTTTAATCAATATTATCATCGATATTATAAGAGCAATTTAATTATTTAAGTGAAAATAGGTAAAAATAGCCATTTTGAAAAGACAAAAATAAATACTAGTATGAAAAATACAGATTGAAAAACATAGAATCTAAAAAACGAGCTAGATTGTCAATTTGTCACTCAACGACGTCGTCGAATGCAGGAGCATGTGGCGTGGCGATCAAGTCAAGGCTACTCTTTCTTGAAGAGGCAAAGCCTGCGGCTTCTGTCCTATCCAAATCCTCGGCCCTCATTCCAACCGGAAGTTTCCAATCATAGTAATAAAGAAGTTGGGCCAACACAAACTCAGCGTTGGCCACAACGTAAGCAAGCGCAGGGCAAATCCTCTTTCCCGACCCAAACGGAATATACTCAAAGTGATTCCCTAAGAAATCAACTGAGTTCCCCTCGAACCTCTCCGGTTCTTGCCAATACATCGGATCCCTTCCTAACCCCCAAGCATGAACAATAACAAAAGCGTTCTGAGGTATGCGGTACCCCTCAATCTCAATATCCTCTCTGCAAGATCTTGGGACTGTCGTATTTGGAGGATGCAGCCTCATCGATTCCTTCACCACCATCTTCAGGTAACTCAGCTTTCGAATCTCCGATTCTTCCATTTTCTTCCTCCCGTGGAAGGCCTTCCTGATCTCCGCCTGTAGCTTCTCCATCACGCGCGGGTTCCTCACCAGCTCCGCCATCGTCCAATCCACCGCCGACGATGCAGATTCTGTTCCGCCGGCAAACATATTCTGTAATATTAATTATTACATCAATCAATCAGCTAGCCAGAAACCGAACAAATTAATTACTCCCTCCGTCCTTGATTTAGTGAACCAAAAATATAAACACGTGATTTTATGTAATTTGATGATTTATTAATAAATAAAGTGTTAAGTGGAATAATTGTGGATCCATCTAATATTTTTAATAGTATTAAAGTATTAAAATGTTAAAATGATTGTGGAGCCTACGTCCCAAAATAAAAAAGTTCAATAAATCACTACAAGAAAACTGGCTTTTTGCGACATAAAAAATGTGTCGCAAATGGCTTTTTTAATGTCGCAAATGCTGATTTGCGACATTTTCTGCGTCGCAGTAAGTTATGTCGCGAAAGGGATATGTAGCAAAATTACGACATTTTTTATTCGTTTGTGTCGCAATACAAATGACACTTTATGCAACACTAAAATAATGTCATATAAACTTTACGACGCATTATGCAACATTATATTTATGTGATGCATGTTAATTTGCGACACATTACGTGATTTGCGACACTTCATATTTAAGTGACGCAAAAAATTGAGACTCATTCCATAACATTAATTGATATGACGCATCTTGATTTGCGACTCTTTTTGCAACATACTTTTCTATTTTGGAGACATTAAAAATGTGTTACAAAAATATATATTGTGTCATTTTTTATTGTCGGTTATGATTTTGCCACAAAAATGTTGTGTAGCAACAAAAGGAAATGATACATTATGCAACACAAAAATATTCTGCTATTTATTCAAAATATAAAAGAAAATGTTTTCCTAACGTGAACAGAAAATACAGAAAACCAAGTTTATCATTCTAATTCAATATCCAAAACTAGAGCTACAGTGCTAAATTTATAATGCAAACTTCTTGAGCAAGAATGTGACCTTCATGGATTCTCTTCTTTTTGCTCTTTCTTGTGTTTTTCTCTTGTTCCTATATAATTGTAAGAAAATATATTATAATATAAATATATAAAATTGAAAATTATGCATTTAGACGAATGCTAAAAACTAAAAGAATCTAGTATCGGAATATGAATGACAAAATTCAATCTTAGAGCTTGATACTAATATAGCTGCCAAATCTCAATAGAAGTGCAACAACAAGACCAATATTATTTTCTTAAAGTTCAGAATTCTCTAACAAGAAAGCTGATGGACATTGAAAAAGTTAGACAATTTCTACAGTTTATATTCTTAAAAGAACTGCTGCTACGTTAACTGTTGCTATGCTGCTACGTTAACTGCTTCCAGAGAATCTTCAAGTAAGTGAGTAACTTTTATTTTTATGTACTATGAGAATAACAAGAGTAGAGACTCTTCCAGCTAATATATTCCCTTCACTACAAGAAGAAGAACAAAGCAGAACTACTTACAATTAACTCTTCAAACACAATTGCCCTGACTTGTATCTAATTCTCAACATTGACTAAGGACAGAGGCGGTTTTGGGCCTGTGCGGGGTGGGCGACCGCACAGGGCCCCCGACAAATTAGGGCCCCGAAAACCAAGATCCACGTACTATATTTATATATATTTAATTTCCATCCAAAAAGTCATTATGTTAGTGTAGCGCAATTGGCAGGAATCCTTCTACTATGCTTAATGACACGGGTTCGAACCCCCAAGCCCACATTCTATGTTTTATTTTTATTTTTTATGTTTACCTATTTTAGTTATTTCGACATATGGCCTATTTTTTTTTAATAAATATTTTGTTTAGTTTATTTTTTTATGTTGACTTTTTTAGTTATTTTGGCATATGACCTATTTTTTTAATATATATTTTGTTTAGTTGATTTTTGGCGATTTTTTATGTTAGTTACCTTATTAATTATATTTGGCATGGGGCCTATTTTATTTTGTTTAGTTCATTCTTAAAAATTTTAATTCTTCCTCCCAAAAAAGAAAATTAGTTATTTTTTTGCTTTACATTAATAAGGGCTCAATTTTAATATGGGTTCAATTTTCCTTTATTTAAATATTGAATATCTTTTATCATGATAAAATAAAATAACTATACTCTCAAATATTTTTCAAATATGTATTAGTTAAATGGCATTGCTTTTAATATTACGATGTTGCTTTTATGAATTTAAAATTTTGTTATTAACCCTAAAAAAAGGGTCTAAATTTAGATTTGGCACAGAGCCCCGAGATTATCTTTGCACCGCCTCTAACTAAGGATTAGATATTTTTTAGAACAAAGAGATAGAAGCGTGCATAGAAGCTTTTCATTGGGCACATTTACACGAATATATAAATATGTGTTAATCTGCTGAATAAATTTCAGGCTAAGACTTTAGATAGCTAATAATCATTCATGAGATTATTTGATTTTCTTTCATTTATTGAGGAGAAAAGAACAAAGTTACGGGAAGAGCCATCAACAAGATGAATAAAGAAGACCAACACAAGATGACATGTGTGGGAGACAGAAAACAAAAATTGGAGCAGCAGAAATGTGAGCATTGAGTTATAAAGTAATTTAACATATTCAAAAATCAAAGTTGTGTACCTGTGTGGGAATGACAAAGATAGATTTAAAGCTAGAGTTGATGTTGGCAGCTTCGACCATGCATGGCGGCTGTGAACAGAAACTGTAACATCGTGTCAAAGAAGCAGCTATTCATAAAACTATATATAAGGACACCATTGGACATAATGACAAAAAAATGTACTCACTTAATTAGAAAAAAATTCAAATATCCAAATGATCCAAACAAAGATGTGGGAGCTGAAGTGGAAAAAAAATACAAAAGTTTAGCGAAAAACTTCATGACTTTATCATACAAGACAAATGTTGAATACTCAAGCAATGCACTCCAAATTGTGAATTAATAAAGGCAAATTTGATGCGTTGATAATCCATGACTAGAAATCATTTTACTATCATACCTAAATTATTTTGCACCAATAATTGCAGGTGTATAAGGTCACTTATTGAAAGTACTTTAAGAGTTGTGCCATGGAATTCAATTAAAATCCAATAATCCACAATCACATAAACTAAATAACAAAACAAATATGTTGGAATTCAATCAAAGATTTCATTAGATGAACAATCGCTCAAGGATGATATATTGAATACAGATACATAAAATCAACTCTCAATAGTGCTCTTAATAAATGTAGGAGTTAACATGTCATTAACATTTCTAGATATCCTCATGACGAAATACTGAACACTGGTACATAGCTGCAAAAAAATATGCAAACAGAACAACATCGTAAAATCTAAAAGTGGAAGAAGAATATAGGCATACCTTAAAATGAACTTTGACATCATATATATCAGTTGTCTTGCAGGCTGCCAAAAAACATAATCAGACATGCCAGAATACTAAAAAATTATCAGACCAAGAACAGTAAAAAATACAATTAAGAATCAAAAAATTAGACCAAGAACAGTAAAAATTACATTTGGTGATATTTCCTGTTTCTCTGAAGTACTTCACGTGATAAAATTCAAAAAACTTAGGACTCTGGAGATTGTGAAAAGCAAAATAATCATCGAATTAGAAAACCGTGATAGTGAAGAAGACGGGAGATGGTGCTCGACGGCGGCAGTACAAACCTATCTTTGTCGGACTATCGAAGAAGAAGATGGTAGAATCAGGGAATTAGGGTTCAATTTTTAGGACTATGATATGGAAATCGGTGGTATAATGGCGCAAAAAATAGCTCTACAACAAATCTTTGCCGGAAAATTGAAAAAGAAGCAGAATATAGGAGACACTTATCAATGCAAAATACAAAAGCAGCATCGTATCGGAGATGAAATCCTCAATCTTCGTTCACCGAATGGACCCTAGCGCTGAAGAGAAAGAGAGAGTTGAAACAGTTGAGACAAATTAAAAACTATTGCTTGGCGAAAAAAGTATTGGCTAGTTTTTAAATGCTTTAAAAATAAAAGAAAATTTGGTATAAACGCAATTATTATTTTTCATTAACTTTTATTTTGATTCACATGCTTAATAATATAATATACGTACTACAATCTTAAATTCTAGAATGTATAGTTATATAAAATAACTGTGTTTGAGATATAATAATAATAATAATAATAATAATAATAATAATAATAATAATAATAATAATAATAATAATAATAATAATAATAATAATAATAATAATAATAATAATAATAATAATAATAATAATAATAATAATAATAATAATAATAATGATGATGGTGATGATGATGGTGTGGATGTTAAAAATTTATAACATTAAAGGCTTATTAAAAAAAAAAAAAAAAAAGAAGCTTATTTGTACTTATAAATATTTTAGGGGCTTAGTTGATAGAAGGTTAATTTATTAAGTTTATAATTTTTTTAGTGTTTGAAATTCTATTGGTAAAGGTTAATTAGTATGGGTTTTTTCTTACTGTTATTAAAACTATAAGTAACACTTTATAAATATAAATATACATAACGGTTCTTTCGAAACTATTAACAATAATAATATGTATAGATTACATTTTAGTAAAAATCATAACCATTGTCAAAAGTTACACGTACATAAATAACAGTAACTTAAAAAAAACACACATACATAACGGCCTTGTAGTGTTTTCACGAATTTATAATGTGCTATTCTTAACTGTTAGTATTTTATATTTTTAAGGCCCACTGTAATTTATTTTTCATATGGTGTAACAGTTACTGAAGGCGAAGCGAGGAGAAAAAAATAGTTAATAATACAACATAAATATATTTTAAAGATATATGTTTGATGCAAATACACGAAACAAAATGCAACACTATTCTAGATATGAAGTATAATTATGGCATTCAACTTATGTGTTGCAAATAAATTGTTGCAATTACGAGGCACAAAACTAAGCGACGCATTACTGTCTCAAAATTGTGATACAATATTTTCATGACGCATATTGGACGCAAATATACGACACAAAATGCAACACTATTCTAAATGTGAAGTATAATTATGACATTCAACTTTGGTGTCGCAAATAAATTATTGTAATTACGAGACACAAATCAAAGAGATGCATTACTGTCGCAAAATAGTGACATAAAATTTTCATGATGCAAATATACGACACAAAATGCAATACTTTTCCAAATGTGAAGTATAATTACGACATTCAATTGACGTGTCGCAAAATAATTGTTGTAATTACGAGACACAAACCAAGTGACGCATTACTGTCTCAAAATAGTGACATAATAATTTTATGATGCATGTTTGACGCAAATATACGACACTAAAAGCATAAGCGTCGTAAAATTATGACACTGTCGCATGCACATATGTCGCAAAAGGTCAGTTTTCTTGTAGTGAATGGAGAACGTTCTCAATATAGTGATAGTGTCACTAAATGGAGGGCGGACGAAGTAAATTCGAATCTTTGAAAAGTACTCACATAAATTATGGCTTTGATTGCGTCATCGGTCAACGGAAACTGAAGGTCGTCGGTCGCCTTCAACCGGAGCAGAACGTCGACGAAATCTTCTGTTCCCAGCTCTCCAAATCTATTGAAGAGTGATGCATTTATCTAGAATATTCTAGATAATATTCATGAGAATTCTAGACTAGATTATTAATTGTAGTATCTAGAGAATTCTCCTAGATATTCTTGTAGAAAAATCTAGGAACTTAGTATTAAATGAGGATCTAGAAGAATCCTCCCACTCCTATAAATAGAGGTGTTAGGAATCATTTGTAACAACCAAAAAATATTCAAAGAAATCTATTCTAAAGTACTTCCAATACTCTCTATATTCCTCCTAATATTTACACAAAACCCACACTAAAATACCAAGTCCCCTCCTACATCACTTCACTACCATTACTCTTTACATCCTAAATACCCATAAATACTTCCCATTTTCCAACAGTGGCATCAGAGCCTAGTTCGATAAAATTGGGCGAACAAATGGCCGACAACTTCCGCTCAACTATTTTGGTACCAAACTTTTGTGGTGAAAACTACGACTATTGGGCCATCAAAATGAAGACATACTTTCGATCCCAAGACTTATGGGACATTGTCTACAATGGATACAAGACTCCGGAAGATGGCGCAATATTAAACACCACCCAAAGGAAGGAGCTCAAGGAGAATCAACAAAAGGATTCTCAAGCATTGCTTGCTCTACAAATGAGCTTGGCAGACGAAATATTTCCAAGAATCATGGGGGCGACAACAGCTAAGGAAGCGTGGGATACATTACAGGAGGAGTTCCAAGGGAATGAAAATGTACGCACCGTGAAACTTCAATCTCTACGAAGAGAATTTGAAAATATAAGAATGAAAGAATCTGAGACTGCTCAAAAATATTATTCTAGAGTAAAAGAAATAGTAACTCAAATGAGAGCCTATGGTGAAAATATTTCGGACAAGAAAATTGTCGAGAAAATATTAATTAGTTGCACAGAAAAGTATGACGCAATAGTTACGGCTATTGAAGAATCTAAGGACATAGATAGAATGTCAGTTTCAGAACTAATGGGCTCTCTAGAAGCATTTGAAAAAAGATTAAGTAGGCGATTTGAAAATTCTGAAGAGTCTGAAACCGCATTTCAGACAAAAGTAAATTTGCAGTCTCAGAAATTTAAGAAAGGAAGTGAACTAGACTTCCCTCCATGTGGTATATGCAAGAAAAATAATCACATGGAGAAAGATTGTTGGTTTAAGGGTAAACCACGGTGCAGAAAATGTCGAAGATTTGGGCACATAGAAAAATTTTGCCGTACTAAACAAGATCATGAAGTTAACTACACTGAAGAAAGGAATTCAAGTAAGGAAAACTATCTATTTTATGTCTGCCGAGTTTCTTCACAAGAAAAAAGAAATATTTGGTATCTAGATAGTGCTTGCTGCAATCATATGACTTATGATGAAAGCATCTTCTGCGAGCTTGAAAAAATAAAAGAGAAGGTAAAAATTGGAAATGGAGATTATATGGAGGCAATAGGTAAAGGAACTATTGCAATCCACACAAGAAAAGGAGTAAAATTCATCACGGATGTACTCCTTGTCCCAACAATTGATCAAAATCTACTGAGTGTTGGGCAAATGATGAGAAAAGGTTATTCGTTGCGTTTTGAGGAAGACTCGTGTATCATACACGATAAGCTAGATAAATCTCTCAAAATTGCAAGGATCAAAATGAAGGAAAATCAAAGTTTTCCTCTATATTTAAAATATGCTAAGAAGACAGAAGCCAAGAGCAAGGAGTCAAAGAAGGACAGTCTTGCGAAGGAAATAACTAAGCTACCTCAGGAGGAAACTATCGACTTCACGAAAGTCAATGTTGAGGAGGAGCCAAAAAGATCAACCAGAGACAGATCAAGTGCAAAGGCAACAGAAAAGAAGATCAAGACAGTATCAAAGGCACACAATACGTGCAATCTATCGATCGTGGAGCAAGATGGCAACACAAAAATTAACGAAAGGAAAGTTTTAAGGCAAGAAGCGGAGAAGACCAAGAACATCAACACGGTGGAGCTAAAAGAGTACCAGAAGACAGAGAAGCTACACCACAAACTGGGAAATCATATCTACACAAAAAGGCTATGCACACAAGCATACTATTTATTCAAGCAACTATGTGATATGACTGGCATTACCAAAATGCCCAACAAGCAGACATCTCCACGAAAGCGCTACCAAGGGACAAATTTCACTTTCTACAAGGAATGCTCGGAGTTACCGATAAATGCATCAAGGAGGAGTATTGAAGAGTGATGCATTTATCTAGAATATTCTAGATAATATTCATGAGAATTCTAGACTAGATTATTAATTGTAGTATCTAGAGAATTCTCCTAGATATTCTTGTAGAAAAATTTAGGAACTTAGTATTAAATGAGGATCTAGAAGAATCATCTCACTCCTATAAATAGAGGTGTTAGGAATCATTTGTAACAACCAAAAAAAATTCAAAGAAATCTATTCTAAAGTACTTCCAATACTCTCTATATTCCTCCTAATATTTACACAAAACCCACACTAAAATACCAAGTCCCCTCCTACATCACTTCACTACCATTACTCTTTACATCCTAAATACCCATAAATACTTCCCATTTTCCAACAAAATCCCTTTTCGGTGACAGCCAGATTCTCTCTGTGCTTCTCCATTACGTCGTCGAGAATCTTGTCCACTCTCGGCATCATCGTCGACGATAAACAGAAATCGAGCATCCCCCGAACATGTCAGCCAGTTCAAAGCTTCCCCCGGCGGCCATGGTTTCCCTCATCATCTCAATCATACCGGCCATATCTGTACTGTCTGTGTCTACGTTTCCGAAAACAGCTCTACGCATCGCGGAGTGCATGAACGACAAGATCTTGTTGGTGAGGTTAAAGGGAGAAGATGAAGATCGAGAGGCGGCTTATTTGATGCCGTCGATGAGGATGGAGCCTTCTTCTTCCCTGATGTAGTCGAACGATCGGACGTTTTTGGCGCTGAGCAGCTCCGATATGCACACGTGGCGGACCTGCTTCCAGTAATCGCCGTAGGGGGAAGTGACGAGGTCTCTGTGGCCGTAGCTTATGACCGCATTTATCTTGGTTCTGGGCCTATCACCGCACGCCACGTCATTGGCTTTCAGCACCTCCCTCGCCATCTCGGCGGAGGAGACGACCACCACCGACAGCTGTCCCACCTTGAAATGAAGCAGGGGGCGTGCGTTTTCGCCATATCTCTCATTGCGTAGTGATACTAATAGAATTTCATCTCATCTAAAAGTTCAAACTTGTAGTGAGGTGTAGAATCTAGTCATTTATATCATTATTCCCAATACCCCTTACTTGTGGGCTCGATTTTCAACTCTACCCTTTGGGTAGGAGGTCCAACAAGTGTACACTTTTAATATGGGCGGAGTTGCTATCAACAGGATTTGAACACAGGACCTCGGCATTAGCCAAAGGTTTTGATACCATGATAGAATTTCATCTCATCTAAAAGTTCAAACTTATAGTGAGGTGTAGAATCTAGTCATTTATATCATTATTCCCAATAGATACGGAGGTCCTCGTATCAAGTAGGGCAGTAGCGGTATCAGCGACGGGCCCGGCGGCAGAGGCAACCGTCGCTGCGCCCCTCCTCCTCCTTCTTCTTCTTCAATGAACTTTTCTCGTACATGTTTCTTGTTTGTAGATCAGAACCAGAACCGGAACCGGAACCGGACCACGGGCGGCAGAAGACGACCTTTTTCATTGGTGCTCCTTCATGTCCAACGCCGTTAGATTTAACAGGCAACCAGCCTGGGGTTTGGATCAATGAACTAGAATACGACATATGCATGCTAGCTTTTTCTACTTCACTGATTAAAATTGGATATATGATTTCCTCATTTATGTTCCATCCAATTAATTTATAGAATGTTAGATTTTGCTTGTTTCATGATTAAGCATGCAAGGCTGGCGATATGCAGACTGCATTAACTTGTCATTAATAATATTGTTGAGTAATAAGCAGAGCAAAGTCACATGTTTAATTAAAAGCTTGAGTGAATCAATATTTACTATTATTGCAGATAAAGAAAGACAAATCCAGTTCACTAAATGCAGGTAAATTAGATGCTAAAAATGTTTTCACAAGAAAACCTCTCACATCATTATTTAAACATTGATTTTCTCTCTCCTCCCCTCTCTCACATTGTTATTAAAAAGGTTTGTAGCATCACCCTTGCCACTAAATGCATATGTTTTCATGTATAAATTAACTTTTTGAACACAGTTAATCTTGAAAACTAATATAAATAAATAAATAAAAATCTTCTAACTCAACCTAAAGAATCAACATCTCATGTGCTAGCTATTACGTACAAAAGCAATTCGTATAGAATATTAATTCTTTTATCATGTCTTCCATGAATAAATTAATATTATTCCATCAAAAATTCGAATATAGTATCATTCCATTTACTTTAATATCGACGAAACTCCATTTTTGGACCACTTGGGATCCTTTGTATCCATTCTCGTGTTTCAACTGTGTACAAATCTTAATTTCTATTAATTTTATGCATTTTCTTTGATAATTTTAATATATAATGATTTAATTTAATTTTATAATTATTTTTTGGGATTCACCCATCCATTTAGGGTTTATAGTTATTTTTTAGCATTTAATTTTACTTTTATTAGTTATATTAGGTTGATAAATTCAAAACTACATAATATAAATACTTAAAATTTCAAATTTTATTTATAAATATTTATTATTATTTATTATAGTTATAGTAATTTTATTTTTATAAAAAATAATAAAATTAATAAAAATTAAGATTTGGTACACCAATTGTAACACAGAAATTTCTTCTTTTGCTAAAAAAAAAAAAAAAAACAAAACAAGAAAAAGAATCAAAATCGCATGTGCGATTACGTACAAAAGAATTCGTCTAGAATATTGATTCTTTTATCATGTCTTCCATGAATAAACTAATATTCATCCATTAAAAAATTCGAATATAGTATCATTCAATTTAGTATAATACTGTATCAACGAAACTCCACATTTGGACAAGCTAGAATACCCAGCTGTGAGAAAATACGAAGAATAATTAATTATGCATAACCGAGAGTATACTAGATATATGTATATGAACATACCCCATAATTAGATCGATGTTTCCAATTTTCAAGATTATGGTGAAATTAACGTGTCCATAATATTTTTAAAATTAATCTCTTATTGCAATTACGGATACATAATTGACAATCATTCATTAATTCAATAAGAGACGTCACACGAAAATGCAATAGATGATCGATCTGCATTGTTCGATTCGGATTGAGGTTTTTCAATGTCATATCTGTTGGCTCCCTTCCCATGTTGGGCTTCCTCGCTGAGTATGTGTTAGAGTTTCGTTCAGATCAAAACTAAAATATTAGTACGTATTTGCTGCACATAATCATTGGGTGTATTTGAGTGATAATTAAGTCTTTATGGTGATAAAGTGATAAATCTTTTTATAAAAACACAAATAGAAACATGGAATCAATAAATTACTATACAATTTAGTTTTAGGAATTTCATAAACCATTATGTATAATGACTATATGAACAAAAAAAATGATATTGAGATACTAAAATTTAGAAAAAGGATTCTATATGGCTTTCCACCGTCTCTCATGCATGGTAAATTGGTAATAAATCGTTATTGTTGTCAAATGAAAATATTCATGCATTTACGCAATTATGTTATGAATTAATGACTTCATAGTACAAAACATAATGCTTTTAATCAGAAATTAAAGAGTATATAATATGTGGAAAATGAAATTGATCGACTAATTTTTTATGGATCCGATGTCAAATAATACTGGAGCAGGTGAGCCATCCCACCTAACAATGTGACCAAGAAAGAACCTAGTAGTAGTAGTCTTGTTAATTAGCCCAATTTTAATTACTATATTGTTTAATTTTTATTTTCACCTAAAATATTAATTCCCAAGTTTTGGTAGATTTTTGCAATATGAATTCGTGAAATGGTCTAATTCTTTAACTTGCGGTCTGTTTCATTTGTTGAAACAATAGAAAAGTTAACCTAATCTGCTGAAATTTGAGACAGGTACGTCTATCGAACACAATATTAATATATACGAGAGGATATAATAAATCAAATAAAAACTTTATCCCATGTAGAAACTAAAAACATTTTTCTAGATTAATGGCTTAAGACATATAGCAATTCTTATATACATATATCCTTTTTTTTTTAAATTATATAAGTATATATATATATATATATATATATATATATAGTAGATCATATGAAAACTAATTATTACGTGAAACCTGCAACCCATCATAAAATGTTGCATTTTATGTATAAAATGATGCATTTTGTGCATAAAATGTTGCATAATAAAATATATTATTTTATATTATTTTTATGCATATAATGCATCATCATGAGAATTTGCATAATAAAATATATTATTTTATTTTATATTATATTATTTTTTATGCATATAATGCATCATCATGAGAATGCAACATTTTATGATAAAAATGCAACACTTTTGTGCATAAAATGCAACATTTTATGATGGGTTGCAGGTTTCACGTAATAATTAGTTTTCACCATAACCCATCTATATATATATATATATATACGTGTTAATGATTTTGGCTGAGCTTATAAGCTCCTTAAAAGTTAAAACAACATATAAGTTGTTTAACTGCTTATAATCTCCCCAAAAGAATTTGGTAAAATAAGCTTTTAATAGCTTATAAGCTCTAAAAATAAGCTACAAGTGCTTATAAACTCTCCAAAAACTCATTCACCTCCAACTTATTTTTTCAAAATCTTATATTTCACTATATAACTCTATTTTAATTTTTTTATTATTAGTATATACACTTCCATTTGATTTTCACAAAATTATCCTATTCTCTTCTGAACTTATAAATTACTCTGTTCAGACACTTTCACAAGTTATAAGCTCTTGTCACCATATATCTTATAAATTCTTAAAACATCTTATAAGCTCTTTTGAAACAGCCTTTTAATAATCTCTTAATAAGTACCCTTCGTTCATTAATATATAAATAAATAATCGACTGTATGAGATAAAAAAAAACATTCAACAATCCTTTATAGGTGAAATAGGAGTTGGCAGTATGTTCTCTCTTGTACTTTGAAATCCCATAAATAGTACTACAACTGAATATAGTTAGTTGTCCTCTACTCATACGTAGACACATATCAACAATTCTAATATAAATTAACAAAAGTAACAATAAATTAAAATATACGTGTCATTCCAAGCTAGATAGATCTTGCCTTCATTATAGAGCGACATATCTTGAAAAAAATTATAATGTTTTCTATATTTAATTAATTTTATGGATTTGGATGGAAGAAAGGTCGGCAGATTGAATTCCTAATCCTCACCAAACCTCCTGAAAGAAAAGGTAAATAAATAAAAATTGTTCGCCACTCATGCATTCTCGATGAGAGAATATATAAATATATATTAATTAATTCCTTATATGTTAATTAATAAATTGAAAATACATATAAAACAGAACATAGGAGCAATATATATGCAAGCATGCATTATTCGTGATACATAATTCTCATTTTTCCTCCTTTGGTTAAATTTCATTATCTTTCTCTATAATACAATACCTAATATTTTGAGTAAATATTACTACATATTTCGATCAAGACCTCTATATAACTAGTCTCTCAATTCCCAAACCAAACTCAATTAAGGAAAATTTGAGTAAAAAAATTAAATATTAAGCTAATCAGAATGGGGAAAAGTAGGGTTCTTGTTGTAGGTGGGACAGGGTACGTGGGGAGGAGGATCGTGAAGGCAAGCCTGGAGGAGGGCCACCCGACATACGTTCTCCGGCGATCGGAAATTGGACTCGACATCGATAAGCTGCAGATGTTGCTGGAATTCAAGCAGAAGGGGGCGGTGCTGATCGAGGGCTCGTTTTCCGATCACCGGAGTTTGGTGGAGGCGGTGAAGCAAGTGGACGTGGTTATCTGCACCATGTCGGGTGTGCATTTCCGGAGCCATAATCTGTTGATGCAGCTTAAGCTTGTTGATGCCATTAAAGAAGCTGGAAATATTAAGGTATAAATATATGTGTATGTGCTCGTCTTTTTTATTTGTAGACTAGTATTTGAATGGGACGGATAAAGTATGTCTTAATTTTGGTGTTCTAACTTGTTCCGAAATTATTTTTTTCAATTTTAATATATTACTATAATTTAATTAAATTTCATAATTATTTACTATGGTTCGATCTAACTATCTAGATTCTATAATTATCTGTATAGTATTTAATTTTAATTTTAGTTTTAATTATTAATTATATAGCATTGATAAATTTAAAAATACGGAGGGAATACATAATATAATAAAGTTTTTGTTATAAATTTTAGTTATGATTCATCTTATTTTTATATATGTTTATTTCTATAATAAACATTATTATATTACATAATGAAATTAATAGTGGAACAAAGAAACAAGAGAGTTCAATTGCAAATTTATGTTTATTTTGGAAGTATAAATGTAGCTAGTTAACATGTTCTGATGGATAATATGGGGGGCATGAAGTAAGGATTTTTAAACTTGGTTTAATTGACTCAATATTTGATATCTTAATTTGTTTGATATATCCCAAAATATATAGGGCAAGTAGAATTATTTGTGAATTGATAGGACTACGTACGAACTAAAAAGAGAGGATTGCATTAGTACGTTTAACTAAAAAAAAATGAGTAAAACACAATTTTTTGAGGTTAGTTTTTATTTTTTTCAATGTATTTATATATATTATATGTCATTTAAATAATTTAGTATCGTATTGAACACGGAATGGTATCCTCTATACCCACTTTCATGTTCCAACCATGTACCAAATATTAATTTTATTTGTTTTATAATGTTTTTTATAAAAATAAAAATTGATATATTATTTTAAATCATAATAAAAATTTATAAATGAAAAAATATTTTTTAAAAAATAATATACCTTAATTTTGGATTTATCAACCCTATTTTAGCTAATAAAATTGAAATTAAATGCTAAAAAATATTTATAAACCTTAAATTGGATGAGTGAACCCTAAGAACTAATTATAAAATTAAACTAAAATATTATAAATTAAAATTGTTGAATAAAAATATATTAAACTAGTAGAAATTAAAATTCGGTACACGGTTGGAACACCGAAATGGGTGTAGATGACTGATATGTAGAAATAAATACTAGAAGAATCAGCGTAGGGCCCGATTAAATAATAATAATAATAATAATAATAATAATAATAATAATAATAATAATAATAATAATAATAATAATAATAATAATAATACAAGGATCTATCATAACAAAAATCAAAGGCAAAAACAGCATTAGTCGGAGTAGGGCCCGATTATATGCCTTGTAAACAAAGGAAATCACGGGTTTATATTAATTAATTAATTTGTGAACCAGCATTAGCCAGATTTCTTGTTTCTTTGACTTCAATACTAAATGATGAGGACTAATTAATTTATTTATTAACGTCACGTTATGTATGAATTATTTCGCCACGTAACCTCATATCTTACAAGTGATCATAAAAGTATAATGATTGTCCTTGTCTTAAGGTGACAATTCGGTTTATCTAATAAGTTCAGTTTTTTTTTTATAAAAAAAAAATAATAATACGTTTAATTTTAATAATAATAATAATAGTAATAATAATTACCAAATTAATTAACGGAATCTTTAAAATATAAAACCCTACCAAATAATCTTATATAGAACAAATTAATTAAATGAATTGAATTTTAGTTGCTGAATCTCTTTTTCGAATGGAATTAAGTACTCCCTATGTCTCATGTTGTTGAGTCGTTTTATTATTTTATAACTTATTACATATAATCAGCAAAAGACTAATAAGCTATTTTTGCAGCGTTTCTTTCCTTCGGAGTTCGGCATTGATCCTGCGCAAATGGAGAAGGCGCTTGAGCCAGGAAGAGTAACATTCGACGAGAAGATGACGGTGAGGAAGGCCATCGAAGCGGCCAACATTCCCCACACGTACATCTCCGCCAACTGCTTCGCCGGCTACTTCGCCGGAAACCTCTCTCAGATGGAGACCCTCCTCCCCCCAAAACACAAGCTCCTCATCTACGGCGATGGAAACGCCAAAGCTGTCTTCATGGACGAAGACGACGTCGCTTCTTACACTATAAACGCCGTCGACGACCCTCGCACCCTCAACAAGACCGTCTACTTCCGCCCGCCGCAAAATGTCCTCAGCCAGAGAGAGCTGGTCGGAATCTGGGAGAACTTGTCGGGGAACACCCTCGAGAAGATCACCATTTCCGACCAAGATTTTCTTGCTCTCATGAAAGGTGGTACCTATGTTGATTTTCACTTTTGTATTTTTCAACAGTTTTAATATACATATCATAATTTAGGATTAATAAAAACAATAATCAAGAAAGATAATATAATTAATATAATAAATCACAATTAACATTTATAACCAAGGTTCAAATTAAAAAATAATAATTAGGGATTATAATTATTTTTAACATTTAATTTTAGATAAATTAATAAGTAGAGTATGTAATTTTTAAAAATTTCAACTTTTACTTATAAATGTCAATTGTGATTTATTATATTATACTCATTATGTCCCAAAAATTTAATCTCAGCCGAACATGGATTTTTTGAAAATATTTTTTCTTATAATAAAATCAGAAAACTAAAAATATTTTAAGAGTATTTTTGTCAAAATCAAAGTAGGAAATAGAAATTGTATGTAAAAATATTTGTAGCAACTTTTAATGAGCAACAGTGGCATAATGTGTAATTCAGTAGAATCATTGTTTATTTCCATTTAAGTGAGTCTAAATGTGTGTGACTGAAAATCGATTTAGTAAGGGAGACTAAATTTATGAGACGAAAAGAGTAGTATTTTTTATTTTTATAGAATACAGATACTGTCGGTACACTAAAATTGGTACAGAAGATACCATCCGCAAGATTTTTGTTTTAATATATGATTTTGATGGAAATGAATGCAGGTGCCGACTTTGCTGGACAAGTAGGGCTAGGCCATTTCTATCACATATTCTATGAGGGCTGCCTCACAAATTTTGAGATAGGTGAAGATGGAGAAGAAGCTTCTACACTTTACCCCCATGTCCAGTACAAGCGCATGGATGAATACTTGAAACGTTATTTATAAGAAAGAAACCATGTCTCCTTCCTTTCCTTTCACTTGTAATATCAATAAAAAATATATATTCTGAATTCAAAAATAAGAAAGTGACACCGGAAAAGTTAGAGAAAAAAGGAGGTACAAGGAACACTCAAAACTCACAACTCTAGGAATTCACCAAGAGTTAGAGAATAAAGAAAGAAGATAAAATCTTCTGACAAGCTAGAAGCTCACAATGATTATTATTATCACTCTAACGTTTTTTTGCTCATTACAACTGAACTCTTTTATTGGAAAAGCTTTAGAAACTAGATAGACATGAAAATAAATGTAACATCTATTGAGAGATGCCCAAAAATTGAAAAAGAAAATCAAAAGTTGGTAACTTCTCCAAATTCCCGCCACACTGTAACAGCCTGCTTAGCCTTCATTCAAAGTGCAATAACTTCCTCCATACTTAATATTTTTCAGAACCGTTTTTTTTTTTTTTTTTTTTTTTTTTGGGAAACTAGACTCCTTTGGCTTTCCAATGGTATGTGGCACGCCTCCTAATTCATAGCCAATGAAAGCAGTTTATTCAATGAATTTCAGCAAATTTCAGCAGGAAATTTTTACATCATTCTCCCCGGGTTGGAAAAGATTCGCCCCCGAATCTTGATCGAGATTATTGCCAACATAAGGAGAAATATCTGCAACATTGAAGGTGTTTGAAATACCATAATCTTCCGGCAAATCCACCGTATACGCATTATCTCCAATCTTCTTCAAAATTTTGAAAGATCCATCGGCCCTAGGCTTCAACTTTCCATGATGTCCACGTGGAAAACGATCCTTTCTCAAATGAATCCAAACCAAGTCACCTTCTTTGAAGATCAATTGTCTTCTATGCTTGTTTGCAGACTTTTGATACTTCTTATTTTTCTTGTCAATCTCTTCACGAACTTGTAGACTTTTGATACTTCTTCTTTATATATTATGCACGTTCTTCACCATCCCCACTAAAAGAATGAGTAGTAGGGAGAGGAGCTAAATCCAATAGAGTGATTAGATTACTACCATACACAACTTCAAATGGACTTCTTCCCGTTGTTGTCGAACGATTGTAAGCAAACTCCGCTTGAGCCAAAATCACATCCCATTGGCGTGGATTTTTGCCAATCAAACTTCTTAGAAGATTTCCCAAGCTTCTATTCACTACCTCTGTTTGTCCGTCAGTTTGCGGGTGGTGAGATGAACTAAATTGTAGTTTAGTTCCAAGCTTCCTCCAAAGAGTCCGCCAAAAGTGACTCATAAACTTTGAATCTCGATCGGACGTGATTATTTTTGGAACACCATGAAGTCGCACAATCTCTTTTAAATAAAGAACGTGAGTAGCATCTAAAGTTTTGACACAAGGGACAAAATGAGCCATTTTTGAAAATCGATCAACAACCACCATGATCGAATCCTTGTTTCTTTGAGTGCGAGGCAATCCGACGACAAATTCCATGCTCACGTCCTCCCACAGACTCATCGGTACTGGCAATGGAGTGTACAAACCCGTGTTTTACCATGACTCTTGGCAATGTGACAAGTGCTACACCTCGCAATGCATGTCTTGACATCTTGATCCATTCGCGGCCAATAAAAAATTTCCTTAATAAGCTTGAGAGTTTTATCTCTTCCGAAATGACCAGCTAACCCTCCGCTGTGAGCTTCATCAATGATTGCTTGCCTTATAGAGCAATTGGGAATACATAACAGCTTATCTTTGAAGAGATACCCATCATGATTCAAGAATAAACTTGAATGGTACTTTTAAACACTCCTTCCAAATTGGACCGAAGAACGAATCGCCTTTGTACAAATCTTTTATTACCTCAAAACCAACAACCTTCAATTGTAGAGTAGACAATAAGGCGTACCGTCAGCTGAGGGCGTCCGCCACGCGATTGAGAACTCCAGATTTGTGTTTAATGACAAAATTAAAAGCTTGCAAAAACTCAACCCACTTGGCATGTCTGACATTTAACTTTTGTTGAGTGTTCAAATACTTCAAGACTTCATGGTTAGAAAAGAAAACAAACTCTTTGTGTAAGAGATAATGTTGCCAATGGTCCAATGTACGAAAATGACAAAGAACTCTTTGTCATACGTAGAATAATTACGCCGAGAATGATTCAACATTTCACTAAAGAATGCAATAGGCTTTCCTTCTTGGCTAAGAACTCCACCAATTCCCACGTTTGAAGCATCACAATCCACTTCATCATTATATTTCTTGCCAATAAAAAATTGAACAAGACACATTTTTGTTACCTTCAAGTCATTACCCTTTCGAAGCCACGAAAGTTTGTACCGTTGAGGGTGATTTTCAGTTTTCAGCTGCAACTTCTCCACCATTGTAGAAGCCACCACATTCTCGCAGCTCCCTCCATCAATAATAACGTCACACACCTTGCCATGAGAAGTGCACCTGGTGTGAAATATGTTATTTCGAAGCCACGAATCATCTTCCGCATTGCTCGTATTGATGCTACGCCGAACCACCAAAGTTTCTCCACGATCTTTATATGTGATTTCTTCCTCTTCGTCAGCCTCATCGTATCTTGGGGTTGCCTCATCGGTATCCTCATTAATTTCTTCTTCCACGAGAGTGATAATTCTCCGGTTTGGACAATTGGCAGCGAAGTGTCCAAAACCTTTGCACTTGAAGCATGGTTTTTGGTTGTTAGAACCACTTGGCCTCGTAGAACTTGTGTTGTTCTCCTTTCTTGTAGCAACCTTCTCTTTTCCCTCCTTTGAAGTAGAAGTACTTCCCCGCATAGAAGCGCTCTTGTTCGAGGAGAAACGACCAGCAAAACGAGTTGCATCTTGTTGTTGTTTCTCCACCTTGAGGGCCAACTTACATACGTCATTGTATGTCCAATATTGCTGCAATTGGACAACATTTGCAATTTCATATCTAAGGCCTCCAAGAAATCAAGCGATGATTTGTTCCTCCGGCTCCATAATATCACATTTCATCATGAGATTTTCAAATCTAGTAATGTAGTCCTCCACGGGCAGCTCTCTTTGCTTGAAATTGTGATATTTGAGAAAGATATCTTGACGATAATTATCCAGCAAGAATTTTCTGCGTAACTCCTTCTTTATCTTGCTCCACACTCTAATTTTTTGTTTACCGTCACGTGCGCATTTTTTGTTGAGATGGTCCCACCAAAGAGATACATATTTCTTCAATTTTATGGCAACAAGTTTCACCTTACGATCATCGGGAACCTCTTTGAACTCAAAGATTCTCTCAACAGAGTTGAGCCAATCTATGAATTCATCGGGGTCATTTCTTCCATCGTACTTCGGAATATCAATTTTGAAGTCGAATGACTTCTCACGAACATTGTTCCTTTGAGGTCGCCGATGATGATCCGAAGCGTCACTTTGATCACCATTCTCTTCATCATGAAAAGGATTATAATCCTCTTCACATCTTGAGGAATGAACTTCTGAATCATGACTCTCAACATCACGATCCAAAAGACGTTGCTTGAGTTGTTGCACTTGTCTCCTTAAGTCGTCCAACTCGATATCACGAAGGCCTCGTTCACGCCTTGGAGGTTCAACCGTACGATTATTCCGTCGGTGGGGAGGCATTGTGAACCTGAGCTCTGGTAGCCAACTTGACACTGAAAAGGTTAGAAAAAAAAGGAGGAGGTACAAGGAACACTCAAAACTCACTACTCTAGGAATCCACCAAGAGTTAGAGAACAAAAAAAGAAGATAAAATCTTCTCACAAGCTAGAAGCTCAAAATGATTATTATTATCACTCCAACGTTTTTTTGCTCATTACAACTGAACTCATTCCAATGGTATGTGGCACGTCTCCTAATTCATAGCCAATGAAAGCAGTTTATTCAATGAAGTTCAGCAAATTTCAGCAGGAAATTTCCACATCATAAAGTATTTGAAATTCTCAGTAATGAACAACAGCGGAACAGCATTTGAATTTGAAGCATAAGTCTCCTAAATAATTAATCTATCCATCAAGAATTCTATTACTATAATACATTAATATAAAGTGGAAATACCCTAACTTACCTAGTATCACATAAGGATTCCATTTTTTAACACACATATAAGATTATACAATTTTTACCCAATTTTTGTATGTAGAGGCAAAACTACCCCCAACCTTTTTGGTTATTTATCATTCTCCTCTCTCATTTTCATCTCCTATTCTCAATCTCTGCACTTCAATTTCTTTCTCTCTCTCTCTCTCTCTCTCTCTCTCTCTCTCTCTCTCTCTCTCTCTCTCTCTCTCTCTCTCTCTCTCTCTCTTCTCTCAATCTCTGCTTTTGGAGGTCCATGGCTATGGATTTTATTTCTCCACACAAGTTTTCTCTTACTCTTCAATCTATCTCTCTATATTCCCCCATCTCTCTACCTCTATCTCGGCACCGACCTTCTCGAGTTATGTGGCTATGGAATCCAAGACATCAAAGATGGTGTTGGTGGTGGAGGCGACGGCGGTCAATTTTTGCACGTGGCGGAGGAGGCCGCACCCCCTCGCTGTGGAGGCTATGGCGGAATGAGAGAGACAAGGAAAGAGAGAGAGAGAGAGAGATTGTTGCTGCTTCTATTTAATTTCCATTTTATTTTTATTTTTATTCAAAATTTTGTACTTTTAGATATAGGCTTCAGTGGAGAATTGGATTTGTTGTATTTAGTTCATGTACACCTTTTTGGGAAGAAGATGAATTTAATTTTTATTTTTTTCAAATTCATTTTGTATTCATTTTTGTACTAACTAAAAGTAAATTAAAATAGCAAGTTAATTTATGGAAACTTTGGGCTTTGTTTGCAATTCTAATGATAGAATTTTGTTTGGAGACGTTTTTTTTGTTTGTCAAATCGAGATGAAAATAATTGTTCGAAAATTTTACCAACCATAAGCAAGACTTTGAAATTTCTTGCCTTCTGCAGGCAAGTAAGTAACGTTTTCTTACCATCAGTAGGTAATAAATTGTATAATTTCTTATCTCGTATTTTTCCGAATTAATGGTAGTTGCATTACCTCATCAAGGCAAGAAGTTAACTATTTCTTGCCGTCAGTAAATAAGAGTTTTACCATAAATGAGTTTCATTCTAAGTCGACTGTAATGTGGCTTTTAAACAATTTCTCAATTAATCTAAGAAATCATCCCATTTCTTGCCTTCTGCGGGCAAGTAACTAACGATTTCTTACCATCAGTAGGTAATAAATGGTGTAATTTCTTGCCTCATCTTTTCATATGGTCATATATTGATAGTAGGTCATATATTGATGAAAAAGCTATTATTATTGATAATTAGTTACTTGCCTTCTGCGGGCAAGTAACTAACGAGTTATTACCATCAATAGGTAAGAAATGCTATAATTTATTGCCTCGTCTTTTTCGCAGTTAATGGTAGTTTCATTACCCCATTTTTGTCTTATCAAGGCAAGAAGTTAATATTTTCTTGCCATCAGTAAGTAAGAGTTTCAACATTTTTTCTTGTCTTATCAAGGTAAGAAGTTAACATTTTCTTGACATCAGTAAGTAAGAGTTTTTCCATTTTTGTCATCAGTAAGTAAGACCTACGAAATAACTTGGCAAGACATTATCGACATCTTGTCAACTATCTTATCATGAATGACAAGATTTCATCGATATCTCATATGTTTGTGTTCTTTGTACATAATTTGGCAAGACGTTATCTACATCTTGCCAACTATCTTACCATAAATGGCAAGATTTCATTGATATCTTATCATCTAGCAACTAATTGAAAATCCTAAAATTCTTGCCAATAATTGACGAGCAACTCAAATCTTACCACTATTTAGTAATATCTTCCATATTCCCAAGCTAAAATAGTGAAATTAGCTCCATAAACAACATGAAATATTCGAATTACATCATTACATGATCTGTAAATTTGTACACATCCATTTACAAGAAAAACAACAAAAAAAGATAGGAAAAAACCTAAAAACCAATAAAACTCATGAAATCACCTCCATAAACCCTAAGAATAATTACAAATTGGATGGAGAAATCTTCTCCTTTATCTCGCGACTGCTCCGGCTTGTCGCTCGTCTTGGCAATATTTCTCAACCACACCAAAGATTATCAACTTCTGGTAATAAAATTTAAAGCCAATCAATAAATGTGAAACTAGCACATAAGACAAAGACCACGACAAATATTAAATGATAATTTTTCCAATGTGTTGGCAAGTTTTGTCAATTATTGCCAACAAATTGTTAACTTATGCTAGATCTTATCAACTAATTGGCAATATTTCACAACCATATCAAATAATTACCAACTTCAGCATACGAGCTAATAATTTAAACAAAGAAAACGATTCTTAACACAGAATGCATGTACATAGATTTGTACATGCAAAGAAAAAAGCAATAAATTTCAGCAATTTACACCTAGTTGGCAAGTTTAGTCCATGCTTGCCACTGGGTTGGCAAGTTTTCATAGATCTTACCAACTAATTGGCAATATTTCACCAACCACAATTACATACAGCAGAAAGTAAATCACATTTTTCTCGCGATGTAGCAGACATAATGCAAATAGGATGGTAATAAAATGCTTGCTAACACATTTGACAAAGATAAAGATCATAATAAACGCACCAAATCTTATAATATAATTAGCAAGAAATGACAGTTCTTGCCAATGAGTTGGTAAGATTTTGTCAATTCTTGCCACAACATCTATAAAATTATCAATTCTTATCCACTAATTGGTAATATTTAACAATCATCTCAAATCTCACCAATGTTTGGTAATATTTTCAATAGTTTATCTGCAGTAAAACATGCAATGACATGCAATCCTCGAAAACACCAAACAAGCACCAAAGTTTCTTGATTTTCAAGCAACTCAGTTCTACGCAAATAATTGGTAAGATTTGACAAGCATCTCAAATCTTACCAATGTTTAGTAAGATCTTCCATAAGCATCAGCTAAAAAATTTATATCCATGAAATATGTGCTTAACCCTAAAATTAGCATTAAAACCTAAAATTTAGCTTAGCAAACAAACTAATCCAATAGATTTGTCTATTTCATTACCTAAATCAAACATGTCATCCCTAAAAAATCCTAAACAAGCTCAAAAAGTGTAAATTTCAAAAAACCCTAAAATCTTACCTCTATATCCGTGAATGGGTGGCCGGTTGTCTGCAGTTGTTCCGTCTCCTCCAACTCCGGCGAGACAGCATATTCCAGAGGTTGCTCCGGTTCGGCGAAAGAATTGCCGGCGCTGCCTCTTCGGACGTTGTGTTGGTGCCATAGCAACGATAATCGTAGTCGCGGTTGGTTGGTGATGTGGTGAAATGTGGCGCCGGGGTATCACGGTGTCGCCGGAGAAGAGAGACAAGAGAGGCGACGAGTTTCAATTCTGAGAGAAGAGAGAGGTGACGGGTTTGGAAAATGGGAAGAGGAAAGGTCTGCAAGTGGGTAGGGTGGGAGAGAAAAGGGGGGGGGATTGAATTATTATTAGAATGTGTGGGTGGTGAGAGAAGAGAGGTGGGGAGGGTATTTTAGTCCTCTTATGTAAAAAGTGGGTATATTTTGTAGTTTTTTAAATTTGTAAGAAAAATTGACCAAACTATTCTACAATAGGTAGATTAATTCCCACCTCTAATATTAATCTAATTAATGTGTACTAGCAGAATGCATTGAGTTAATCAACCGTGAAGATTTTAGTGATCTCATATGTAGGTCAAATAATGTCCTCACCTGGACTTTGAAACCCCATAATAGTAGTACGGCAACTCAATGTAGTTAGGTCTCCTCTACTCATACGTAGACAATTATCAATTCTTAAATAAAACAGTACTCACTCTATCCCGTTTATAAAATAATAGTTCGATTTAATAAAACTGAAATCTATTATAATATTCACTAAATTCATTAATTATAAGTAGATTCTGAGCTACGGTAGACCTTGCCTTCTTCATGATAAGATTTATATACATTAATTATTATTCAGATAAGAGTGACAATTTGGGCCTCTCAATCAAGTCACTGATTTTTACTTGTTTTTTAATTTTCTTTTTTAATCTTTTGCGAGAGATCTTTGAAAAAGTCTATAATTTTATCAATAGTTAATTAATTTTAATGGATTGGGATGGAAGAAAGGTCCTAATCCTCATCACCAAACCTGTCTACAAGGAAAGGGTAATTAAATGAAAATTGGTGCCCCACTCATGCATCCAAGATGAGTATATAATATATATACATATATATGTTTCCGATATATATAATAAAAATAAATAAAAAATAAAAAAACTATACATATAACTATAATGTACGTATTATTGTCAATATTATTATAATGCAACGATCACCATAATATATTTTCAGTACAATTATAATGCACCAGTTAACTCGGACCGTAAAACACACTGAAATCAACGATCCATATTATTTATTATTTCGATCAAGACCTCTATATAACCATTCTCTCAATTTCTAAAACCAAACTCAATATATATATATAGAATGGGAAAAAGTAGGGTTCTTGTTGTAGGTGGGACAGGGTACGTGGGGAGGAGGATCGTGAAGGCGAGCCTGGCGGAGGGCCACCCGACTTACGTTCTCCGGCGATCGGAAATCGGCCTCGACATCGATAAGTTGCAGATGTTGCTGGAATTCAAGCAGCAGGGGGCGGTGCTGATCGAGGGCTCGTTTTCCGATCACCGGAGTTTGGTGGAGGCGGTGAAGCAAGTGGATGTCGTTATCTGCACCATGTCGGGTGTGCATTTCCGGAGCCATAATCTGTTGATGCAGCTTAAGCTTGTTGATGCCATTAAAGAAGCTGGAAATATCAAGGTATATAATATAATTAATGTTTTCATTACTAGTAACTACTAACAATTTTTTCTTAATTTTGGTGTCTTAACTAGTTTCAGAATATTTTTTTTTTTTCAATTTCAATATATTATAATTTAATTAAATTTCATAATTATTTACTACTCACTGAATTTATAATTATTTTATAATAGTATTTATTTCAGTTTTAATTATTAATTATTTAGCGCTGATAAATTCAAAAAGTGGGTTTAAAGTTTCAAATTTTTGTTTTTTTATAAATTTTAGCTATGATTCATCGTTATATGTGTGTGTGTTTATCAGTTTATGCTATAATAAACATTATTAACATAATGAAATTAACAGTGGAACAAGGAAATTCTCTAGAAAAAGAACAAAAAAATACTTCCTTCATTTTTGTTGTTTGTTTTTAAATGCATTATTTTAAAATTCTAGAATGAAATAGCTATATCTTTACCATTCTACCCTTTTATTAAATGCTAATTAGAAGTTGGCTCTGAAAAATAAAATACAATAAATAAGGTTATGAATATAAAATACCATATTTTCGTAATATGTGTGCGCTTCGAATGAAAAGAACACTTAAAAAACGAAGGGAGTAAATTATAACAAAAATCAAAGGCAAATTAAAATAGCATTAGGGCCCGGTTATATGCCTTGTAAACAAAGGGATTCAATGTTTTATATTAATTAATTTGTCACTCAGGAAAGTGTGTGCCCAAGATTTCTTTTTTCTTTGACTTCAATACTTAAATGACTATTAGTATAGTGATTGTCGGTGACGACTAGTTTATCTAATGAGTTATATATCATAGTTTTTTTTTTTTAAATAATAATATTATTATTAATGAACTTCTGATAAAAAAATATATATTATTATTAATGAACTAAATCCTTAAAATATATAACCCGACAAAGCACGATCTTGATTTTCTGTCCCAAATTTGATGTACTAATCGTATTTTTAAGTTAATTTTTAATTTTTTATTATTTTTATAAAAATAAATTATTATAATATAATAAATCATACTCTATTTCTCACATTCACTTGTCCTATTATATTATTATATAACTCACATATATTCAAAGTATGAGACTGATGAGGTAATATTACACTTTTATAAATACTAGCATGAGTAACGTGCATTTGCACACGTTAAAAGAATATTTTAATATTTAAATTTGATGAATATTTTTATACTCTCTCCGTCTCAAGTATTCCGATATTTTTCTTTTCGGAACTTAAGACGGGAGTGTTTAGTGTATAAAGTGTAATGTGTGTAGGGATGTAATATGGTTTATGTATTTAGACATATTTTTAAACTAGAGCATCATATATAGATGCATAAAAAACATTTTCATGTTTGATCTTAAATGAAAGATCGTATCAAGACCTTTAATTTGGTATAAAAATCATAAAAATCGAATAACAAACGAGAAAGTTATGATAGTTTAAACTTTTAAAATTTAAATTATATTGGAATACTTGCTGAGAGGTGAGGATGGTGAGATTTAATTAGCTAATATTAAGTGTAATAAGGGAGTATTAATTAGCTAATTATTTCTCAAAAAGAAAGGTGTTAGAATACTTGAGACGGCCCAATAAAGAAAGGGTGTCGGAATACTTGAGACGGCGGGAATAATTTATTACAATCATACATAATAATTTATTAAAAAATATAATATTTTAAATTTTTGTTTAAAGAGTAATTTTAATATCTAAATTTGATGAATAGTTTTGTATTACTGCGCCATCCGTTCTATTCAAAGCTTCCGTGTTTCTTTTTTGAGCCATCGTCTCACTCAAAGTTCTAATTTTTCTTTTCGAAAATAATTAACTTTTTAAAAAGTGTGGACCTAATTATTTTTCAACAATTTACACATTTTTCTTAATGAGTATGCCGAAAAGAAAATAGACGCTTTGAACGAGACAAATAGAGTAATATTTACTCCGTATAATTTATTACAAAATTTGTAATCTTTCAAAATTTTATGTATGCTAGTTTAAAAAAAGACAGTCTAAATGTTTCATTTAGAAAGTGCTCTCAAAAACAAAATTGTGTTATTCATTTTTCGAAAATTATAAAAACTATAGTATCTAAAACCATAGATTTCCAAATTTGGTGATTAAAGTAAACATTTTACTTCTACTTTTTTGTGTGTATGATTATAAAAGTGTAGTTCATCTTTTCACTTTAATTTGGTCATTCCACTATAGTAGTCTTATTTACTAAAATGAAAATATTTATTCACTCATCATTTAATCATAATTCTGCACCCACTTACGCACTTTAATATAATTTAAATTGTCTAGCTAGACTTGCTCTTTTGTTCTCTGACTTGTACGATTTTTATGTCAAATTAAAGGTCTTTATATATTTAAGATTAATCGTCAGTATATTTTTTATCGATATGTGATATTCTATTTAAAAACAAAATTAAAGTCTTGATATGTTCTTTTATTTAATATCGATCATCAATAGGTTTTTATAGATATATAATATTATGTTTTGAAAAAAAATATGCATTAAAATGTTAAACAATATAGTACATTATTTTTAAATAAATTATTCTAATCATTCAAAAAAAAAGAATTATTCATTATTCTAAAATATCGTGCGGAAAAGTTTTGGAACTACCTATATCAACATAAAGTTTTTGTACTTCAAGTATTTGTACTTAAATAAAATAGGACTTGACACTCTAATAATTTATGATATTAGCTTTCTTTATAATATATTCTTATACCATATACTATATAATAAGGACATAATAGAAAGTTTATATTTGTAAAACAATTGAGGTTTGAACTTGAGACCTCCTGGTTGAAAGACTAATACAATAGTTATTTAGACTATACATCTATATGTTATTAGTCGCGACAATAAATATATTTAATCATACATTATTACTGAAATCAATCTTGAAATATTTTTTATCATGTTATTAGCAATTAAATTTGAACGTTGAAGAAAGATAAAAATATTTGGCAGCATCGAATCTGTTCTTGTGATGGAATGGAATTAAGTATTTCTATTTTTGCAGCGTTTCTTTCCTTCGGAATTCGGCATCGATCCTGCGCAAATGGAGCAGGCGCTAGAGCCAGGAAGAGTAACATTCGACGAGAAGATGACGGTGAGGAAGGCCGTCGAAGCGGCCAACATTCCCTACACCTACATCTCCGCCAACTGCTTCGCCGGCTACTTCGTCGGAAACCTATCTCAGATGGGGACCCTACTCCCCCCCAAACACAAACTCCTCATCTATGGCGATGGAAATGTCAAAGCTGTCTTCATGGACGAAGACGACGTTGCTACTTACACCATCAATGCCGTCGACGACCCTCGCACCCTCAACAAGACTTTCTACCTCCGCCCGCCGGAAAATGTCCTCAGCCAGAGAGAGCTGGTCGGGATCTGGGAGAACTTGTCGGGGAACACCCTCGAGAAGATCACCATTTCCGACCAAGATTTTCTTGCTCTCATGAAAGGTACCTATCACCTATGTTGATTTTGCATATCCTCTCTTCCAATTTTGGTACTCCCTCCGTCACATACTGCCAATTTTAATGAATACGAATCTATTTTAATAATGAAATTGTTCACATGAAGTGAGACAGAGGGAGTATTTTGGTAGTGCCGTTCTAAATTATTAGTTTTATGTTTTTTTAACAATTTTAATACATCATAATTTAGTTTAATTTTATAATAATTAAGAAAGATAATATAATTAATACAATAATCACATTTAACATTTATAAGTAAATTTGAATTAAAATTAAAAATAAAAATACAAAGTTATTTTTAACATTTAGTTTTAGTTTTTTAGTTATATTAGGATTGATAAATTAAATATTAAAGTATGTAATTTTTAAAATTTTAATTTTTATTTATAAATGTTAAATGTAATCTCAATTGGACATGAATTTTAGAAAATGATTTTTTAAGATAATGTTATAAAGATAAAGCAACATTTTAAGGGCGTGTTCATTTTTTATACTTCTATTTAGAGGAATAGAGTGAGATAATATAATGTTGTATAAATTTATAATGAATAGAGAGACCTACGATTTTAAATAGTGTTTTTTTTTTTTTTTTGAGATAAAGTATGTTGTTTACTTTGTAAGATATTGAAGGATAAAATATGAAATGTCTTAATTGCCGTTATTTCTTTTATTGGAAAATGATATGTGAAGGTAAAAGGTGATATAAAATCATCACACCATTTTCCTAAGCATAATATTATACTATGATATAATATACTGCTCGGATTTTATACAGTCTGACCGAATTTCTTATACAACAAAGTTAACGAGTTATAATTAAAATGGTAATAAAACTTTTATACTGTCTTTCCTTATACATCTTCTTACGTTCTTTTACGTCAAAGTAATCGGAGCCTAAGGGATTAAAGTGGAAAAGAAAAATTATATGAGCCACAATGGCATGATGTGTAATTTACTAAATTCGTTGTTGATTTCATTTTTAGGTGAATCTTAATGTCCGACTCAAATGAGCAAGTACGATTAGGCGGGTATTTAGCTATGCTTATTTGAAAGATTTTTAAGGAGTTTATAAGCTTTTATGGCTTATTTTTTGAGCTTATAAGTTCTTGAAGAACTTATTTTGCCAAACACGTTTTCATAGCTTATAGACTTAGCCAAACACCCATAGTGAGGAGAAGAGAGTAGTGCTTTTCATTTTTATAAGATAGACACTAATTTTTGTGATTTTTGTATATGTTTTTGATGAAATGAATGTAGATGCTGACTTTGCTGGGCAAGTTGGGCTAGGCCATTTCTATCACATATTCTATGAGGGCTGCCTCACAAATTTCGAGATTGGTGAAGATGGAGAAGAAGCTTCTACACTTTATCCCAATGTCCAGTACAAGCGCATGGATGAATACTTGAAACGTTATTTGTAATCCTTTCACTTGTAATATCAATTAAAAATATTCTGAATTCAAAAATAAGAAAGCATTTGAAATTTTCAGTAATGAACAGAGGAACAGCATTTGAATTTGAAGCACGAGTCTCCAAATAATTAATCTATCCATCAAGAATTCTATTAGTATAATACATTAATATTAATCTAATTAATGTGTACTAGCAAAATGCATCGAGTTAAGAATCGAGGCGCTGCAGTTCATCGATTTTGAAGAGGTTTGGATTCGAATCCCGATCCGCTTAAGCCAATGAAGTCGTAGCTACTTCTGGAGTTGAGATCGAACTCCATGGAAGGCCCTTCGAGCTTGATCTTGATGTCTTTTGTAGCATGTGCCTCCTTCATGAAATTCTTGATATCTCCATTCCTATCATGGTCTTCATTGATGGTTTGCATGAAACTCGACAGCGCCAGATTGAAGTCCGTTAGCTGAGCTTTTGTCGATTCTAGGCTTTCAGAGTGATTCGAGTTAGAAGAAAGGCCGTGCTGAGCTCTTTCTAGTATGGTCTGCAAGTATTTGCCCTGTGCCTCTATTCTCATTTGCAGTTTCTTCTGCACCTGTAGTAGGAATAAATACGAATATAATTCGTCTACTTAAAATCGAGGTCTAAGCCGGAGTTAAGAGTACGTTTCTTGAAATTCTTTCGAATAGTTTACCTCAAGCTGCTCTTGTAGTGTTTTCTGCACCTCAATCTGGGACCTAACTGCTTCAGCAAGGGGAATTTCTCTGCACATAATAGTAAATACTCAAATTCATTTTCAATTGAAGATTCTTGTTTGTTGCATAAATAAGAAAAATTCCCACCTTTGTTCACTGTTCATGCTTGATGAATTAGTGCTTGTACTTGCAATGTGCATATTGTGATGCCCATATGGATTTTCTACATAAGCAAAAGACAGATGTTACGCAAATTTTGAATGATTATACAAATTAATTAAAATTCTTTCTCTCATTTTATAACATAAAACTTCCATATTAGTATAACATAATGTCATAAGGGGCAATCATACCAAAGTTCTCTGCATTGTGTTCAAAAGCATTCTGTTTCTTGGACTGCTGTCCAAGCCTATACTTCTGCACCCGAAACGAGTATAATGAGACGATATGGAACGATTAGAACGACGATGAACGAAGGATTTCGTAAGTGAGTAATTACCTGTAAATGACTCTTTAAGTGATACAATGTCAATCCCTTCAGCCCCATCACCCTTAGTACTGATTTTGGAGTAGCCTCTGAAAATAGCAGCCACTCCAATTACCAACCACATTTACATATTAATTTTGTAGCTTTTGTTTCTTTCCTAACTCAATATGCATCTAGCTCATATTTAGGCCTTCCAAACACAACACAAAAAAATAATAATTATAATAAAATAAAAAAAATTAAACAATCAAAAAGAATTGATGAAATTCTACATATACTTCTCCACAAACTTCATTATCAATTGTCTACGTGTGTTGGCCTAATTGTAATAGTTAATAATGCAAGAGACCAAAAGTCTCGGGTTCGAGTTCTCCATGACACGATCTTTAACCAGTAAAAAGTATCAGCAACCAATTATTATGCAATTGCAAAGATAATTCAATCTAACTATAACATTTATACACAAACAGAGTTTGCATTTTAACAAAATTCACAAAAAAAAATATGCATAAATTTGTTAAGAACACACACACACACACAAACACAATTGATTACAAAATGAAACTCACTGTCAGGGCCACCAAGCTTTGTGACAGCATCAACGAAGCGATCATGCAAATCAGCAGTCCACCTCAGGCGTGGTTTTGGGTCTCTTGTCATCACCACGCCTCCGATTCCGCCGCCGCCGCCGCTATACATCCTGTCCATCGCCACCAACCACCTCAGCCGCTTCCCCAATTCACCTCATATATACGAAGAATCCTCTAAAAAAAGTACTTAAAAAGAAGACTCAAGAGAACCTCAAGAACCCTCTTTAATTCCTCTCTCTCTCTCTCTTTAATCCCAGCACTGTCTTTATTCTCCCAGAAAGCAGAAATTCCAAGTAATTATGAAAACTCAAGCCCAAAAGAGAAAAGGAACAAAGTCTTCGAATCTATATATATAGGTATACATAAACCTGTATCTATATATGCCCCAGAGATTAATGGAGCATAGTACGAGAAAGAGATAAAAAGTTGAGATCAAGCTTCCTTAATTTAGACTAAACTCAACATCAGACACACCCCCGTGATTTTCAACTTTTCAACTGTTCATGTTCTAATAAAATACAACTAACATGCATGCACACATACAATACATATATATATATATATATATATATATATGGTGAAATCATGTACTACCTCCATCCCATTACATTAGTCCTCTTTGCTTTTTGATTGTTCGGCACGCTTTTCCACCGAAACCTAGTACGAGTTTTAAAATATAATTTTGACGTATTCATTTTTTCACAGGGTACTATGAGTGTCATAGTACCCTGTGAAAAAATGAATACGTCAAAATTATATTTTAAAACTCGTACTAGGTTTCGGTGGAAAAGCGTGCCGAACAATCAAAAAGCAAAGAGGACTAATATAATGGGATGGAGGTAGTACAAAATAAGTTTTTCGTAAAAAAAATAAAAAAATTGATACATTTTATGCATAACTATAATACACGATATATACAATTATGATGTATTATGCATCATAATACTTTATCAATGCTATCATAGTGTATCGATCGGTCATCATAATTCATTTTCAGTACAATTATAATGCGGACCTCACTAAAACAAGAGTTGAGATCTATTTCTATTTTATTTTTACAAAAGTCCATATATATGTATATATAAAATCTCATGACATAGGCATCATTCATGAACTTTTGGATTTATGTAATGAGGAATAAAGAAAAAGAAAAGAAATAAAAAGGCATGGGGAGAGAAATTCGGCGACGAATCTGAAGAAACATGATTGCCGAAATATAGTTATATAAAAGTGAAGAATACTGATCCGGTGCGGCGCGGAGCAGGGGATGTTGCCGCGGTTTCAGCACTGCTAGTCGGTGAGGCTCTACCAACGGTCGAGATGGAGAGATGCGGAGATGAAAGGCACAGGAGCAGGCTGGGTGCCACGTGTAGGACAGCACGGAGTATACGCCGGCAGATGTGGGGACAGGAATATTCTGTGCTCACGTGCCACGTCTTTCAAACTGGGGACGGCCATCGGTGATTCGTTGGCTGTCATAGCATATGGAATTTCCTTGTATTCATGCATGCACCATATATCATTACTTATTCAAATTTTTAAACCAAGAATTTAAATATATTAAAATCACGAAATTTTAGAGAGAGGGTGAATATACAAAATATTTTGTTCTTAAACTCCCTGCAAAAAAATGCTCGAGTTAATAAGTTGAGATGGAGGCACTATGTTTTATTATTGATAAAAAAATAAAAAATAAAATAGTTAAGAATGATTAGTTTAAAGAATTAACACTTATTACAATCGTTAATATTCTTTTTAATTGTGCCCCTAGAATTGTTTTGGCACAATATATAGGGAGAGAGAGAAAAAAGTTTTGACGCCCAGCTTATATGGGCACTTTGTGATAGCATCACTCTTCTACCTCTATTGCATATCCACATGACATCGTCTATTATATTCATGAATGAATGACACGTGACAAATTTTAGGATTCAGAAGTGTTAGTGTATATATTTTCCTTATATAAATCTTAAATCCTAAATAATTGATTATATCACGTGTCCTCCATCTACGAATGCAATAAATGATGTCATTCCTTTTTTTTTAATTTTTTTTATTTGACGATTAGGATAGTTTTGATTGTAGCATGTGCATGTGGATAGTTTTATTGTTTGAAATTGAATTTGTATATTATAATTTTGGCTTCTATATATAATATCTCCCAATTAAATCTATTATTGCACTCGTAGACAGAGAAATGAGAAAGTGAATAACAAAATAAAGCAAATCCAACTAAAATTTTAAAACCCAAATCTAAATTAAAAAAAACGACTTAGAAGTCTTGATTGGTTGTTCGAACTAAAGTGCGCACTTTAGCTCTGGTTTTTACATATTTCTTTTTTTACTATTATCTCCTCGATTTTAACTAGGAATGTCAATCGGGTCAACCCACTCAATTTTAGGTCAATCATATCAGGTTGGGAGTTATTCGCTTTAGATTAACCGGGCTTTGTTTTTTCCTTTCGGGCTAAATTTTTTTGTCCTTAACCCTAACCCTATCGGTTTTGTGTTAGCCTATCGGGCCAAAGAGTTTATGAAAATAAAATTAACCCAATATAAACATAAAAATAAGCATTGTATCAACACATATTTGTATATAAACTCAATAAATAATTTCATAAATATTGAGAATTCAACAAGCATGTTTTCTAAATATTAATCTTTATTTCAATTTTTACCAAGGGTTAAAAATGTAAAATGGTGATTATATTTTATAAAAAAAAATTAAAACGTACACAATAATAATTGAAAATAATGTACTACATAATTATCAAATTTATAAGTAATGAAATATAGCATAAATTTTGACACAAGGGCAACTTAACCGAACAGCTCAACCCATGGGCTTTTTGGTCTAGCCCTATTGGGTCGGGTTTTTCGGTCCGGTTCTGTCAAGGCTTTTTTTTTTTATTATAAATTGAGATACTCTCTCCGTTCCGTGATAATTGTCCATCTTTATTATTTTATACCTTAAATATATTGCTGTGAGACGGATGAAGTACCTAATTTTGAACAAGTGATAAAACTGGAGTATAAAATATAAAAAGAACCGGAAGTCCTGGTTAGGGTGGCGGTTCATTAAGAACTCCGTATAATTCCTAGTCAAAGTAATCTGTGAGTAAATTGTAGGGAGTTTTGATTGGCTATCGATCAAAAAATGTTTATAATTCAACAAATCTTTTTAGTCGGTTGAAGTGAAAAATTAAACAAAACAAAACTCATAGTATTACTCCAATAATATTGTTGGTTATTAAAAACGTATAAAAAGGGAATTGTCCAATCCATAAAAAGTTAAGAGACAGAGTGAAAGACAAGTAGAGACAAAAACACTGGCACGATGGGAACGGGAAGTGACATGAGAATATTTTGTTGCGTAAAATTGCTTCAACGTCTCTTCATTGTTTTTATTAATTTTCTTCATCTTCAACACCACAAATCGCATCAATGATTATACCTCCGTCTCAACTAAATAGTCTAATTTGCTTTATTGACTTTTTCGGCATACGTTTCTATCGAAACTTAATACGGATTTTAAAATATAATTTTAAAATATTTTTTCTTTTACGGGATACTATGTCATAGTATCCCGTAAAAGAAAAAATATTTCAAAATTACTACCTCCATCCCCCCTCATTAGTCTCATTCATTTTATTGCTTTTTTCGGCACGCATTTCTACCGAAACCTAGTACGAGTTTTACAATATAATTTTGAAGTATTTTTTTTACGGGATACTATGAGTGTCATAGTATCCCGTAAAAAAAAAAATACTTCAAAATTATATAAAACTCGTACTAGATTTCGGTGGAAATACGTGCCGAAAAAGTCAATAAAGTGAATGGGAATAATGAGGGGGGATGGAGGTAGTATATTTTAAAACCGTTATTAGGTTTTGATAGAAATGCGTGCTGAAAAAATAAATAAAGCAAATGGGACTACTTAGTTGAGATGAAGGTAGTATACAATAAAACCTATATTAGGAATATTATTGGGACCACAAAAAAATATGTTTAAAATGGAGGTTATACTTAAATAGAGGTATGAGACAAATTTTTATATTTTTTAATTTAAAATACATAAAAATTAAATATATACTTAATGTTAATACATACATGAATATAGATAGTCAAATACATGTATAATAATATCTTAATGCAAATACATGTACTTAATTTATTTTAATTAAAATATGTAGAGTCAAATATTTAAATGTAGGTTCATGTAACATTTGATTTTTTTATTATTATTATTTTTCTTCCTAGCACACATATTTTAAATCAACTTAAATCTACTATATATTTAATTTTTATATTTATTTATTATGATTTATTTCTAAATAGAGGTGTATTTCTTAAAATTGGGACTTGAAAATATATGAATTATGACAATTATGGAGTTTATTCCTAATTATAACTGGTCCCAAGTTGGGACCGAAAATTTTATTCCTAAGTGGAAGTTTATTCCTTAATAGAGTATGCCTAAATAGAGGTTTTAGTGTATATACCACTTCTCTTACTATAAATTGCTGCACAAAATTATTGTACTTTTCCTTTTTGATCCATCCATTCGTCCAATATCGATGGAGGGAGTCCATTACAAAGCATCGCACGAGATTAATCTCTTATGCTCCAAAGTAGAAGCTCAAAAGCATTCGCTGATTTTCATAAACAACATTTTTAGTTATTGAAATGTGCTTTTTACAGAGTGGAATAATAAGATATACGTAGTATGGACTAAAATAAATATTAATCATATAAAAACCTCTTAAAAATTAAAATGCAATTATTTTTCTATATATGACTATTCGTACACCTCTGAGATGGGTGTTAGTCCATAAAAATTTGACAAGAACACATCTGGGTCAGAAGCACGCCTAAAGTTATTTGAAAAGAAAATGGAACAAATTAGTCTAATCTTCCATCATCACACCTTTGAAGTTTGAAGTCACGATTCTGCAGATACCCTCAAATCCTCATTTCGCACAATTCTGCCTACTCTGTATTCTCTCAACTTTCGAGAATAACTTGTTGTCCGCACCTATCTCAAATACTCCCTCTGTTTATTTCTATTTGGGTCTCCTTCTCTTTATCTCCATTTAGCCCCTATATTATATATTCAATACGTAAGATATAAAATACTCCCTCCGTCCCACGGCAATTGTCTCTATTTCATTATTCGGACGTTTCATTTAATTGTCCAGTTTCTTAAAATAACAAAAAATAAGTGGCTACAATTAACTCCCTCTCTTCAGAATTAATTACAAGCACATATTCTATATTGTATTGGCTATTGTGCTATTTCCCTACCGGACAATTGCCGCGGGACGGAGGGAGTATACAAAATGTTCAATAGAAATAAAGGGACTCACAAACCTTAAAATGACACATATGACCTTCACCAATATAAGAATTACTCTCTCTATTCCACTCTACTTGATCGCGGAAGAGTGAGTACGGATATTAAGACAACAATAATATTTTATCAATTATAATTATTAAATTATTTTATTTTATTTTGAAAAATAGAAAATTGGAATAAATTCATATTTTCAAACCTAAAAACACTCTAATGAAAAACAAAAATCTTAATTAGGCTATTAAGAATCCCTTAATCACACTACTACCGGGACGACCCAAAATAGAAATTGACTCAAATAGAGTAGGACGGAGGGAGTACTAATTTCGATCATCCAAAATTGATCGAATGTTTCTAAAAATAAATTGTCTTTGTTTTTTTAGGGGAAAATGAATCGTCTTAACTACAATTTTTTAAAATTTCTATTTCTATTTTTGTTTTTTTTTTTTTTTTTTTGGAAAAACAACCCGCCGTTGCACCACCATTAACTAAATTGCATGAATTGTGTCCAATACTGTAGTATAAACGCACAGGAGAGGAAAAAAAAAAAAAAATTACGGTCCGTCCAACAGTTTCTGCCTCAACTAGATGAAGGCAGCTTCGACGCGAAGTCCGGCGGCAGCGTCATCAGCGGCTCATCTCCGACGTCTTTCCGGCACGCCATCCCCAGCGCATACCCCAACGCCCGCGCCACCGGAACCGAAACGGCGTTCCCTATCTGGCAGTACCTTTCCTTGATCGTGCCGCGGAACCGGAAGTAATCCGGGAACCCTTGCAGCCTCGCGCACTCGCGTATCGTCAGCCGTCGATCCTGATCGGGATGCAGAATCCTCTGGCTCCGAATGTGAGGGAAGGTCACCACCGTCGACACCGTCTCATCCCACCACAATCTCGCGTACGGCTTTCTCGATTTCCCTTGCTCGAAGCTGAACACGCAGTCCGGAGTCAGCGCCCTCCCCGTCGGCAGCATCACCGTCTCCATCGACGGATCACGGCGAGCCACATTGTCTTCTCCGACCACCACTCCGGCGAGATCCCTGAAATTGGCCCCCTTCCTGTGCGGCACTTGGCACACGCGCATGTAGTCGTGCTCCGACAGCTTCATCGGCCGGTGATCGTAGAGTACCGGACCGGATCCCGATGATTCCCGCCCCATCATCTCTTCTCTGCTCTGCCGAATCCATTTCTGGAACTCCGTCGCCGGAGGCAGATCGTACGCCATCTCCTCGCGGATCTCGTCGTTCGAGACCGGCGGGAGATCGGAGATCGAATCTCCGAGAAAGACGGCGTCGGCTAACGGACGAGGCTGGCCCTCGTCGTACGCAACGATGTTCCTCTCGAACTCGATCGGAGGCCAGTATTTCACGACGACATCGTGCGTCGGGAGTGGAAACTGCGGCAGTTTCTCGGTGGGGTGGGCGCCCCAGATGAAGACGCGAAGGCGGAACTGCGGGAGGCCGTAGCAGCCGGAGGCGATGGTGCCGAGCCGCGCTTGGTACTTCATGAGGACGAGACGGCTTAGAGCGTATCTTCCAAGTGAACCTTTGTCGAATCGGATGATGTCGACCACGTTTTCCATTAGACAGTACCTTGGTTTTAAGAACTCGATTATGTTCATGAACACTACGATCTGCTGGTTTCTTTCGTCTGATAATGGCGAGGCGAAGTTCCTGAAGCGATTGTAGCCGCTTATGCCTTGGCATGGCGGCCCTCCACAGATCACACCAACATCACCCTAGATGGAACAATTATATTGCTTTGTTCAATATTATTAGCATTGGATACTAAACATTGGTGTTTTGAGAAATTGAACTCACCGGGAGAGGTAGGATTTTCGCGTTGAATCCTCTCCGAACGAAGTCCTCTATTCGCTCTTGGCAATTGCTGAAACGGTAGTATAGACGGAGAAGACGAATTAGAAAGATGTAGATCATCATAATGATGAATGCTTAGTTAGTGCCTCACCTCAATCCTTCAGTTGCTTCCCATGTATCGTCTTTTGGGCCGTATCCCTTCCATCGTACCTTCACAATAACAGGTGCAAAGTTTGAGAAAGTAAGTTTTTGAGGTAATGCTCTTTTGAAGTTTCGACTAAGTGGTATCTCGAGTTTCCGTGTACCTTGAAGTGTATCCCGCGCTTTCCTCCTTCGTTAGGATCACCGTAGCAAATATCAACTAGACGAGAGACCTCGTATTCCTCAGTAGATTCCTCTGTATTCGATGGAGATAGGCAGTCTTCAGCTTCAGGAAGTTCCTCTAACTCACATTGCAGTGTTCTTTCCAAATCGTAGACATACGTCTTGCATAATTTCTCCCATTGCTTTAGTAGCTCTAGGAAATCCTCAGCAGGTTCATTTCTTACCTGTAGAAGAATCCAGATTCTAAAGTTACTTTACATAATCAAGCATCGTTCCAAGAATGCGTTTTGAGGTACGCACGTTCGTTTCTGGATGGTTAAGCTTCAAACTCTCGCACGCAGAGCTGTTACAGTCAACAGCCCATCTCTGAAAAGCAAGGAGAAAAGGAGTTAAAAGTGATGATAAGATAACAAGGATTGAATCAAGAGATATAATCGAAAGCTTCGTTTTCATGATTACCGTGATGAGGTTTACAGTCGAAAGTTTTGCACCAAGGCATAATCCGGTCGACATGCCTCCACACCCAGAGTAGAGATCCAGTAGAGATAATTCTTGTTTTGAAGAGTCATAATTGGGCAAAAGCTCCAAGGGTGTTAAAGTAACTGGCCCATCATCGGAGTGCTTTGAGTTCGACATGAATGGCTGGCTCTCGGGAGAACTTTCTAAAATGTGATTCGACAATAGAATATCAACTAATGAAGTACCGAGGCTACTGAGAAAGGAACGTCGTGTCTTTGGTGCTACTAACCTGTAGCGAGTGTACGAAATGTTGAGTATTCGACCGAGTACTCCATGTCATAATAGAATGCAGCTGACTGGACAGGGTTTCTTTTTAAGCCTAGCTGCAGTTTGATGAAAAGTAAGACCAAAAATTAAATTAAAATATGCCAAAATGTAACATAAACAAGTATGTAACATACCATAGGGGGTATTTCAACTATTTTCACTTTTGAAATGATGCAATCTAACGGGTTGTCGTTCATTAACGTGGAGTAGAATATGCGCCTCTTGTCATGCGAAGAAGCAGCGTCTTTCAAAACCTGATGAACGACAGTTCAGAGGCAGATGGAAAATTTAAAACAGATGAAGGAAAGGAAAAAAAAAAAAGCTTAAGATGCTGAACTGAAGTTGTACCAACCGTATCTTCGGCCCTGAAAAACCATTGAACCCTAAAGTAGTCTTCCCCCTCCGTTGTTTTGAAGAATTCCAAGATCCTCCCTATGTGTTTCTTCTTTCCTTCACCCTAAAGGAATTGCTTAGGACATCATATCTTGCAATATTAAGCCATCATGAGTAAATTGCTAATCACATTTTGTCTAGAATTCTAATAACTAAGAATTATTACAAAGATGGTAGTATAGCCGAATGCATATGGTGGGAGAAATCAGAATCATTGTCGTTACAAAAAATTGACAGGCAACGAAGTAAACCTTTTCTACAACAAAAACATAAATCCTTTGGGATTATACATACCAATAACAAGGCATGAGAAATTGAGATGAAAATTACCTTTACAAATACACAATCTCCAATATCCAAGACAAAGTTCACTACTTTGGCTTGAGCATAATGGCTTTCCACATTCAGTATGATTTCATCTTCTTCATCGACGCTGAAAGTGAAGAACAAAACTATAAGATTCAGAAACACTTAGAAAATGTGAATGACGATGGTTTAGGGGGATATTATGTTACAGCCAGAAGATTTGTTCATAAGGGTTCACTCACTTTGTTTTCCAGTTTTTGCCCTTTTTTCTGCTCTGTGGAGTCCAAAATCAATTGTAGTTAGATATGTTCATGTCACAATCTATACATAATTCTGATATAAGTGAAATAATAGACACAGAAATTAGTGATTCATTCGATACAATAAACTATGAAAATGTGTTTCTTCTTCGATGATGAGCACCACCTACAGTCTATCAGGACAAACATAAACATACAGACATAGTACTCCCTCCATCCACAAAGAGTTCAAAACCCTCTATGTAAGCATTTCTATAATCTCGTTATTTTGTTAGGCAATTAACCCAAATAGAATTAACTCTAGTCAATTTTCTAATCCTAACCTACTAATTAACCATAATCCACTAATAAAAGTTTCATAGAACTAATTGTCTAACAGATAATGAGCTTATAGAAATTCATGCTATCGAACTCTTTGTGGACAGAGGGAGTATCAATTTACGGAGGCGTTCAATCGCACAAGCATGCATTGCTACTGAACCATCTAAAGCAAGACCAATTTCCCCTTTCTCAGCTAAGTAAATCAACAATTAGATATTCATACCATTCTTACAAAGGAAAGATTTGATCTTGTAATAAAATCAGCAAGCACTTACCTTCAAATCATACCGCCATTGCCATCTTCTCTGAGCAGCTTCCTCTGGAATTGGTTCCCCTATAAAGAAGCACAAAGGGCTCTTCTCATTTTTCCTAGAGTTCAACTGCTTCTCACTCATCCCCTCGAGCTCACATTTTTCCCCATCCCTTTCCTCTGAAACATGAGCTTCTTCACCTAAAGATGGCTCCATTTCCTTATTCAACTCAACACCACAAGTTCTCTCCTTCCTCACTTTCTCCAACTCCATTTTTGCAGTCCTTGAGCTTAAGCATTCCTCCCTTGAAATTGGGATTTTCTCAGGCAATTCCAGCATCTTAATTTGTGTGATTTCATCCTCAGGCAATTCGATCGGAGCATAATCGCCAGCGATTTCCGGCGCCGCCTCCCCTTTCTCTCTCCTCTCACTTCTCACGGCCCTCTTCTCCGGCGATTCGACCACTGCGTACCTAACAGCACGAGACCTCAAGCGCCGCTCACCTAGGCTGAAATCGGCGCCACCGTCTCCGACATGCATCAGCACAGTTATCGATCTGAGGCGCCTCTCGCTCAAACAACCTCCGCTCCCCGATTTCGAACGCGGTTCCGTCAATGCAAGAAGCCGGCGCCTCGAATTACCATTTCCGCCGGCCGCCGCCTTCTTCCCACTCTGCTCGGCAATCGCTCGATCCGCCGAGAGCCGCCGCCTCTTCCTCCGACTCGCTTCCCCGGAACCCACATTCTCGTCTTCCGTCAAAGTCAACGCCGGAGCCGATGAATTCACCGGCCACTCACTCAGCTCAGATCTAACCAATGCAGTATGCTTCCGCGATCCGCTTCCTTCCGGCGGAGGAGTTTTGTGCTCGTTGAAGGTCGATCTCGTCGATCTGTGGACTGAATTATCTTCTTCATGAAAAGGGCAGTCGATGCTCAACGGCGGCTGCGCCGCCACATGCAATGTCACGGCCCATGCATCATCGGGCCGGACTTCGGGCCCGGGTCTTACTTCTTCCGAGATACGGGCTGAAGGCAAAGAAGAAGAAGAAGCAGCAGCAGCAGCAGCAGCAGCAGCAGAAGAAGAAGAAGAAGAAGAGAAAGCCGTGGGGATTCTCCGAATGTCTGTTGGAGCTTCTGCTGTTTCTCCATCACTGGTTGCCGGCGGCGGCGGCGACGGCGCCGCTGCTGGAATATGTGGCTAGAATTGGGAGGGTGGAGCGCGTGCTACAGTAAATTGGGATGGGTAGAAAAATGCAGTAGTGGGTTGGAGATGAGGAGGGAGTGAAGAGGAAAACGCAGTAAAAAAATAAAAATAAAAATTTCTGGTGGAGGTTGTTGGCTGTTGTTACTGACAGTTTTGATTTCATAATTGAAATTTACCACAGCAGCTATGAATTTTTCTTGCATAAAGAAAGTAAACTTTCAGATTTCCGTTGTAATAATATTCATGAATAAGAGTTTGTAATATACTGTCTGAAATAACTTTTACTATTTCGCGCCTACTCCAATTATCGTGTGAATGCTATTTCAGGTAATAAATGAATTGGTTCTGGTAATCTGTTTTTGGATTCTATTTTCTTTTTCTTTTTTTTCTTTTAACTAGGATTCAATTTATTAACTTCGAAATTCCTTTTCTTTTTAAATCAAAAAAAGCAGTAACTTGTATTCGAAAATTTAGATATCCCAATTGAGTGTGGTTGTAAAAGTTGAATATGTTTTATTTAAATGTCATTGTAGACTTTATATTTTACCTCCCAATTGAACTCTGTCAAATTTTAAAACATACTCCCTCCGTTTTATATCATAACATTTTCTAAACTCATAATCTTATTTATTTTATAAGATTTTCTCAATTATTCAGATTGAATTTTTCAATTTCCGATTTCTCTAATTTTAATTATTTTTGTTAGGTGAACAACTATTTTCTAAGTGAAATAGATAGCATAATTAAATTTCTTAATTCTAGTGCTTGAGCTCAGAATTCTCCTTCATTTTTATTTCTCTATGTTAGTTGTAGGAAAATCTGGAACAGTACGCATTTAATTACTCAATTCGGAAGTTGCAATACACATTTAATATTATGGATAATGGCATCAAACGGCACTTTAATGAGCTTTCACACACTACCAAATTGTCTAAACATTCCCATTGTGTCTGATCTATTGGAAAATATCCAAAGGGTACATTAGAAACTTTTTTTTTTTTTTTGGAATATAAGTTTACACAGAAACTCCCAATTATTGACCAAAACATAATTTAAGTGATACCTAGGTTTTTGCGAAACAAGTACCCACTTCTAATTAGGTAATTATGCTACTTGTCGGTTCTAGAAAAATAAAATTAAGACTTGCCTACTCTTTTTCATATTTTAATATTGAGAAAATACACAAATTTAGCCTAGTAAATACATTATGTGACAAACTTAGCCTTAACTTTACACTCGTGATAATTTTAGCTTTATAATTTTATAATATTCTATAATAATATATCGACTAACGGGACAAACTTAGCCTTAACTTTACACTCTTGATAATTTTAGCTTTATAATTTTATAATATTCTATAATAATATATCGACTAACGGGACATAGTGTAAAGTAATTCAGATTCAGCTAATACAACAAATAATTCAAAAGGATTATTAATATATATGGGTGATGTGTAGAAATCATTTGGGAGAAAATTATATCAAACTAATTACAGAGGGAGCCATTAGAGCACAGCATTTACCAGAAACTTCATTTTTTAGATTCTATACATACTATCATCAAATAAGTGAAGTAGGTAGAGCACAACCATATCAAGATGTGTGTGTGAAGCAGGTAAAGCGCATCCATATCAAGCTCTGTGTGTGTGTGTGTGTGTGTGTGTGTGTGTGAGAGAGAGAGAGAGGTGGTTGTAAAACGACTAGCATCTATTATTATTTAAAATTAGAAAAAGCATGAACCAAGTAAAAACTATGGAGCCTGAAAAGCGGCAATGGGAGGGATAGCTAAAGCATGTGGTTAAACAACAAAATGTACAACTCTGATCCCTCTTCTCATCTCATATAAAAATTCCTCATCTGACTACGTTGTTTCCAAGAGACACTTTACATTAGAGGGCTAAAACTATCCGTGTTACTTTTGGACAAAATGTCAGTCACCTTGATGGAGTTTCTGAGGGCTGACTGTTCATCGCTGAACTCGACGGAACACCAGGCAAAACGCCATTCTCTTGAGACGTCGATCCTACTCCGCCTCCGCCTCCACCCCCGCCCCATTTCGCGTCTGCATCAGAAGGCTCCATCACGTGGACTGCACCGTCGCTCATTCCAAGAGCAAATTGATTCCGATCCGAAGGATGCGCTGCGATAACTATGGGGAACGTGTTGCCACTGCTGCAGAACAAACAACATGCAGTTGAGATCATAGCATTCAACATTGTTTGCATGAAATGTGAAAAAGCAAAAAGATAAATGTGCGTATCAATGTTTCTTGATAAGGAAATCTATGTTTGTACATTATCACTATTCTTCAGTGTAGTGAGACAATGTTGTTCCTTCACAACATAGATTTCCGGATGAAACTGTCAAAACTGACCACATAAAACTCGATGTTCCAGGGCAAAAACCAACAGCCATAACTAGCCCAACTGATCTAAATATGTTAACATACAAACCTGAGTCGAATTCGACTCGGTCAGGTTCAGATGCCACTTCAGAAAACAAAAGATACCAATAGAAACAATATTTTAGAATATCATTAGTCTCTTCAAGTTGCATACCTGGAAACCGAGGCAGGTATATAAGCAGATGGTGCTATCCTACATCGAAGATTTAAGCTCTCAGCATCAAAGATTCCAACAGCACCATCGCAAAATCCAGTAAATATCAACAGGCCATCACACGAGTAGATACCACTTGAAATGGGGGCAGAGAGTGAATCTCTTGGATACCACTGCAAAAATTATGATGACCAAGACTTAGTTCATTTGGAAAAAGGCAAATAACACCAAGAATGTTCAGCTTTGGATTTGTGAGTGGCATAAGTATATGCATATATGAGATTATCATGAGTTGATCTTTATTCTACTTGTCATTATCATGTGAAGTAAAAATTAAAAAGTGTACTCTACGATTGCCTCAAATAAAAGAAACAAGGTAAGGAATTGTTGTTTGGTTACTATAAGCACGGGAGTGATTTTGCAGTTTGTACAGAAGATTTACAGAATTAGTTGATACTGATTTTTGTCCCTATTTTTACGTCAACTTTCTCAACCTGACATTGGATTTGGAATCAACTAAAAGTGTACTTAGCATCCATCCACTTTTTTCATAAATCGTGAATAAAAAGAAGAAATTTAGTAATCTGTCAAAGTTATATTTATCGCTAATATGACAAATAAAGTACGTATATCTTTAAGAGCCACTACTGACATTATAAGAATTGGAGTGGCCTAGAACAGTCAACCTAGTCACTTGCAATAAATAAGACAGACTCACCGCACGTAAACATTCAAGCTGAGCATCGTAAACTGCTATCTGGCTTTCATGAACAACCAGTAGATGAGATTGGTTGTTATGGAACTGAACTCTAGTTTCTCCAACTAAGGAAGCTGCTTGACCTGGAGGTGCCTGAATAGGCCTCGATTTCTTCTTCTCCCATCCATCAATAGTCCAAATACAGAGCTACAGTCAACATAGAACAAACTTTGATAGCATGAACAAAATCAAGAAAACCTTTTACATTGAAACATGCTGAAATAGGTAAGGAGATCTTTTTATCCAGCCAAGACTTGCCAGTGCATCAGCTCCTGATGATACCAATATGTTCAAACTTTGTGAAAATGCAAGCCCTGAAATTCGTTTCTGGTGACCCTTGAGCTTGGTTTTGACCTATTGCATAGTGCACAAAGAAGAAGGTGAACTAACAAGACAGATCCAACTTAACCAAAAAAACAGCAGGTTATATTATGTATATAAGGGATGAGACCCGATTCTTAACATCATTAAAAGATAATAGGACATGTTAATTATGCTGTCATTTATCCACCCAGCATGACACTGTAATCGAAGGCACAAAAAAGAATTCCGGCCCAGATCAAAGAATAAAGCTATGATTTATCTCAGACTCTTACTTGAACAAGAAGCAATGATGCACAGGAGCCTTGATAATCGAGGAATGCCAAACAGAAGATTAAGGAAGGTGATACCTTAAAAGTTTATGTCTAGGCCATCCTTTTAAAAGGGCAGTTTTCATTCAACGATAGAAGCAAGGCAGGACAACAGGAAAAGTTTATGTCTAGGCCATCCTTCTAAAGTACAGTTGAAACAATTGATATGCTAAGTAATTTTGTGAAGATAAAAGTCTCCACACACACTAAATTCATTGGTTTGAAGGGATTGACAAGTCCACATTCTTTTGAATACATATTCCACAAGAACGGGGGTTATCGATTCTGTAGCAATTTTAGGACTAGGCAAGACCATAGTCTCAATTAGTTCAGGAAAATGTTCAAATTATCAAATAGAGTATTCGTTTTTTACCTTCAACAATTGTACTACTACTTATATTAGTCAGCCATTTAGTCACAATTACAAATGTATTGAATGTGACAAGCAGCTAGATTTATTTTATAAAAGGAAATGATAAAATATATTTATCAAAGGTCAGAGAGTTTACCTCATCAACCCTAACATTGTAAATTTGAATTGAGGAGTCTTCCATTCCAATAGCAATTATATTGTTGTCCTGAGGATGAAAAGCCAGGTAAGTTGCTGCAGGAGGAGGTGGCATGAAAGTCGTCATGACCTGGAAAAAAAATGAGCAATATTAGTTAATTAAAAAACAAACCAATTTTCTAAATCCTGTAAATTAATGAAGATACTTCAATGGAATTCATATCAGATGTTAACAAACCTTAAAAGTCATCATGTTGAACAATGAGACCTTTCCCCCAGAAGCAGACATAACATAGGAATCATTTTTGGATAAGGCAATACATGCAACTGAGTCTTCAACTGGTTTGGCATCATTTACATCATTAGACATGAGAGACCCATTATTAGGCTGCCACAACTGAGGCACACTAGTGGCAGAAGACTGAAAATGCATATCAAAGAATTCAGATTGAAGATGAACATGGTTAACATTGTCTCACAAAGAAATTGGAAACTGAAATTTGACCTTTCCAGCAGGATTCCTTTCATTGCGCTGCCACTTCCACAGCTTATGAACAGCATTTGAAGCCAATGCAAGTACAGCTAAACCAGAATTTGTGTATAGCAGTCGTACAATCTACAATATTACAATATTAAGCCGGTTAGGAGCAGGGTTTCATGCATTCATTGACAATTAGGAGCAATTTTTCAGAAAGTATAGTACATGCATTAAAAATAAAAGTTTTACATCAGGCAGGCAGGCACCAAATGGCCACAGAAGAATTTATGATCTTTCTCAATAGATAATATACTTTCGGAGGCACGAGGATCAAAGAAATAATAGGTTTACACAAATTCTCAGAAGATCATACTTTGCTAGCTGTTAGAGAGTCGGGCAACTTCAGAGTCTTGAGTTGAGATGAATCAGCTATGTCCGTGAATTTCCAGCTTTTGATTTTATCAGTAGTATCAACAATTCTTGGTTTTACATCTGCTGCTCTGCTGCTGTCTGCAGTGGCCTGCCTCGCGCAAATGAAATTAGCAAATAATCCCAGGATCAACGTCGTAAAAGAAACCTTCTTAACTATGAAAAAAGTATATATATTTTGAACTGAAACATTACTAGATTGCCAAGAGACATTGGCTGCGGAATTCTATCAGTTCTTTCAACGGCATGGGATGGAGAAGCAGAAACGTTAGCAATGGGACCTAATCCACTAGCAATTGCAGGCTGTAGACATAAAATAGCATAAGAAAAATAGGAATCAAATATAAGAAAAATATAGATAAGAGACTACATGATAAAAGAAAAAGAAATTTGACTTTGGTATTCACTGCTTCAGAAAGACTTCGAGCACCATCATATGCTCTGGTCTCCAGCATTCTCAACATGCGCTGCCCATCAAAATTGGCCAATATCTTGATTCCGTTGTCACTCGTCGTAACAGCAAGCAATGAGCCTTCCTTGTTAAATCTTAGTCTAGGGCTTGCCTAAAGAAAAACATAACAGGGAAAACAGGGGAAACTTACTAAATGTACCATATAATAACAACAAAAATATGAAGAGGACTCGAGTCATAGACACTCACAGGAAGTCCCCCATCACATTCTGAATAAGTAAGCATGTTGGTATGATCCATATCCCAAAACTTTATCTGAAACTCATCACCGGCAGCTAAGAAACGATTCCGTGTAGTGTCAAACTGCACAACTCCTAAAGAACGCTTTCGAAAACCAGAGTATGTTCTCTTGATCGCGCCTTCACTTTCATTCCACTCAACAAGGTGAGATTCACCTTCTTTGCTAGTTCCACAAGAGAAGAGTCTGAAAGAAGCATCCCAACAATTAAACAAAGAACGGCCATATAAAATTTAACCTGAGGAGGCTGACTTTCAGGAAAATTATACTTATCGGCCATGTTAAAACTGAACAAAATAGAAAATCTCACCATAAAGAAAAATGCTTTTTGATGGTGTATTCTTTGTCTGTATTTCTATAATACATAGTACACAGTTTTTAATAAAAGTCTACCAAATTCTTTCTGGACACCAAAAAGGCAAAGCCCCAATAGATCAGTAACAAAATGCTCTATATATAATGGGGGAAAGAAAAAGAACGGAAACTGTGAATATTACAGACTGTGTGGAACAAGGTATGCTTCTTATAAGTATCACCATGCCACTAAGAGCAATTTTGCTGTTGTTACAGATAGAGTGCTAAAATTTATCAACATTTTTAGAAGGAAATGTTAGTTCCTTTCTGCCACACATTCAATCTAGTCTCATCTTTATATGGAGTTCCAGTATCAATCATAAATCATATTGCTGAACTGGGTACCATGTCACTGAAGTCATTGAGGATAGAGTAGTACAGTACATAGAAACTACAACTGAGTAGCACCCCTGCTAATGCAGAAAAGAAAAGATATGTATCTGCATGTAACTTTTATTGTTTTCTAGAATTTGACCAATCCTTTGGGTAAGGGTGCCCAGTACCAAGGCAACCAACTTTATTATTAAGTACTCCTTCCGTCCCTGTGAAATGGTCTCGTAGGGCCGGGTGCGGATGTTAAGAAAAATGAATTGTTTATAATAAAAGTGGAAACAAAAAGTGACTTTTTGAGGGTATTAACGTCAAATCAAGTGTAAGAGAGAGAAATTGTGAATAAAGTGTAGTTGATATTGGTGGGCCATAATGGCAAATTATGTAATTTTAGAGTATGTTGAGGATGTTTATTAGTTGTAGAGGTATTGTTTCCATTTTAGGCATAGGACTATTTCTATGGGACGGCCAAATAAGCAACTGAGGCCATTGCTCTGGGACGGAAGGAGTATTACGAACAATCAAACATCAAAACAGAACGGACCCAATTCATCCAGACCTTACAGAAACTAGGTTGCAAATAAGTCCTTCATTGATTACATAATTTTGAAAGCTTGTATAGCTGCAACTTGAAGCCCACCAAGATAGCTCTAATATAATTTGACCTTTGGCTAATTCCAACAGTTAGGTATTATATTTTCAAATCCTCAAACATTGATGATGTAATACTTTCACTTAACTTTTCTATGATCAGCAAAATGTAATGCAACTATTACAGGTCTTTTACAGTCAATTGAGAATCATTTTAAGTCAAGCCAAAGCAATCAGCATTAAAGGGCATCCTTACCATGTTCATCAGCTATCTTCGGTATTATGATTTAGAAAATTAGAATATAGAGAAATGACAACAAAATCAAATATTTAATTGACAATCAATCATTAATCAAATATTCAGACTGCAAATCACTTGACTGCCCGTGTAAATGTGTAATATGTTAGGTAAATGGCTTAAGAAAGATGCAAACGGAGAGATAAAACTGTCTATGTGCATTTTTGGTTCTAGTGAAAGCATTTTCAGCAAAAAATTTGACATGATGAAGCATCCTGTCTAAAAAAATTTAGCACTTAATGACAACTAACATTTAAAACATTGATAGAGTTTTCCTTTTTTTATTGTAGTTGGCTTCAATTCTCAAATAAATTGAAGTGAAATTTTGGATTCAAAAGACCAAATATTCTTGTTGCATTTAATGCGTCGGTTCATTATTTGAATTAGACGATCCTCAAGGAAACTGCAATTTTATAGATCATTTGATTTATAGGCTTAGACCATAGACATTGAAGTTATCCATCTCCAAAAGATATTTAACGGAATAGGAGCTCTCCATCTCCAGAAGATATTTTGCAGACAAGCGAGTCCTTTCCCAACCTAAAATCCCTAAACCTTACTACGATAATAGCAACTAATGTACATTACGTACGTATCTATCCTGCTTACTCAATTCAGATTATAAGAAAGAAAGGTTACAACAAACTGATCCCCACCCAAGAAAAAGGATACAGAGTATTAATAACTACAATACTAGTGCTGGAACTTAATGTGTCACTAGAATGTCTTAAGAAAAGAAAACAGAATACTTATTTAGGAGAAATGCAAATATTAACCATAGTCAAATTCTTGGGGCAAAGATCAAATACGGGATTAGGTACCTTGTTCCATCAGCACTATATGCCATTGTTGTGCACCAAAGACCAGGGGCATCATAATCTACTCTTGAACCCAAAGAATCATACAGCCATGCCTTTATTTTTCCATCAATGGCTGTGGAGAATATAAACTGAAAAAAATAGGATCAGATCATCAGGTTACCTTTCTTGTATTATACAAAGGATTTAAAAAGACATTTCCGGACTGTAGCAAGAAGCTATATTGTAATGATCTACCTGAATATTCTCTTTATAATGTGGACAAACAGAATACACAGGAGCTTCATGACCTTCAAATGTATGCTGTCTACGCCCACCAGCAGCATCCCATACCTGTGTCACACAACTTACTAAGTAAAACCTAAAAGTCTCATGTTGCAAGAATTTATGAAAGTCCAATTTCTATACCTTAATTGTCTTGTCATCACCACATGTAACAATGCAAAGCTGCTTATTTGGATGAGCGAAAGCAATATCATTAACACCACCTACATGAGCATCAATCTACAAGATTCAATGAGCCATTAGTACTTGATACTGCATAAGATAATGGATAGAGGGGAATGATTTGAGAAATGCTCACTTCTAAATGTTGTCTTAACTCTCCTGCAGGACTATATGTATAAATCTGAACAATGTGCTTGGAAAAGGCAACACCTTAAAAATCAAAATATGAGAAATATCAGCAACTATGAAAATGGATTTTCACAAACTCACAAAACTAATTGTGCTCTGTTAACACGACAATTTTCTGTACCAAGTATAGATCCATCCGGGCCCCAAGCACATCTATTGACAGATATGGTGGCATCTTTGACCAAGGTTGTCTGAAACAGTCAAGTGAGACTAATTAATCTTCAATAAATAAAAATTTAGCTAAAAACAGGTGATAGCCTTTAATTAAGACCTAAGCACATAAACAACCAATAGCACTCACTTGGAAAGGCATCGAGCAAGCTGATATGTCCCAAACCTTAAATGTTTTGATAGCAATTCGTTCACGGGAACCCACTTCCCATATGCTAATATCACCAACATTTGTACCAACTACAATGAAGATTGCAGTCAGTCACATAACTGAGCAACAACAAAACACAATTCTACAAATAGCATTTTCTCACCATTTTCTAGAGAAAGTTATTAATAAAATAGGTAAAGAGACCATGAGGCTAACCTAAAAGAACTGTTTGTTGTAGTGGATGGAAGTCCATGCTCATCACATTTGACCCTTGACTAAGACTTCGCACAACTGTTTTGGGAAGGTCATCTGGTGAAGAGATATTAGGCAGATGAGTAGAGCCAGAAAATGAAACCTAGTAAAAATCAACAGAGTGTCATGATAAGCATATGATAAGGAGATGAGTCAATTAAGCATTCTTGTATCTTACATAGTCAAATACCATGTTTGGCTGCAGAAAATGTATTCAAACAAATTAATTGAACAACAGGTATATTTTCCAAACCTCGTCAGGTTGTCCAGCTCGAAGACGTTTCAACAAATGCTCAGAATCAGCAGCCTGGTACTCCATACCAGGACCACCAGGAGGAGTTCTTGGATGTTTCAGAAAAGCAGCTGAGGTTCATAAGGGAGAAAGTTATCTCATTAAGATATCATATTTACTATGTATCCAATCTGACTAAGTAATACAATCATGAGAGTTTTTAACTACTTACCAGAACTAGATGCCTGTATAAGACCAGGTGAAGCTGTACCAACAGCTCCGTGAGGCATAGAAGGATTAGGACTTGACATCCAACCTGCAGTAGCACTTGGAGGAGGAGAGACCACTGGCTGGAAAAGCTTCAAGAGAAAAAATATAAAAGTTAGATTTCAAGAAATGTGTTCTTTAATATGAAAGCACTTGCGACTATTCTACTCACACCATGACCCCCAAGAGGATGAAAAACACCAGGTTTAGAGACAGGTCCAGCGAGAGGAGCATTAGTAGGGGGTGGCGCTCGTGTGCCATTACTCGAAGCACAAGAATGATCAGTAAACAGCGTTTTGATATCTGGATTGGGGCGTGGATTTTTACAAAGCTGATGCTGCCAGTTAAGACTGAAAACAAAAAATAGATTTGGCATGATCAATACTAAGATGTAATATAATACTGAAACCTAAGAGTGTGCAAGAAACACAATATAACTCTTCTATCAAGATGACTTGCAGATAAATAGAATACATCACAAAGCTACTTCATACCTTTGGTTAATTAGTGTTCTCAATCTTGAAGCCTTGAAAGCAGGCAATGTGAGCTTGTCGCGAAACAAAGGATTTGCCTCTATCAGCTTTTTAAGCTCAATTAGCATAATGTTCCGTGCAGACTTTGTGTCCCCATATTTGGATAGCTGTTCATTCTGCCTAGAAACATGTACACTAATCATCATACAGAAAATTTGAAACGAAAAACAAATACCAATTTTGCAATGAGGCTGACAAGTGACAACTATATTTGGCTAACACCCAACTTACCTGAAATTGTCAAGAGTCAAAAGTTGGGTTATCTCTTTAAAAAGATCTTCATTGAAAGAGGCAAACACCTTGAGATCCTTCACAAGGATCTCAACTGCTTTTGGCCGATCATCTCTGAAAAATTAGGGACGGGTTGAAGACAAAGATTAGTAATAAATATGCACAAAATACAAATCAATACATCATAATCCTGAAAGAAGCTGTACCTATCAAGAGCTTCAAGATATTTTTGCTTTCTAATCTCAAAGAAAATTTTCATTGAGTATCGGTTATCCTCAACCTTTGTGAATCCACTTAAATAGCGTTCAACTTCATCCCATTCACCAGCTTGAACTTGATCCTCGAAGTACTTCATATTGAAGAAGAAGCCAGACTCTTGCTCCAACCTAGAAATACAGTCCCAAGACATACCACATAAATTAGTGCAACATAAAATCCAACAGACTCACATTAAAATAATGCAAGAGACTTCTAGGAAGCAGCCAACTCCACTTCCCATTAGTGTACGTTTTCTTATAAATATTCTGCTTAGGAAACCAATAAACTGCTCCAAAGGAAGCTGTTGTGTACCCTTTATCCTAAGATGAGTGAAAACCTTTCTCCTAACTTAAATTGCTTAATTATTCTGACGCTTAGCTATGAATGAACTTCAGTTAAATTGCAGAATACGTAATAGATACTTCATGTCCACTGAGTTTACAGTTCATAGACAATAGCATAATCAACCATGAGCCATGTGAAACCGACAATGTAAACAATCAGGACTCTAACCACACAAAATGAACTTACTTATGTACAGTCTCCTTGAACTTCTCCTCGTCCAAGAACTGCAGTATCAAGAACACCAGTTCTCGACTCAAGGAAGACATAGTGACAGTCCCGGGCACGCCCAACCACTCCAGCGCAAATCTCCAATGGTGATTAAATCACATATAAATATAAAAAGCTGGGAAATAAGCACCTCTATGTTACCAAATTACAGATACTTTGCGCACTGCTTTGTTCATACACAACATTCCCCCAAAGTAGCGTGATTCACCAACAGCCAAAATATCCAATTCTGGAACATTAATGGCAAAAAGGAAGAACACAATTCAAATCGCATTATCTGCCTAAACACTCTCTCAACATTTCAACCTCAGTACACATACTTGTGCATTTATAGCGCTTTCTACATACCAACCAAATCGAAAACATAAAATTGGAAATACACCGGAATCAAATACTCAAACTTCCCTGCAGAATAACCCTCCCACTATCCAAAATTCACGTTTCTCGAAACCTAATTGATAAACCCACCTAACTTTTCTTCGCCTAAATTTCTCGGAAGTCGGAACCTCACGAAAATTAACAGAAATATATTACTGTTAATAGATCTGGAGCATAATTCTCATTAAAAAGAAAAAAGGAAAGAAATTAGATTCAGTCCTAGTGGCTCCACAAGGTAGGGTTTTTCTGGGAAGAAAGAAGCCTCCTTTTCTTTCTACTGTCTTTTCTCTTTCTCTCAGATACACTTGCGCAGCTCCCACATTCCTCTTTTGTACTCTCTCTCTCTCTCTCTCTACATTTATATGTGTGTGTTGTGTTTACTGATAATTCTTTGCTCGTGTTTCTCTCTTTAGAACAGTAACCGCTTCTTTATATATGGGCGATGATTTAAGGGCATGTGAAATAATGCTTTATTTTATTATCGCTCCTAGATTACCACTGGGGCCCACACCATTAGATTACTGAATATAGCTTTTTGCCTTAAATTCTTCTAATTACAATTACTATTATATAAAATTTTAAAAGTAACTGAGAGTTGTGAAAACTGTGAAGATCTGAGGGTATCTTTTGTCCTCTTGTTAATTTCCATGGTACTTTCGTTAGGAAAAACGCGTCACTTTATTTATTTTATTTATTTTTGTTTCCTAATTTAATTTAATTTAATTTTGTTTTCCTTTTTTGGTATTTGCTGGAATTGGGAGAGAAAGTTTGGTTTGAAATTTCAATTAGGTTTTCTATTTTTGATATGGTTTTTTCTCTCGGAAGTATTATTCCGCCTTTGAAATTTTGTTCATAAATGGCAAATGAATTGCATGACGATAGATATGGATAAGAATTGTTGTCATTAGACCAATCAAAAAGAACTCCGCTTTTTTCTTCACAAAAATTTAGGCCTTTGTTTCCATTTTCGGTTATTTGATATTTCCACAAATACAAATTCACCCTTTAAATGATGTCACGTATTATTTCATTAGTTCTAAAAATTAATTGGAATTAATTGTTAGTATTGTTTTTTATGAGGAAAAGAAGAATACATCATGATAATAAATCGTTGTTTACAGTGTTGTTCAGTCACTCCGAAAATTTATAATTCCAAACCGTTGTGCCATCAGTATTCAGTAAAATTTGCAAAAATTGGAAGAGCATGAACAATAATACTCGTCTCTCTCTATATATATGTTTTGCAAATATAATAGTGGGCGTGTTTGGTAAGTAATGCTAGGATAAGACATGATTAATAAGCCCTATCTTAATAAGCTCTAAATACTAATATTATGGGGAGGTGGTATTAAAAACAATAACAAAAAATAATAACAAAAAATGATATAATACCCGGTTCATGGGTTAGTATAGGGCTCTCAATTATTTATATCAAACAAGTAAATAAATCTCGATTATTATATAATATAGGCTTATATGGCCTATCAAATTGGCCCTACGATATCCTTACGAAGAATGTCTTATTGACCATCAAACCATCAATTCACCCATAAGATTGTAGCTTTTGTAATGGCAACGAGGGACTCGCCATCGTGGTTGCTTATAATTGCACCAATTCTGCAACCGTACATATATTTGAGTTTATAGATACATCAATGTCGAGATGGTAGTGTTTTCTATCTCCTTGCTCCAACATTAGAGAAAAGGTTATTCTAGATTTCAACCTTAAACTCACTTATTTCCACAATTTTCATGCTCAAATTACCTTATGTTTAGCTCATGCTTGATTTTGCAGAGGTCACTCCAAATTGTCCACAATAACATGATATAGCTTTCAAAATGTTTGGGGCCTAATTCATCACGGATTAGGCGACTGATATCCTCCATTGAAAGGTGTTGCATTTATTCTCAATAGATCCAAGAAGACCGTATTTTTTCCAAACTTACCAAACCACGATGCAAAAGGTGAGGCAATATGTAATAATACCCTATTTACGGCGGCACTAGGTACAAGTTCTCAAGACCGACAAGTGACGTATTTTGAAATTTATATCACCATAGGTAAAGCCTTGAAGCAGCCTCCAAGCAAAAATCTCCACATTGTATTCCATCAATTATTAGTTGTAGAAAGGGAGCAATACTCCATGAGTTCATAGAAACCAAGCGCAAGTAAATATCCAAACTTCACGTTATATGATCGATCGTGGATTTTAGAGTGCTTTCGTGATGGTGAGATTTATAGAAAACTAGGAACACAAGAATTAACGTGGTTCGATCTTTGGGTAGATCTACGTCCACGGAGGGAAAGAGAATGTTTGTATTCAAGTCTTTCTTGCTAGTGAATATACAGTATCCTCCCCTCTTGTCTTACAAAATAGCTCTCTTTATAGAGAATTGAGATCATGGGTGATTGGGAGATCGTGGGTGCAGCCCTCGCACGTCCGTCCGTACTCTGGCCATTGCGGGTGGTTGAGAAATCGTGGGGTAGTTGACAGGTTTTGTTAACTTGTGCTATTGGGCTTTACTCAGGATGGGCCGAACTGATCTGGGCCATTGGGCCACATCCTATCATTATACATATCATCTTCAAAGATGGTCACTAAAAGAAAATGACATAAATGGAAAGAACATGAAAACCACTCACCTAAAGGGTAGTTTAAGTTACAACTATAGAGAAATCTTTCACCAATAAACTACCACGCTTTCCGTTGTGTGAAAAAAAATGGCATATCAATGACATGGAAACAAGTTGGCAAAGAATAGAAAATAATATCAATGTACTCCTTCCATCCCAAACTACTTGGCCTGTTTCTTTTCGACACGGGATTTTAGGAGAGTGTGTGTAGAGATAAAGTGTAATGATTAATATTTAAATGCAAATTTCATTGTTTTAAAACTAGACCATCATAGATGTATAAAAACATATTGATGTCTGATCTTAAATGAAAGATCGTATCAAGACTTTTAATTTGATATAAAAAAACATAAAAATCGGAGAATAAACAAGCAAGTTATAATAATTTAAACTTTTAGGATATAAATTATATTGAGATACGTGCTGAGAGGTGAGTAAATGATGAGATTATTAGTGGTTCATTTTGATGACTAATTCTTTCCATATTAGGAAACAAGCCAGTTGGTATGGGACGACCCGATATAGTATACAGACCAAATGGTCTGGGACGGAGGGAGTAATAATTTTAAAAAAAGATGTCTCCAACATCTATAAATAAAGAAGAGAAGGAAGTAAACATCATCGAGCATTTTCTTAAATAAACTCTACAATTATTTTATTTTATTTTATTTATTATTATTTTTTTATTAGAAGTAGTTTCAATTATAGTTCATGTGTTTTTAATTCCGCTACTATAAGTAGCTAAATAAGTTGTTCTCCCCTTAAAGGAGATATAGTTCTAAAAATACTGATACAATATAAATCTCTAATAAAGTTTAGCTCGACTCTGTTTATTAGCTATCATATTTATTTTCTTATTTTCCAACGAAATACTTTGTGGAGTAGTTTATCAGAAATGATCTCCTACCCACCGTGGGCACATTAAACACCGTGGACATATTAAATGTGTCTACGGCTGATGTGACAATGCCACGTCAATAATTTTTCCTTTTGGGGTTTAATTTTTTTAGTAAGGTTTAGTTTTTTATGATAAAATTTATTTATATAAGTTATACTACTTTCCTTAAATATAACATCATCACCTCAGCTATGGGCATATTAAGGATGTCCACGGTGGGTAGTGGAACATTACTCGTTAGTTTATACTACCATTGTGGCAAAAGCAAAACAGTTTGATTTGTTTGTGTCATTTCTCAAATTCTCGCCTAAACAGAAAAGTCTCCCCAGTTATTCCTCAATTCTGTATATTCAAAATCCCACCCCCAAACTACCACAAATAGTATTTCTCACCCCATAATTCCAATTGCTGTACTGAGTATTGATTCCAAAACCCTCCCCCTCACTCCCTTCTCTCTCACTCTCCCCATTGGAAGAACAACATAGAGAATCAGAGATGATGCAGAGATGGTGCTGGAGGCTCCGCTCTTTGGCAGCCCTTGGGTTGTCTACTCAGCCCCACCGCCACCGCCACCACCTCCGTTCTTTCTCCGCTGCTCGTCTCCTTCACACTTCTCCCAATTCATTCCACAAACCCCCAATCATCAATCGTTCCCTAATTGCCCCTAACTTTTCACCCCACATTAGCGCCTCCGCCTTCCCCTCTGCCATCTCGCATTCGCCTATCTCTGTAAGTGTGTTATTTAGCCCTCGCTCTTCTTTGTTGTCTTCCTTTTGGTTCTAGTTATGTCTTCCTGGTGATCGAAATAGGCTTTTGTGCTTGATTTTGAATCAATTTTCAACTCAGAATCCGTAATCTGAATTTGCATTGTTGTTTTTTTAGCATTTATTGCCTTTCATATGGTACCTTCTTCTTGCGCGTTAGCATGGATACAGGGTAGTCGAGCGTGGTTTGTGATTGATTGAAATTTTAGGAGATGTTTGTTGGTATCAATTACATAGTAATAATCATTTGGCATTTCCATCATCCTTTGAAGGTAGAATTTGATGCATTTCTCTGTAAAGGCTGCTACTTTGTGTCGGAATCTGTTCAAGTGTCGGGTCCTTCAAATCAATCGGATTCTGGGCTGATCTGAAATTTTCATCTTAAGTTTATTTATCAATGTTGAAATGAGATTTCACAAGTTCATGACACTTTTTTGTGTGTACTTCTATTTTGCTCCCTGTTGTCTTTAGTCATTTTGGTCTTCATTCCTATCAGATTCATATGAAATATTCCGGCCAGGGTGGGCTTTGGTAAACTAGACTCAACTTTATTTGCTGTGTTTTTTCTATTTTGTTTCTTTTTATTGAATTATATGTGGTGTGGGTATCACTGAGGTATATTCATATCTATATTTGTTGTGCTAGGATTTTGTCCTGTATATCTATCTCATTTTTAATTGAATGGTGTCTTTTTAGTTGATACAAGTGCGGCATGTCACTGGGAAGAGGAGGATGAAAAGTAGGAGGCCAACGAGTCCAATAGTTTCCAAAGTCAAAAAAATCAAAATTAAAGGCAACTCGTACGTATATTACCTTTTGTAGACGTGCTATATTTTCGCCAATTTTTCATTTGCAATATCAATAAACGCTGATTACATGATGCTTTTACATATTAGGTCTTTTAAAGACAGATTTCGGTTGATGCATGATGGGGAAATCAGGCGATGGAAGGAGGGGAAGAAGCATAATGCATTTGCAAAGGTTTGGCATACTAAGCCACTCATAGATTATTAAGTTAAAAATGGAAAAAAGAAAATGGTAGATATCACAGACAGGGTGGTTGTGGTACAGGTTTCTTGAAACATCTTCTTTTCCAATTATTTACCAGCCATGAATTCTTCTAGCCTTAACAGTTACCTTGACTTGGTTGAATATATCACTTTGATCTGAGTTCTTCTCAACCTTGGAAGAGTCGAGGTCTTTTGTTTAATTAATATAGTTGGGTACTTGGGTGCTGAAAGTTTCATACCAACGCCTGACTAAAGTACGCTAAAGTTCATTGCACTGCTGACTAAATACGCTAAAGTTTCATGCTTGTTTTATTAATTAACAGTAAACTGATAAAGTATGCTAAAGTTCATTGCAACTGCTGACTAAATATTTGTTTGATAGTACTTCTAGGTAAAAGCTTATGAAATTTTGATATTATGTGCTTTATTTGCTACTTGTTGTACTTAATTTTGTGTTGCCTTGGTTACTTGTGATCACCTATACATGTAGACCAACACATTTATTTTTTTTATTGGGGGGGGGGGGGGATTCTTTGTTTCCCTCTTATTTTACTTCATGAGTTACTTATAAAACTCCACATATATATATCTGAAATCAAATTTTATGCTTCTTATTGTAATGTCGAGTTGTTACCTTATTTCAATTTTGATTTATGCTAACTCTCTATGCTGTAATTTTCTTAATCTAGTTTTACACGTTTTCGTTCGCAGTTATGTACTAAAAATTAAGTTTGATTCTTGATATGATTTTCTATAGTATACTTTTGTCTTGGCTTTCCTTTGGCTTTGAGGAAATTGACAAAACTGCTTATCTATGGGGCATATGCTGTTTGGACCCGAGCCTATAGTTTGCCTACTAAATGTTAGAGAAGAAAATGTTAACCCATATAACAAGCCTAAATCAATACTGATATATCAGTAATTAATCAGAGTGACGGACTTTTCTTTCACACGTGGAATAGATGACTGATATAGCATGTACTGAACTTTCTATGTGTATCAGAGGAGGATCACAGATGAAATAGAAGTGCTTCATTCTGGTCCATCATTAAGTTGCGGCAGAAGTTATACATGTTGTCTCCATGTGCTTTTTCTCAGCAGTAGAAATGTAGAATGTTCTTGGTGGATCTCTTGTCTTATCCATAAGCAAGCATACTGATGTTTCGAGACTGACTACTACATACTAGAAGAATTGTAATTCATTAGTTATGCAGAATATTCTTTGAAACAGCTTTTAGCGAGGCTTAACGAAATAAACAATGATCATCATATACTACTACTCTGCCAAAATCATGCTCCTACTTTACTTTTCTATTTTGATTTCCCAGTGACACTTTGATTGATTTCTTAGCCTCTACTGATTTAGCATATAATTAAATATACTCAATTTTTGTCATTGCAGTCTAAGAAGTCAAAGAGACGACTCAGACAACCCGGTACTGTTCCTCTGGCTTATGCAAAAGTGATGAAGAGGCTAAATTTTTGTAATTGAAGCAGAGTTCGAACTGCAGCAGCCTCATTGTTGCTAGGAAGGCTCCCTTCATCGTTAGAACACACTTCATGTCATGATTTGCGTAGATGCTTGTAAGTCAGTTTGTTATGGCTCCTCTAACTGATTGATAGGTTTAGACGCAGACTTGCAGTTTTGTGGATTACTGGGTAGAAGGATTTCCTTTAGTTTAGCTTGATTTGTCTTGATGGTTCATTTGTGCATATTTTCTTCAACTAGACACGGCTTTGACTGCAAAAAGACCGTGTTTACCCAAACATACTGAACCACGATGCAAAAGACGAGACAATGTGTAAGAGTACCCCATTTATGGTGGCATTAGGAGCAGGTTCTCAAGACTAACAAGTGACGGTTTTTGAAATTTATATCACCACGGGTAAAGCCTGAAGCAGCCTCCAAGCAAAAATCTCCACATTGCATTCCATCGATCATTAGTTGTAGAAAGGGTGCAAGATTCCATGAGTCCATAAAAACTCAGAGCAAGTAAATACCCAAACTTCACAACTTCACGTTATATGCATCATCTTTAAAGATGGTCACTAAAAAGAAAACGACATAAGTGGGAATAATATGAAAACCACTCACCTGAATGGTGGTCTAATTTACAACTACAGAAAAATCTCTCACCAATAGATTATTGCGCTTTCAGTGATGGTAAAAAATGACCCATCACTCATATGAAAACAAGTTGGCAAAGGATAGAAAAGAATCTCAATGCAACAATTCAAGAAATAAGATGTCTCCAGACATCTATAAATAAAGAAGATGAAGGAAGTAAACATCATCGAGTATTTTCTTAAATAAACTCTACAATATAATACATGTATTTTAAATTCCGCTACATATAAGACCATCTCCAACCATAAAAGTATTTTACAGTATGTTATACTTCAAAATGTAGCATTACATATTTCATTTAAAAAATTCCAACTACGTACTTTGTATACAGACTCTATTTGTAGTTTTTCATTTATTTTACATAATTAGCATTTATTAATATATCACAAATATTTAATAATTAATAAAATTATGTTTTAAATAATATAGTATAAATTAAATTTACTGTAGATTGTTAATTTTTTGTTGATATAAATCAAATATTAAAGTTGAATAAAACTTCTAAAATTTAATAATAAATAAAATATATAATACACTATATTATAAATTATATTATATTAATAAAATTTAGTTAAATTATTGTTTTCATAGGTTAATATTGTCCAAATAGTAAAAATAAGGTATAAAGTATTGAACAATAAAACTCTATCTGCTCAATACATTATACTCTAACTGCCAATGCACCCCGCACTCTAAAATACAATATTATTCTATAATAGAGTACTAGTTTGTTCCCGTCGAAATTCGACGGGGTGTCATTTTATTGTATATATTTATTAAGATGGTTGTATTATAATAATTTGTTAAAAAAAAGTGTTCCAAAGTCAAATTAAATTTTATTAGAAAAATATTTTAATATGTTGAATCTGCTTAGAAAATAGTATGAAGGTCTGTTCGATCAACGGAAATTTTTTGAAACGATTCTCATATTATGTCTAATTTATTGTGAAGTGTCTTAAATTGAAAATATACAATTTTGTTACAAAAATTTGACAATTATACTTATCGAAACATACTAAAGAATTCTAAAAATTTATTGGCTAACGGGCTACCTCAAAATCAATTTTGTGCCAAATATATTGTCAAGTGTAGGGCTAAATAAGAAATCAAAAAACCGAACCGACCGACTATCCAGACCGAACCCGATCCGAAAATATGGGTAACCGAACCGTATGGTTCGGTTTTTATTTCTAATTTTTAAAACCCGACTCTAACGGTTCGGTTTCGGTTTCTATGCCTAAAAAAACGGCGGTTAACCGAACCGGTACCAATTAAATAAATATATGATTATATATATATTTTTTATTAGATATTACTAATAAAGTTTGAGAGAAGATTTCCCGATTCTGAGTATTGATGGAGCCAAAAGTTAATAAGCAATTGAAGGTAGCTCGATTGTTAGTTTAAGTTATTGCAAAACTTATTCTATTAGGATTATGCAATTTAATTTCATTGTTTTTTAATTTTTGTAAATTATTTATTTTGCATGTATATTATAAGATATGAATTCTATCGAATTTTCCTATTATGAACTATAGAAAATAGAATATTTCTTTTATTTATGGTTAACCGTTAGATAAACGGTTAACGGGGCCGATTTTTAGGTTAACCGCTTTCATGGTTTTTTAGTCTTTATTCTTTAATTTATAATGGTTAACCGATCCGATAAAAAACCACATGGTCGGTTTTTTTAAGTATAAAATGGTCGGTTAACCGACCCGTGCTCACCCTAGTCAAGTGTTTGAAATTAAAAATATATTTTTTATTACAAAAAATTGACAATTATAGCTATCGATACATACTAAAAGAATTTCAAAAATATCAAAATTGAACTTGAGTCTAATAATTAAAAAAAATGTTTATTGATACATACTAAGAGCATTTCAAAAACTTTTTTGTCAATGGGCCACCTCAAAATCGAAATAGTGCTAGGGCAAAAAAATACAAAACTTATTGACCAACGGACCACCTCATACCAAAATAGTGTTAGGGCCAAAATATTTTTTTTTTACTGAAAAACGGTTTAGCCTAATCAACCCAAACTAAAAAATAGCCCCAGCCCGATAATGATGGCTTGAAAATCGTTGAAACAATGCTTATTTTGTGTATAATATGTTGTCAAGTGTCTTCAATTTAAAAATATTATAAATCAAAAATAGTTTAGCTTGACCAACTGAAACTGAAAATAGTCTTAACTCAAAATATTTTACTTTCTTTTTCTTTTCTTTTCTTTTTATTTTTATTTTGAGAAAGTAGCAAAAACACCCTTAACGTTAGTACTTCGAAGCAAAAATACCCCTCACGGAATGTTTTTTGGGACATGGTTCTAGAGATGGCCAAAATAACCGTACACGTCAACCCGTACACGCATTCGTATACGTACCCGGAGGGTTTGTACTCGTACCCGTACTCGTCGGTTCGGGTTCGGAACCGTACCCGCCGAAGGCGGCAGTTCGGGTACGGGTACTGAAAGTTGAACCTCCGACCCCCGCTGGTTCCTATACCAGTTGACCCTCCATTTTGATATGTATTTCATCAAAAAATATATTTTTTATTAATTAGTTTTAATTAGAATGCACACTTTAGCCTACTTTAGCATTTTTTCCATTAAATTTTAACCAAATTTGTTTTAACGGTGCTCAGTCCTTCGAGATTCAATTTTTAAATAACTCGACATCCTCTAATTCATTATTTAGAGGTCTGGTTTTGGTTTACATTGTTGGATTCTTTGCAATAAAATAATAATCTTTTATTTTAAATAATTCGAGGTACAACTAATCGAATTTAAAATGAATTTTCAATATTAAAATAATAATTATAAAACTCACTGGAACTGTCAGGTTGTACTCGTACTTGTACCTGCACCCGCCTATACGGCGGTTAGGGTACGAGAACAATTATGTGAAACCATACCCACTGGGTACGGGTACGGTTACGTACCTGAACCCGCATTTGGTCACCTCTACATGGTTTGAGCAGTTGAACCAGTCGAACTATGGTTGAATTGTTTAATAAATTTTCAAAAATTTATTGGTTTAGAGCCAAAATATTTTATGTAACGTCCCGGGCCTACCGGGTGGGAGTCCGTTACGCTACGATGGCACAATAGGCCCGCTTGCAACTACTTGGCGTTCGTGCTCGTTTTGCCAATATGATTAACCCAAGTTGCTAGAGAGTCCACTGAGCCCATACTTATACTGTCTTGACATCCCATACTTATTCGATATGGGATGTCACAATCTCCCCCCGTTGAATATACGGCGTCTTCATCGTGACTTACATGCAGGACCGCCCCCGGACCCATGGAGCTCGCTCGGGGTCGGCTCTGATACCATTTGTAACGTCCCGGTACCACGGGGTGGAAGTCCGTTACGCTACGGTGGCACAATGGGCCCGCTAGCAACTACTTGGCGTTCGTACTCACTTTGCTAAAATGGTTAACTCAAGTTGCTATAGAGTACATTGAGCCCATACCTTATACTGTCTTGACATCTCATACTTATTCGATGTGGGATGTTACATTTTAGCTCAAAAATAATTTAGTCTGATCGATTCAAATCGAAAATTTCGGCCAACGGGTCACCTCAAAATTGATTTTATGTCTAATAGTATATATATATACATATTAAAAGAAATTTACAAATTTCTTGGCCAACGGACCACATCAAAATCAAAGTTGTGCTAAGGCCAAAATATATTAGCAAACTCGAAAATACATCCCCTACTTATTCGATATGAGATGTCACAATCTCCCCCCGTTGAATATACGCGTCTTCTTCGTGACTTACATGCAGGACTACCTCCGGGGACATGAAGCTCGCCCGGGGTCGGCTTTGATAACATTTGTAATGCCCCGATTCCATGGGGTGGAAGCCCGTTACGCTACGATGGCACAATGGGCCCGCTAGTAACTACTTGGCGTTCGTCCTCGCTCTGCTAAAATGGTTAACCCAAGTTGCTAAAGAGTCCATTGAGTCTATACTTATACTGTCTTCACATCCCATACTTATTCGATGTGGGATGTCACATTTTAACTCAAAAATAATTTAGTCTGATCGATTCAAATCAAAAATTTTAAAAATTTATTGGCCAAGAGGCTACCTCAAAATTGATTTTATGTCTAATAGTATATATATATATATATATATATATATATATATATATATGTGTGTGTGTGTGTGTGTGTGTGTGTGTGTGTGTGTGTGTGTGTTTAAGAATTTGTCAAACGTAGTTATCTATCGATACATATTAAAAGAATTTTACAAATTTCTTGGCTAACGGGCCACCTTAATACCAAAATATATTAACAAACTCGAAAATAACATGAAAGGTTTGGATTAATCGAAAATTTTGAAACGATGCTTAAATTTTGTGTTAAAAATATATTCTGAAAGTTAGCTTAGCTCGATTTGGGCGAGCCAACCCGAATAGCCCGATAAATATGGGTAAAAAGCACGAATTGACCAAACGCATGCCAAACTCATTTAATTAGAGATTCAATTATTTCTTGTGTAGTTCTACTTATTTTGAGTGTCAAATGGTCAATTTAAAGAATGAAAACATATACTATTATTTTACTTTTATGAGAAATACCAAAATAATTTCGCATAATTATATTATCTAAATTCTCTTTATATGCAACTATATGTATGTGCTTAGCTTTGAGATTTCGATGTGGGATGAGATATTTTAAATAAATAGAAATACAATATAAAATGATATTTCTCATCCTTCATTCTTATTTATCTAAAATACATCTATATTTACCCATAAACACAATTAAATCAATAGTTTAAAATATTATTCATTGTTATCTTAACAACTATGAATTGATTTGTGCGCACTAACACTACGAATTCATAAATAGCTTAATGATTATCTTATAAACTTACAAATATATCAATATACATATTCTTATCGTAATTCTATATATTTGAAATTCTATTAATATATAGAATATATAATTAAATATAAGATAAACATGGAAATAAAATAATATTTTATAAGAATTAATTTGTATAAATATATAGATTTTAGATAAATAATTAATGGAGAATGTAGGAGACGCCACGTACACGTGATTGTGGTGTTCCGAATCCGGAACGGAACATATAATATATTGTATGCCTTAAATAATATTAATTAGTGACGTGGTTTAGTGGTATAAGATATAGGTTATTGTGTTGGAGATCATGAGTTCGAATCCTCCCATCCTCATAATTAAATTTTGAAAATATATAGATTTTAGATAGATAAATAATTAATGGAGAATGTAGGAGATGCCAATATATAGAATATAGAATTAAATATAAGATAAACATGGAAATACAATAATAGTTTATAAGAATTAATTTGTATAAATATATAGATTTCATAATTAAATTTTTGAAAATATATTGATTTTAGATAGATAAATAATTAATGGAGAATGTAGGAGACACCAATATATAGAATATAGAATTAAATATAAGATAAACATGGAAATAAAATAATAGTTTATAAGAATTAATTTGTATAAATATATAGATTTTAGATAGATTAATAATTAATGGAGAATGTAGGAGATGTCACGTAAGCACGTGGTTGTGGTGTTCCGAATCCGGAACGGAACACATAATATATTGTATGTCTTAAATAACATTAATTAGTGACGTGATGTAGTGGTATAAGATATAGGTTATTGTGTTGGAGACCATGAGCTCGAATCCTCCCATCCTTATAATTAAATTTTTGAATTTGAAGTGCATATATACATATATATATAATATAAAATATATAAATAATAATTAATGTATATAAATATATAGATTTTAGATAAATAAGAATGGAGGCCGCAGGTGATGCCACGTAAGCATATGAATTAACGTGGTGTTCCTAATCCGCTACGAAATTATATATTATATATTATATATATATATATATTATACTCCCTCCGTCTCATTGGTTTCGCTTCGTTTCTTTTCGGCACGGAGCTTAAGAAGAGAGTGTTAGGAGTGTTTAAGGTGTTTGTTAAGTAAAGTAGATAAATGATTAGTGAATAGTAACAACATTTTAATTATTAAAAATTAAATAAATAAAAATTATGTTTATATTTTTTTCGGTAATTAATTAATTTTGATATATATTTTTTTGGTATCCTTAACAATTTCGAGCACAAAAAAATTACATTTTTAGAATTAAAATCGGGGTTAAGGAGCAAAAATAAAGAATTGCATTTCAAGTAGAAGGAAATCTTAATCAAGGAGTACTAATTTTGAACTTTTCATTGATATGCACTTTCCCACCAATATTCAAACAATAACTAAGGAGGGAAACTAGCTAATTTCAGTATAAACACAGACAGCATCTCCCCTATTTCTACAACTCTTCTTGATAAAAAAAAAAAGAAAACTGAAGAGGAAGAAGAACAAGTTGCTGAGATGGTGAGGCCACCGAAGAATCAAACGACTGCTGGCCGGACTTTGATCATCCAGTTCATCCTTACAACTTCTACCAATGGGAAGCCAAGGAGAGGAGCCATAACTGAAGCTGCAACCAAGTGGAATGTCTCCAGATCTTGTGTGAGTCGACTTTGGGCAGCTGCAAAAAAGCAAAGAGATGAAGGTAAGCCAATTCAAAGTATTTCTGGGCATAAGAATAGAAAGCAATGGGTGAAGCACACACCTGATTTTGCAGTCATCAAGAGTCTTGATGTAAGTCTAAGAACAACTTTGAGAAAGATGGAAAGCAGTTTAAAGGCTATGGAAAATCCTATCAATATCAGTAGAAGCACCCTTTGCAGATGGCATCAAAAACACATCCTGTTTTCACACACAAATTCTATCAAACCCTACTTGACTGCAGATAATAAATTTCTTAGAATTAGGTTTTCACTAGAATCCTTACATCTTGATAGAATCTTGAACAAGCTAAGATTCCAGAATATGCACAATGTTGTGCATATTGATGAAAAATGGTTCTATATCACCAAGGGTTCAAATAGATACTATTTGACCCCTGATGAGGAAGAACCGTACAGAGCTTGCCAAAGCAAGAAATTCATTGGGAAGATAATGTTCTTGTGTGCTGTCTCAAGACCCATCCTCAATGAGGATGGGAGTGTATTGTTTGATGGTAAAATTGGAATTTTTCCATTCACTCATCAAGTTGAGGCACAGAGAAGGTCAAGAAACAGAGATAGAGGAACCTTAGAAACCAAAGCAATAAATTCTGTCACAAGACAGGTGATGAAAGAAACTTTAATCAACAAGGTACATGTATGAGTTGATCTCAGAATTAAGTTTTTCATCATTGATCATGTTTTGGCATTCCTTACTTTACCTTATCTTATCCAGCACATTTATCTCATTCAAGCCAACAAATTTACACAATGAAAGCAGGTGATTCCAACTATAAAAGCCAAGTGGCCTGAAGGAGCAAGCAAGAACATAATAATTCAACAAGACAATGCAAAGCCTCATATCACAGATTCTGATCCAGAATTCAGAGCAGTTGCTAGTTCAGATGGTTTTAACATTTGCTTAGTACAACAACCACCTAATAGCCCTGATTGCAATGTGAATGACCTAGGGTGGTTCAGGGCAATTCAGTCACTGCAACAACAAATAACTTGCAAAACAGTGGATGATTTAGTGAATGCAGTGATGGAATCATTCTATGAGTTGCAGCCTTCAACTCTTAACAATGTTTTCTTATCATTACAAGGTGTAATGACAGAAATATTGAAGGTCAAAGGCCACAACAACTACAAATTGCCACACATGGGCAAAGAGGCATTGATAAGGGCAAATGCACTCCCAGATAACCTAGATGTCCCATTGGAGTTGGCAAGAGACTGCATTGACTATTTAATCCAAGAAGGGCAGATAAATGGCATAGAGGCCTTGATGCATAGACTTGGGATTGAACAACTGACAGGATTGATATCAATTTGAAGCAGGCACAAGACTTTTTGACTAGTAAGGGACAATGTTGCACTTTTTGTTATCAAAAGCAAAGACATGCTTGTACTTTTGGACTAGAAAGTGCATTTTTTTTGTATCTCTCTAAGCATTTTGTTCATCTTTTATAGTAATGGAAGTGATCTAAGTTTATGCAAGTTATATTGCTCAAATTTGTATGCCAAGAATTGAACAATATCCATATCAATTCCAGCTAATGAACAACTAAACATATTCCAACAAGCAATGAACAACAACACATAGATGCATAGAGAGAATCATAGAATTCCAACAACCAAACATATTCCAACAATCAATGCTGATCCAGAATTCATCACAGAAATGCCACCAACCAACAAACCAAGCAGCTAAACCAGAGAGGACTAAGCATTTTACATGCATGAAACATTAATACATTAACAGAGAATTCTTCCTTAGTCGGGAAGAATGGAAGCTCCCATGGGTGGCTCTTAGGCCATCCTTCCGGTAGCCCCCTCACACATGCAGTGGCAGGCGATGGAAGAGGGATGGGCAGAGAAGCCGACAGTACAGAAGCCGACGGTAAAGAAGCCGACATCAGAGAAGACGACGGAAGAGGGCTGGGCAGAGAAGCACACAGCAGAGAAGGCGACGGCAGAGAAGCCGACGGTACCTCTCGCTTACCGCCGGCCTCCAGCAAAGCCAAAGACGTGCCAGATCTATCGGGATTCCGAAGATTCCCGTACCTCCAAGGCTTCAAAGAGATGGGTACGGGTTTTGAGGAGGTGGAGAGTCCGGAGGTCCAGCGTCGGACCACCAGTCGCCGCCTGCGAGCCCACTGCTCAGAATATTTTCGGCGGTGGAAGGGGTACACTCCCGCTTCAGCCTCTTGCTCCGTTTCGTCATGGCGATGGGGGGGCGGCGTACGGTGACCCATTGATCTGGACTGCTTGCCGGCGAAGGATTGTTATCCATGGCGACCGGCTTTGGCATCGGAGAAGACATGAGATTGAGGGTGAGAATTAGGGTTCCTCAGCAAAAGAGACGAGGGAAAGATAATTTTAGAGAATTTGGGTTTTTTCCAATTGTGTGCGTAGTGTGTTAGCAGATTAGGGTTTTCTTTTCTTTTGTTTGAGTTGGGCTAATAAATGAAGGTAGGTGGGGAGTTGTTGAATTAGATTAGGATTACTTAATCATAATTAGTGAGGATTTTTTAATATTTAAGAATCCCTTATTTTTTGATAATACTTTCCTTTTTAGGAAACATGGCGAATTGGGTGAGACGGCCCAATAAGGAAAACGAAGCGAATTCAATGAGACGGAGGGAGTATAAGATAAAATGCATTGGAGATGCTCTAATAGCTAAACAAGTTGCTCTCCCCTTAAAGGAAATATACTTATATAATAAATAAAAGTTTAGTTTTAATTTGTTTATTACCTATCGTATTTATTTTCTTATTTACCAACAAAATACTTTATTTGATTTATTTGTGTCATTTCTCATTTCTCAAATTCTCGCCTAAACAGAAACTGAGAAAAGCCTTCTCAGTTATTCCTCAATTAGTACTCCCTCCATTTCGCTTAACTTGGCTCATTTGAATAGTGACTTTTCTGGCACGCTTTTCCACGCTTCTTGATGATGGGTTTTAAAATGGATTTTTGAATAATTATTTTTTTTACGGGATACTACGACTGTCGTAGTATCCCGTAAAAAAAAAATTCTTCAAAAATCCATTTTAAAACCCATCATCAAGAAGCGTGGAAAACCGTGCCAGCACAAGCCAAAAAGTTTTGAGCCAAGTTAAGCGAAATGGAGGGAGTATTATTTAAAATCCTACCCCCAAACTACCACAAATAGTATTTCTCACCCCATAATTCCAGTTACTGTACTGAGTCTGACTATTGATTCCAAAACCCTTTCCCTCACTACCTTCACTCTCCCTCTCCCCATTGAAGAACAACATAGAGAATCAGAGATGATGCAGAGATGGTGCTGGAGGCTCCGCTCTTTGGCAGCCCTTGGTTCATCTACTCAGCCCCACCGGCACCACCTCCGTTCTTTCTCCGCTGCTCATCCCCTTCCCACTTCTCCCAATTCATTCCACAAACCCCCAATCATCAATCGTTCCCTAATTGCCCCTAACTTTTCATCCCACATTAGCGCCTCTGCCATCTCGCATTCGCCTCTCTCTGTAAGTGTGTCATTTACCCCTCGCTCTTCTTAGCTGTCTTCTTTTTGGTTCTAGTTATGTCTTACTGGTGATCGAAATAGGCTTTTGTGCTTGATGTTGGATCAATTTCCAACTCAGAATCCGAAATCTGAAGATATTTGCACATTTTAGATTGCATTGCTGTTTTTGAGCATTTATTGCCTTTCTTTTGGTACCTTTTTGCGCGTTAGCATGGATAAAGGGTAGTCGAGCGTGGTTTGTGATTGATTGAAATTTTAGTAGATGTTTGTCGGTATCAATTACTACTACTTAGGAATAATCAATTGGCATTTTCATCATCGATTGAAGGTAGAACTTGATGCATTTCTCTCTAAAGGCTGCTACTTTGTATCGGAATCTGTTCAAGCGTCGGGTCTTTCAAATCGATCGGATTCTGGGTCCATCTGAACTTTTCATCTTAAGTTTATTTATCAATGTTGAAATGAGATTTCACAAGTTCATGACACTTTTTGTGTGTACTTTTATTTTGCTCCCTGCTGTCTTTAGTCATTTTGGTCTTCATTCCTATCAGATTCATATGAAATATTCCGGCCAGGGTGGGCTTTGGTAAACTAGACTCAACTTCATTTGCTGTGTTTTTTCTATTTATTTCTTTTTATTGAATTATATGTGGTGTGGATACCACTGAGACATATTCATGTCTATATTTGTTGTGCTAGGATTTTGTCCATGTATATCTATCCCATTCCTCAATTGAAATGGTGTCTTTTTAGTTGATCCAAGTGCGGCATATCACTCTCAAGCAGAGGAAGAGGAAGTTGAAAAGTAGGAAGCCAATGAGTCCAATAGTTTCCAAAGTCAAAAAAATCAAAATTAAAGGCTACTCGTATGTATATATTACCTTCTATAGATGTGCTATATTTTCCTCAATTTTTCATTTGCAATATCAATAGACGCTGATTACATGATGCTTTTTTTACATATTAGGTCTTTTAAAGGCAGATTTCGGTTAATGCATGATGGGAAAATCAGGCGATGGAAGGAGGGGAAGAGGCATAATGCATTTGCAAAGGTTTGACATACTAAGCCACTCATAGATTATTAAGTAAAAAATGGTAACAAGGAAATGGTTGATTTTACAGACAGGGTGGTTTGTGGATTAGGTTTCTTAAAACATCTTCGTTTCCAATTATTTACCAGCCATGAATCATTCTAGCCTTAACAGTTACCTTGACTTGGTAAAATATTTCACTTTGATCAGAGTTCATCTCAACCTTGGAAGGGTCAAGGTGTTTTGTTTAATTAATATAGTTGGGTACTTAGGTGCTCAAAGTTTCATACTATTTAAACTGTCAAGTACGCTAAAGTTCATTGCAACTGCTCACTAAATATTTGTTTGATAGTGCTTCTAGATAAAAGCTTACCCTGGTATAATTTGATTTTATGTGTTTTATTTGTTAATTGCTGTACTCTATTTGTGTTTTGCCTTGGTTACTTGTGATTTCCTATACATGCGGTCATGCAGGCCAACACATTGATTTTTTTAATTGGGGAGGGGGGGAGGGGTTGCTTTGTTTCCCTCTTATTCTTCACGAGTTACTTATAAAACTCAACATATCTATCTCTGAATTCAAATTTTATGCTTCTTAATGTAATGTTGAGTTGTTGAGTCATTCTGATGATGATGATTGATGAATTTTATCATTTTGATTTATTCTAACTCTCTATGCTGTAATTTTTTTACTCTAGTTTTACACTTTTTCGTTCACAGTTATAGATGTACTAAAAAATTAAGTTTGATGTTTGATATGATTTTCTGTACTATACTTTTCTCTTGGCTGTCCTTTGGCCCTGAGGAAATTGACCAAACTGTTTATCTAAGGGACATATGCTGTTCGGAACTGAGGCTATAGTTTGCCTACAGAATGTTACAGAAGAAAATGTTAACCATAAGAAGCCTAAATCAATAATCAGAGTACAGACTTTTCTTTCACTTGAGGAATAGATGACTGATATAGCAAGTACTGAACTTTCTATGTGTATCATAGGAGGATCATAGATGAAATAGGAGTGCTTCATTCAGGTCCATCATTAAGTTGCGGCAGAAGTTATCATGCTTGTAGAACGATTTGCTGCTTTACACCGTCTCCATGTGCTTTTTCTTAACAGTAGAAATGTAGAATGTTCTTAGTGGATCTGTTGAACTATCCATAAGCAAGCACACTGATGCTTCGAGACTGACTACACACTAGAAGAATTATACGTAATTCATTGGTTATGCAGACTATTCTTTGAAATAGCTTGTACCGTTAACGAAATAAACAATGATCATACTACTTCTCAAATATTCTTTTTAACTGATGCAGTAGTGTTTCGTTTTGTTTCTTGAACTTGAAGTGGCTTCAGCTTTTCCCTTCTCTGCCAAAATCATTCTCCTACTTTACTTTTCTATTTTGATTTCCCAGTGACACTTTGAACTCTATTTTTATCATTGCAGTCTAAGAAGTCAAAGAGACGACTCAGACAACCCGGTACTGTACCTCCGGCTTATGCAAAAGTGATGAAGAAGCTAAATTTTTGTAATTGAAGCAGAGTTCGAACTGCAGCAGCCTCATTGTTGCTAGGAGGCTCCTCTCATCATTAGAACACACTGTATGTCATGATTTGCATAGATGCTTGAAAGTCAGTTTGTTGTGGCTCCGTTAACTGATTGATAGATTTAGACGCAGACTTGCAGTTTTGCGGATTACTGGGTAGAAGGATTTCCTTCGACTTAAATTTGTATTGATGGTTCATTTGGGCACTTGTACTTTCCTCAACTAGAGACACAGCTTTTACTGCCAAAAAAATGCTGAGAATTATAAGAGGTGGGGTTGCAGTACTTTCAACCCAGGCTCGTTTCCGTCTTATTTGTGTTGTACTCTCACAGCCATTCTTTTTCTTGCATCGATTTCTCCTATCATCGCTCTAGACTAGACATGGAATACATCATGAAATAATCAAACAGTCGGTCTATTTCATGGTTTCAAATGAGCCACCAAACATTCATCAAAATTATCTGATAAAACTAGAATTCATGCATTTGTTAGTCTAAAAAGTTTCTTTCTTCCGAACCTGATCATTTAGATTAGCAACACACAAAGTATCTTTACAGCCCCCACAAGGCCACACCTCTTTTACAAAAGAATATGAACTAGATCCAAACTTATTAAGTACACCAGGAGCAACAAAAGAAAAAAAGAAAGGAACACCCAAAAAAAAGGAAAAAAAGAAAAGAAATGAAAAGGGAACAACAATCCTCAAACTTCAGTCTTCCCTCTAGCTAGAACCTCAGACAAAACAGAACTCTTTGACCGATCCTCCTCGTACTCATGCGCAGGCGAATTCTTCCCACTTTTGATCACATGTCCAGCTGCTTTAGCCCCTCTGAAGCTGCTGATATTTCCGAATATCAGAATCACCATCCCTACGATCCCTAAACAAAACGACACTCCAAATGCTCTGCCCACGTTGCTGGGTAAAGAAGTTGCGACTGCAAATCCTGCACACGCTCCTAGTGCTCGTGCCCATGAAAACCACACAGAAAACGCCCCTTCTTTACCTGCTGGGGAACAATCCAGCCACAGAACTCTCCCAAAGGCATGCAGTAAACCTGCAAAAAGCGTACAAATCTTTAGCTTTTGACAGACTATATGCTAAAATACTCGAGACTTTAGAAAGATCAGTACCTGTAGCAGTGCCCTGAACAGCTGCAAAGAAAAAGAGACTCCCTTTAGTCCACATAGCTCCTTTGTAATAGAAACCGAACCCTGATGTCAAAGTAGACAATATGAATCCAAGAAGCTGCATTTTCTCAGCATCGAGTTTCATGGCTTGCTGCAGCGGATGCACCAAAGGAAGAGAAACGATAGGGACCATGAAATAAGTCAGCCAAAGAAACAGGACATTCTTCATCTCAAGGCAAATGTATCCCATAGCATGAAGCAACCCTCCTCCAAAAAGACACATGGTTATAAAAGATGACAGAAAAACCCCAGCAAGACTCCCTGCTGCATGAGGATATCTGAAGATCGACACCACATGAGTCATCGGAGCAGAATTTGAGGGCAAGTCATTGTAAGTCGTCGAAGCTCTGCCCGCGCTGCAGATGTGGAGCATTCCTAGTCCCCATATGAGGCCACTGAAGATGGAAACAACCCACATAGCAGTGAAGTGGTCCTTATGGCTGAACATGTGGTAAGTGAAGGAAGCCATGATCGCAGCTCCTAGGCAGCCTGCAGCTGTCGAGTAGAGGGAGAGCCAGCTGGCAAAAGATCTTCTGTTTGCAAACTGCTGTCGAGGGATGATGGAGCCTGTGAATCCGCGGATCATGAGGCCAAGGTGGCGGGCGTGAGCAGCTCCCACAATGGTGTTTGCTGCAACTATGATGGCGATGTATGGTGGAAAGATCCACGACTTCTTGAAGAATCCGGCTGGGAGGCAGAAGAGGGCTCCGATGATGGTGGCTGCTCCAGCTATGAGCTGTTGGTAGTGGCTGTAGTCGAGGAGGATTGAGACGACGCCGAGTATGGGAGCTGAGAGAATCAGCCCTGTGAACCAGGAGATTGAGGTCCATTCTAGAGGGGAAAATTTCTTGCCTCCGAGTTTGATTGCCCCATGCACAAGTTCCTCGAATCTGTGATTATATATGGATATTAGCTTTCAGTTGAGTAAGAAAATTAAAGAATTGACATCAACAAGAGCTAAAAAGCTTAGGATTTTGAGCTGAATATGCTTCAATAGTACATGTAAAGACAACTTTATACATTGTTTTCACAGGTTTAGATGCTGGAGAAAAATATTTGAAAATTGCACGTCTAGAAATATTATTTTGCTTAGTTGATTTGTGACAGGTTTGTAATTCAATTTAATTAATCCATGCTCTACCCTAACAAAAATATATATATATATAAATAAAAAATAAACTTTTCTACATGTTTTAGGGTTCACCTCCCTAAATTCTTGAAGAGAAAAATTACAAACGGCCACACAAATCTGACCGAATCAGCTATCGACAAGTGATTTTTCTGCTTTTCTTATTCTAATTTTCATTTACATGGGCTTTTAGTGTTACATATTCAAGTTTATGCTATATTTTAAATTTGGACAATAAACGACTTCAAAAAATTATGAAAAATACACAAAATGAAGAAAAAACTACAAAATTAACAGATTTGTTGCTAGAGTAGCCCCAAACTGAAAGGAAAAAATTACCAAATATTTTTTATTTAAAAAAAAGAATAAAAAAACATAAAAATTAGGGTTATGGCCAAAATATGAGCTTTTAAAAAATAAAGACGGAAATAAAGAAAAAAACTACAAAATAAACAGATTCATGCTAGAGTAGCCCCAAATTAAAAGGAAAAAAAATGAGAATATTTTTTTTAAAAAAGGGAAAAAATTATAGAACTTAGGGTTATGAAAAGAAAATAAAAACAAGAAGTATTTGCAAAAAAACGAGCATTTTGAAAAAAAAATAAAACAGAGTGACCTAGGGTTTTAACTGGAGCCGAAACTACTTGAAGTAAAAGAGTAAAAAACTTACAGAAACATTTCACTCTGCTTGCAGTGGACATTTTTATAGCTCTTCAACCACCCCTGCGGCGGCGACGGCGGATCAGCCACCGTCTGGCTTATGATGAGCGGGAAAACAATGGGGATGAGGACCGTGTGCACAAAGTAGGAGCAGAGGCCGTACATGTACCAGCCAAGGACTTCACCTTTCGAGGGTTTCTCTTCAATAACTCCATTTCCTCTGTAAATATCTTGAGCCCTCTGGACTTTCAACCCCACGTTATGAGCTTCGCCTTCCTTCTGCTGCTGAGAGCTGATCTCCGCCATTCTCTCTCTAAAAAACAGCAGCTTTGGTTGAAAAAAGTACGGCGTTTCAAGAGAAGAAGAAGGTGGAAAGTGGAAAGTTTCTTGTGTGTGGAGTGGCAGTAGCAAGAATGGAGCTTACTGGAGGTCAGAGGGTGTATAAAAATTAGCAGAGCAGAGCCTGATAGCTATGTAGCAAAAACAGCTGTTGTGATGTTTCCGAGAGAGAGAGAGTAGAGAGAGAGGGAGAGAGAGCAAGCAAGAGACCTCGGTTTATTCAATTTGGTTTTAGTACGTAACATAACGGCATAAAAAGCTTAGTAGTAGTAATTCATTTACTATTTCTGTATTTCTTTTTGAAACTTGGTTTTATTCCACAATTTCATAATGATGGCATTATTCTTGTTAGTGAAGAACACAATGAACTAAGCATGTATGAATTCGACATAATTAGATCTTTTCTTAAAGAGAAATGCCATTATGGCACGACAGCAAAATGCTCCTTTTCAATATTATATTATTTCACACACAAAACACTCTTTTTTTTTTCTTTTTTTCTTTTTAAGTTGTGGGACCCACGGCCGTTATTTTTGGTAAGCACTGGGTAAATCTCCGCCTCTGCGTAGTAGCCTGCAAACAATACAGTGGAGGACCACACTTGAGAAAATATTAGTGACAAATTCAGACCGATAGAGATATGAATGACATTTGAACTCGTGACCATAAGACCATTTAAGCCATAGACGAGTCCCTCTACCACTAGGCCTAGGGTTGTAAATGAACCGAATCAAATCGAATATTATACTATTCAAATCAAATTTGTTAAATTTTTTGCGAATTCGAATCGAATTCGAATATTATGTGAATTTGAAATCCGATTTTTATTCGAATGTCTCGAATAATTTAACGAATCCGAATCGAATACCGAATCACTTAGATTTTGTATATTCGTTTAAAAAATGACCCGTATTTAAAATTATTCGATTGGATAATAGCTTAAATTAATAGGTTGAGTTTGGAGCTATGGAATATACAAGCATTTAAGAACTAAACTCCTAAATAGAAATTACTAAGTATAGTACTCCTTCCGTCTCACTTCGTTAGTCACATAGATCAAAATTAAGAAAATAAAAGTCGCTGGAGTGATTCCCGGTTAATCTGTTAAGTTAATTGAATTTTCCTGTATTGTCATTTTATTCCTTTCATTGTAGTAATTAATAAAAAAAATTGTTGTCTGGACTTTGAGTTATGATCTCTTAAAGTACTTAAGAAATCAGTTTTTAATTGGACTTGATAAATTATCATATACAACTATAATTTTTATATATATATATATATATATATATATATATATATATTTAAACGAATATTTACGAATATCGAATCGAATATCATAATTTATTATTTGTATTTGAATATTAATCGAATTAAATATTTGTTTTCAAATTCAAATCGTAAAATATCGAATACGAATCGGGCTAATCGAATACGAATCACGAATCGAATAAAATTATTTGATTTGTTTACAACCCTAGGCCACGGACAACACAAAATACACCTTTTGTGTGTGTGAGAGAGAGAAAAGGGAGAGAGAGAGAGGGTTATTGAATTCTTCACCTCTACTATGGAAGCTTAAAATAAGACTTTTCACCTAGTGAAAGAAGGTGGTGAGGAGAAGAGAGCTAAAGTAGTAAAAGGGCACAGTCTACATAGTAACCTAAAAAATCTCCCACTAGATGTTGAGTGCTTTGTCTCAACTAAAGTCTCTTCTCTACTCCTCCATATAACTTTTCTTTTCTTTTTTTTTTTCTTTTCTTTTTTCTTTTCTTTCTCTTTTTCTTTATTCCTTTCCCCCAACTTTACCTTAAATTTAGCAACGATCAATTCACGGCGATGTTTTTAAATTTTGAATGCTACTTTCAGATCAATTCAAATCTTCCTACACATGCAAAGAAATATTTGTACCGGCTAACAAAAAGTGGGTGTGGCCCTAAGTAGAGAAAAACAACAATAAGTAGGGTGAGAAAAAGGCTAGAATTAGTTAACTAATATTTCCATATTTTGTGCCGTTACAGGTTGTAAACTTCTAGGCAAACATTGATGGAATAAAGTAGTTGCAATTTATCAAGACTCAGAATCTTATGAAACATTATACAAACATTAAAACATATCATATGATTGATGATAAATGCACATTTTCCCTACCATTATAAAGGGTCTTAAATGGATTTTTCTTTTATTTTTTCTATTAATTTCTATCTTCCATCTAACTCAGAAAGTGTGACATGATTTGCAGAAAATCTCAGTTCATTATTTGATGATGTGTTACTCTTCTCTAGCTGTTGAAGCAAACTGTTTCTTGTGATGAATGCTGGATTTGTGGGCTTTGGCAAAGTTGCTGTCTCGTTTTTTAGCATCGATAGAACATCCTCGATTGTGGGACGACCCACTGCGTGATTCTCAACGCATAAAAGTCCGATTTGAATGCGTTTTTGCAGTTGTTCTATGATGCATGAGTCCTTTAGCATTGGATCCATGAGTTCAAGGGCACATTCTTTTCTCCATAGCTCCCATGCCTGCATATAGTTTTAGTCCCTTAGTTTAAATTCCTGAAGAGATATGAAAGTGTGCAATATATCTTGATAAAAACTCACGTATTCGACAATGCTAAGAGGCCCTTCGATTTCGTGGAAGCTACTGTTTCTCCTACCGCTCACAATCTCAAGTACTAAAACTCCGAAACTATAGACATCGGATTTAACTGAGAATATGCCTTGCATTGCATACTCTGGAGCCATGTACCCACTTTGAGACATAAAAGAGATTTTTTAGTTTTATAAAAACATTTATAGGGTTCAGATTTTTGAGTTAATGTGTGACTTACTAAGTCCCAACGCGCCTATTTGTGTTGGCTTCGATAGCATCCTCCTTAAAGATTCTTGCAAGGCCAAAGTCGGAGATCTTAGGATTCATGTTTTCGTCAAGTAAAATGTTGTTTGGTTTCATGTCTCGATGGATTATCTTAAGACGGGAGTGCTTGTGGAGGTAGAGCAGTCCTTGAGCAGTTCCCTCGATGATGTTGAACCGTTTCTTCCAATCTAATTGCTCCCTCGTGGATGAACCTGTTTTGCAGTATGCAAAGTTGTCATTTTCTTTTCTTAGAAGAAAAACTTGTCTGGTGTGATCTAAAAAGTGATGATTGACACACTTACTAAAGAGAAAGCAATCCAGACTTTTGTTAGGCATGTAGTCATATATAATCATTTTCTCATCTTTATGAATGCAGAAGCCAAGAAGCTTAACAAGGTTCACATGCTGCAGTTCAGAGATGAGTATTAGCTCGTTTTTGAACTCGATCAGTCCTTGCCCCGACTGTCGGGAGAGAAGCTTCACTGCTATATCTTGCCCTTCTGCTGTTCTACCCTGTATATGATAAGCAAAGTAAAGAAGATTACTCCAGTAAGGAGACATAATTAATGAAGTGAGTAGTGATTTGACCTTATAAACAGGGCCAAAGCCACCCTCTCCGAGTTTATTGGTAGAGGAGAAGTTGGTTGTAGCAGAGAGTATAGAAGCATAACTGAAAATCTTAAGATGATGACTCTTTCCTCCTCTGTTTTTGACCTCGTATCCCTCCGGTGTGAGGAGTTGATGCAGCTGTTCCTCCCTTTTCACTAATCACCATCCAATTTATTCAGCATAAGAAGTGAAGTACTACCTCCGTCCCGTTCCATTTGTCTTGTTTATATAATTCATACCTCACATATATTCAACCAACAAGACGAATGGAACAGGACGGAGCAATTAATGAAAGAAGATGAAATAAATCATATAATAAGACCCTCACCCTTAAGACTCCTCATGATGAAATAAGCAAATCCCAACATAAGCAGCACCAACAAACTCACTACTACACCAACTACTATCCCTACGTACTTCTTCTTTCCTGTCTCACACAGTTCAAACATAAATATACTTCGATTTCCATTCAAGAACATCATCAACTCAAAAACCAACCAACCAACCTTTTCTCGAAGATACAAGAACATATTTCGCCAGAGACGAGCCTTCGTCGTCCTGGTCCCACACCAGATCCTTCCCAATCCAATAGCTGCAACCGTACTCTTCATCTCTAAAGTTGGAATACCCAACGCAGTCACACTCATTCCAGCAAGCATCTCTGCAGTCACTCAAACCAAGGCTCGAGCTACGGTTGCTCTGAGTCGGCGAACCACCATCGCCGCCCACAAAGTTGCCGGACCTCCGCACAAACGCCTGCCGCCCGTTCCTGCACGGAGGCGGGTCAACCCACACCTCGCACCCTCTCACGTCACCGCTCTTGTAATCGTAGCCGTAGCAAGCGCTGGCCTTAGCCATGATCGAGCTCGTACCTCCGCCGTCGATGCTGTTCAAATTCCCCGTCGAGTCCAGCCTCCACCCCGAACCCATGTATCCCCAGTACCGGAACATTCTGTACGTCAAGTACTCGCCGCCGCCGCCGCCGCTCAGGTTGAATCTGAATCCGTAGAAGCCATCGGGGGAGATGAAATTCTCGAACGTCTTCACTTCCCCCACTCCATCAATGGAACGGTCAACGAGTTTCCCGCTCCTCCAGTAGACCTTCCCCCGCCGTTTGATCAGAAGCTCGCCGGAAGTCGGGTCCCACTCGAGGGCGAAAGCTCCGGCGGCCGGGTTGGTGGGGGAGAGCCATGAGGAGAAGCTGGAGTTAGCGCCAAGTCTCATTCCCGGGAGGAGGGTGTCGGTGGGGTGGTCGTAGCTCTGCCATAAAATTTCACTGTCGTTGCCGTTTGAGCTCTGGACTATAAAATTCCCGGTGTCCAAGAGCGTGGCGGTGACGTTTTCACCGCCACTGAGCTGCGATCCGCCGGAGAAGAGGTGGGTGGGTTCGCCGCCGTCGCGGCGCGTGAGGGAGAGCTCTCCTCCGGCGGTGAGGGTGAGGGAGGGAGTGGAGTTGGTGGGGAGGGGTCGGTCTCTGTTGCCGATCCAGAGCGGTGGATTCTGGAAAGGGGCGGCGGCGGCGGGGGTGAAGAAGATGGCTATGTAAGTGGAGTTAGTGGATTGAGGGGTGAAGAACTGTAAGGTGAAGCGGCGGTTGGGGGAAAGGAGTTGAGAGGAGGAATTGAGAGTGTCGCCTTGTTTCAGACTGGTGTGAATGCATGAAGCTTTCAAACACAGCAGCGCCAAACATGAGAGTATAAAGAATGGTGGCTTGTGAATCTGCGTCATTGCTGGATTTCTTTGGCCACTGCTGCAAGGAAGTTAAGATCTGTGATGCCAAAAAAAAAAAAAAAGGATAAAAATTCTTGTGTACACGAATGTGGATTTGTTTGGAACGAGTAGTCAAAGTCTTTTTGTTTTTTTTTGAGATCATAAGTCAAACGTTACAAAAAAAAAATAAAAAATAAAATCACAAGTCAAAGATTTTAAGTGTCGGCCAGTGCATTGCTTTGTCTTAATTTTTCATATGCCTTCGTAAATAAATCTCATATGGGGGTTGGGCACATGTGGTGGTAACACCTTTAAATAAGGATATATAATTATAATTAATTCTTTTTTCATATTTTGATTTTTAATCTTATTATTTTTTGTTTTGAACCTTCTCCCCTTCATGTGGGTCGCCACATCACTACCTCCCCGCCGATGACCAGAGCCTGCTATTAACATTCCTAAGAAGTTATTCTAAATATCGATTAGTATCCTTTAGAGCTCTCCCAACGTCGATCCCAATTCATGGGATCTCTCTCACTTTCTGGTGGGAGAGATCCCAAATTTAAAAAATACCTCAATACACGAGATCTCAAATTTTATTTATTTATTTTTTTATTCAGCTTCATTTTTTTTAATAAATATTCTCTAGAATTTTTTATCAAATTATTTTAAATAATATTTTTAAGTTCAATTTATAATTCGATATTTAATTTTTTTAAAAATATTTCATTTATTGAGTTGAAATATGCAACATTACAAAAAATTAAAATTAAAACATGAAATAAAATTCCTAAGCTAAATCTCCCTACGGCTCCACATTTCCTCGATCAAATCGTTGATGAGGTCGTCGGCGCCTCGTCTGTTGATCTTCACTCCTATTCCGTTGCGCTTCTGCTAAAGCTTAGATGAGCTCGTGCGATTTTCTCAGTTGTTGGAACGCACGTGGCACATCGTCGGAGTCGCTTGAAGATGTTAACGATGAAGACATTTTTTCTTGGGTAGATTTTTGAGAAAAAAAATCAAAATTTTGAAGATGAAATATGAAGATATGTGTGTGAAATATGGAGAATTGTGTGATAATTGTGTGAGTTGAGGTGTATTTACAGGGAAAATTGATTTTTGAATGTTGGGGGTGGTGCAAACCATGCAATGGCTCCTCGCCGATTTTATTTATTTTTTAATCCCTGAAAATCGATTTAAAAAAATAAATAAATAAAATAGAGGGTAATGACGTCAGCCATGGGATCGCTCCCCGAGCGCTTGAGCGCACCCGCCCTTGCGATCCGACGGCTCCCAACGCGCGCATGGGATCAGTCCCGGATCGCTCACGCCGGAGAGCGGACCAATCCCGGTGCGTTGGGGATGCTCTTATTGCAATTTCGTATTGTGTCTCCTTTTTTTTTCATTTTTTTTTTCATATTGTGTCTCCTATATATTGTAATGGCGGATGATTGTCGTGTATCATAAATAATTTTTAAAAAAAGCAATAATGAATGGTTTTCATAAAAAAAATATTGATTTAATAAATATTTATGACATGTGGCGATCAGTGACGGAGCCACACTGGGCCCAGCGGGGTCACTGTGCCCGGGTGGATTTTCAATTTTTTTTAGTATATATATATATATAATAATAATAATAATAATAATAATAATAATAATAATAATAATAATTTTTACAATTAAGATCTTAAACTATGATTATTTTTCAATCTAAAAATTAGCAATTAATTGTCCAAACAATATATCAATATTTTCACAATTGTGCTTTGGACCTGATTTTCAACAACGATTGGCAAAACAAAAACCGAATTGGATAGTATTAAAGAAAATAAAAAATGATAAGATATTTATTCATGTCTCAGTTTTCTGCTTGCCCACGAGTATTTTTCGTCGCCAAAAGTGAAAATATTGATACTTTGAATATTTGACAATTGTGACAAATTGAATATTTGACAATTAAATTATAAATTACCCTTATTAGATATTTGAAATATCCAATTTTAAATATATTGTTTGTTATTAGCTTTGTTTTAATTTATATATTATTATTATTATTATTTTTAAATATTTATTTACGATTATTTAAGATGGGGCCCCCTCGTCAATATTTTTGGCTCCGTCACTGGTGGCGATTATCCGTAGTTGAAATAGATGATCAAATCGCCTAAAATCATAAAATCAACTACTCTCTATGTTTTGATAATTTATTTCTCTTTCCTCCTTTATTATTTCTAAATTATACTTTAAAAATTTAAAAGCCCAATTTTTATAATTAGCTCAAGGCCTCAACATTGATAGAGGCGGACTTGCCGACGACTACACCATTGCTTTGCTGACTTCACTTAGCCACACTCCCTTTTCCTTTCTCTGTTTTTCCAAAATGAAATCCTGACCAAAAAAAAAAGGCTTACTTTCTTTCGTCGCTTTCCGGTGACCACCACCACCACAATCGTGAATGATCGTTGCCGCCGCCGCTTTCTCGTTTCTCTCCCCTCAAGCCTCAATTACATAAATCATTTTTTCCAAATCAAATCCTAATTCCTAAAAATCAAAAGCCTAATCTACTCACCTTTTTCCTTTATATATCTTCTAAATGGTCTCTAGAAAAATCCACAGGATCGCCGACGGAATATATTCCGTAATTAAATCACGACTCATTGCCAACGGATTTGCGAGACACATGTTTTCAGTGAAATAACTACGGATTGTAGATGGAATGACTGGTTTATTTGCCGGCAGGAAATTTTTCGTAGTTAAAATGCTACTACCCTCCATCCTATTATATTTAGGCTCATTTGACTTTTGATTTTTCGGCACGCTTTTCTATCGAAATCTAGTACGGGTTTTAAAATATAATTTTGTAATATTTTTTCGTTTACGAGATACTATGAGTGTCGTAGTATCCTGTAAACGAAAAAATATTACAAAATTATATTTTAAAACCCATACTAGGTTTCACTGGAAAAACGTGTCGAAAAGTCAAAAGTCAAATGAGCCTCAATATAATGGGATGTAGGTAGTATTTTAATTTTACATTTTAGATTAAAATATAATAATATTTATTCCGTCCTCAAAAACTTTGTCCATAATTCCGTTTTGAGGCGTCCCCCAAAATTCTACACCTTCCATTTTTGGATATAGACCCACACTGGCGACTCCAGCATGGAGCATTGGGGGTACAGCTGTACCCCCAATTTTTTTTTTTTACTAGTATTATGTATTATGTATATATATTAACAAAAAAATACTAGTATTATGTATATATTCTGTAAAATGGTACTATTAATGTTATATACTCACTATGTCCCGCTGAAATGGTCTTCCTTCTTGAACATATGTAAGGAGTATAATAAGAAAACAATATTATTTCGGTGGGACATAAGGAGTAATTATTTTTCGCACCCCCGAATTATAATTCTTGGAGTCGCCACTGTAGACCCACCATAACAAAACATTTAAACAATACGAATAAAGGTAGTACATCATCTCCTCTATCACTGAACAATATAATACGTTACACTAAATGTGAGACTTAATCTCCGCTATCAATAAACAATACAAGTCAATTATATATATCTTCCTAAAACTGGTGCCTATCAAATCGGGCCTAAATTTATGAGGATTTATGATTGGTGACGGAATATTGGATAAGCTTCAAAATTAAGTAAAGATCATTTAATTTTTGAATTTGCAAACATTAAAAAATACTAAAATTTACGTAACTTATATCTCTCTATCTCTCTCCCCTCTCACCCAAACCCTAAGGTCCGTCTTTTCCTTTTCAGCTCACCTCCGTCGCGATTCCTCCTCCCATCAGCGCTCCTTCCTTTCTGCCTTGTGGAGATGGTGATTGTATTGACTCAGAAACTCATGAGAGTATGATTTTGATAGAAAATTTGCAATGGAGGCAGATGGAGAAGAGGATATAGTAGTATCTAGAAAAGGCCTGGATATGTTGAATTCAATGAATAAACAAACATGGTGATTCGTTTGGTTTGAGAAAAAGAGGAGATTGCATTAGATTCCTAATAACACAAATTAAGGGGTGCAAAATTTGTTGCAATAGAACAAGATGTGCTCTTTACATGTGGGCTTCTTTGATATGTCTAGTTGTAAGAATGTCATGCAAATAAAAATACTGATGTTTAATATAAAAACTCATCAGAATCTTAGAAAACATTACACCACCTATACATTATGCATTTTTCTATCTTCCATCTAACTCAGATACTGTGATTTTATTAGTTGATGACTTGATCACTTCATTTGATGATGTGCTACTCTTCTCTACTTGGTTAACCACACTATTTCTTGTGATGAATCCTGGATTTGAGGGCATGGGCAGAGTTACTGTCTCATTTTTTAGCATCGACAGAACATCTTCAATGGTGGGTCGATCTACTGCTTGATTCTCTACGCATAGAAGTCCAATCTGAATGCAAAGCATCTGTTCTATGATGCATGAGTCCCTTAACATTGGATCTATTAGTTGTAGTGCACTATCTTTTCTCCACAGCTCCCACGCCTGCATATATTCATAGTTTCTTATTTCAAATTCTGGAAGAGTACTTCAACAAAATGATGAGAGATAAAAAATTGTGAAATACTATCTCTTAACAAGAACTCACATATTCGACAATGCCAAGAGGCCCTTCGGTTTCACGGAAGCTACTGTTTCTCCTACCGCTCACAATCTCAAGCACTAAAACTCCAAAACTATACACATCTGATTTCACTGAGAATATGCCTTGCATTGCATACTCTGGGGCCATGTAACCACTGTAATAAAAACATTCAAAATAGTACTAGTATATGAATCGAAGGTTCAATTTTCCGAGTTTATGTATCACTTACTAAGTCCCAACGCGACTTTTTGTGTTGACTTCGCTCCCGTCCTCCTTAAAGATTCTTGCAAGGCCAAAGTCGGAGATCTTAGGAATCATGTTTTCGTCAAGCAGTATGTTGTTTGGCTTCATGTCTCGATGGATTATCTTAAGACGGGAGTGCTTGTGGAGGTAGATTAGTCCTTGAGCAGTTCCTTCGATGATGTTGAACCGTTTCTTCCAATCTAATTGCTCCCTCTTGGATGGATCTGTTGCGCAGATTGCAAATTTGAGTAGCCAAAACTTAATTTGTACTATGATCTAATCAAAAAATGATGATTGAAATGTTTACCGTAGAGAAAGCAATCGAGGCTTTTGTTTGGCATGTAGTCATATATGATCATTTTGTCATCTTTGTGAAGGCAGAAGCCTATAAGCTTTACAAGGTTGACATGCTGCAACTCAGAGATGAGTATCAGCTCATTTTTGAACTCAACCATTCCTTGTCCCGAGTGTCGGGAAAGAAGCTTCACCGCTATATTCCGGCCTTGTGTGGTTGTGCCCTGTATTATATGAAAGAGCTTATAAGCATTAAGAACTTATAAGCTGTTTTATGAAGCTTATACTATTACGAGAAAAATTGTGTCTAGTGACAACAGTTTTGTTACTATACGACCTGTCACAATACTATAGTGACAACATATATGTCTAACCTGTCACTATATTGATAGTGACAGATCGTATAGTGACAAAAAATGTAGTCACTAAATACAGTTTTTCTTATCACACCCCTAATACTATTGCGATTGATTGACAAAATAAAGAAGTGATTTGACCTTATAAACAGGGCCAAAACCACCCTGTCCCAGTTTATTTCTTTCGGAGAAGTCGTTTGTAGCAGAGAGGATGGAGGCATAAGTGAAGACTTTAAGATGATGAGTATTGGCTCCTTTATTTTCGATGTCGTACCCCTCGTGTGTGAGGAGTCGATTTAGTTGTTTCTCCCTTCTCGCTGATCAAAACATATGACGACTAATTAAGAAGGGAGATGATATTATATTAAAGAAGATAATTAATTAATTAAACATACTCACCCTCGAGTATTTGCTTGATCGAACAAAAAAGTCCCAACATAATCAGCAGCGCTACCGGAATGGCTACGCCAAGGACGATTCCTGTATCTTTCTTATTTGCTGACAACCCACAATTTTAAAATTAAACCATGCATGTTTGGTAAGGTATACAAGCCTAGAGAAACTAATATATAATCTTGGCTAATACGCTCATTTGGTAGGTATGATAAATGATCTGAGGAGCCCCCGATAGAACAAGGCCCGAGCTTACATCACTATTGCCTTTGGTTAACTAATCGCACCCTCCCTTTCGAATTACACTTGGATCCTCTGTCCCAATTACTATGTCTCACTGTGTCTCATAAATCGTAATTTCTATTAATTTTTAGCATTTAATTTTATTTTTGTTAGTTATATTAGGGTTGCTGAATTCAAAACTAAGGTATATAACCATTAAAATTAAATTTGGTTTTTATTTACAAAATATCTATTATGATTAGTAATTTTTATTTTTAAAAAATAAAATTAATAAGAATTGAGATTTTGGACACACTTGAAACATAGAAATTGGGAATATCAGCATTCATCTATCTACATTAGATAACTTATCATACTTTATCCACATTATTTATCTTGAGTTTATTAATCATACCATTTCTGGACTTGAAGAGTGCGTTTACTTTTTGTACCGCTTTGTATAGGGATAAAGAGAGATATTAATGTGGTATAAAATGGAGGGACCCACATTTTTTATATGGTGTTTACTTTGTAAGAAATGAAGGGATAATAGGTGTGTATAATGTGGTATATTATAAGACTGTGTTTACTTTACTGATAATGATGTAAAAGGAAGTAAGGAAGTATAAAAGTTATTACCACATTATAATGTGTTTACTTTGATGTATAAAAAATCCTATCAGGCAGTATAAAAATCTGGGCAGCTCATTGTATTAATCCATGGTATAATATTATACCTAGGAAATAAGTGTGATAATTTTATACGCCTCCTTCTACCACTTAAGAAATGGGTGCAATAATAATAATAATAATAATAATAATAATAATAACAAAACAAAAATAATAATAATAAAAACCTAAAAAAAATAAATAGTAATAAAAACAAAAAAAATAAACAAAAAATAAATAATAATAATAATAATAATAATAAACAAAAATAGATAATAATGATAATATAATCGTGGTATAAAATTATATTATACCATCATAAAGGATATCGAGGGATATCGGGCTAATCGAGATTTTATACCACCTGATTGGATTTTTATATGTCAAAGTAAACGATGGATAAAGTGATATAAAAATTTTTAGACTCCTTTATACTTCCTTTTACGGCCTTATATACCGGAAAGTAACCGCAGCCGAAGTATATAAACTTACATGGAGTTTGAAGAACATATATTTTATTGCGGGAATTCTGCAGCTGGCGCCACACCAAATTTTTACCAGTCCAGTACCTGCAACCATAGTCTTGTTCGAACAAGTTTGCGTAGCCGCGGCATTCACAGTTGGAGCGGCAGGTTTCCCTGCAGTGAGGCAGAGCAAGGGTCCGGTCGCGGTCGATAGCTGGCGTTACTAAAGTTTTACCGGCGGCATCCACGAATTCTCCGGACCAGGGATCATAGTCCTGACTCCGGTTCCTGCACTGGCCCCACACCTTGCACCCCCTGCTGTTTTCAGCTGCTCCGTGAATCTCACGGCAAACTCTACTCATAGCCATGATCATGCCGTTGCCGTCAATCGTCGACATGTCCCCTGTCCACTCCACCTTCCATCCTGACCCCATGTTCCTGCTTGCAACTGCGTACGTCAAGTACTCTCCTTCTCCTTCACTGCTTAAGTTGTAGTCGGGGGTGAAAGGGTTTATAAGGAGAGAATTTGAATTTGATTTTGAAGTCTCTAAATGCTCGATATTCCCCGAAATGCCATCGTCGTCGTCGTCGTCAGGTATGAGTTGCCCGCTTCTCCAGTAGGCCTTTCCTCGTACTTTGATTATCAGCTGAGCTGACGGCACGTCCCATTCGAGAGTGAAAGCTCCGGGCGCCGGATCAGACGGCGAGAGCCATGAAGTGAGCTTGCTGGCACCGCCCAGTTTCATCCCGGGGAGAAGGGTGTCGGTGGGGTGATCGTAGCTCTGCCATAACACGACCTCTGTGCTCCGGACTACAAGGTTCCCGGTGTCGGAGAGCGTGGCGGTTACGTTATTACCGAGGTGTGGTCCGCCGGCGTAGAGGTGGACCGGGTCGCCGCCGTCTCGGCGCGTGATGGTCAGCTCGCCTCTGGCCCCGAGGGCGAGTGATGGAGCGGAGCCGTGGGGGAGGGGCTCGCCCCTGTTGCCAATCCAGACCGGTAGTGAACCGTTGCGAGAAACATTACTAGTGCTGATTTGGCTGAAAAGTATAGCTATGTAAGTGACGTTTGTGTCTTCAACGGTGTAGAATCGTAAGGTGAAGAGGCCGTTGGGAGAATCGAGTCGAGACGACGAGTTCAGATTCTCCCCTTGTTTCAGAGTGTCGATGCATGAAACTTTGGTGATGCCCAAACACAAACACAGAAAGAAAATTGAGCTAGACTGCATCATCGAACTTTTTGTGTGTGTGTGTTTGTGTATGGTGTGGGTGTGGGTGTGGTGAGTGTTACTAGTTGTTAGGGAGTTGGCGCGATAAGGTTAACATTAGACCGTGAATTTCCTGAACATCAAGTTCAAGTCAACGACAAGTTATTGCTTGTCCTCTATTGAACGACTTGTTAGCTTTTAATTTCCACTCTTTAATTTGTAAAGTAATGCAATTAATTATAGTTTATTAATTCTCAAGCTTTTATCAACATCCTTTCATTCAAATCGATTTCAATCAATAAAAAAGTACCTTGAAATAAATAAATAAAAAATATATATAACTTCCTTTTTCCTGATCAAGTTAACAAATAGCACATGGGAAACCAGTACTAATAATCAAACTTCAACAAATTGATGATGAATAAATAATTGAAGCGAGGTGGAATTTTCGTTACCACCTCACGCTAAAATGACGTTGACTGGAGGCTAATCCGAAAGAGAATTGATGATGTAGATGAAGCTTTGTGAATTTGTGATCATATAATGTTTAGGTATTGATGAATCTCACTTGTCAAGGATGATTTATGCACGAAAACAAAGAATTAACAGACACGAAAGTAGAGGACACAAGGGATTTACGTGGTTCGATCTATTGGGATAGATCTACGTCCACGGAGCGAAAGTGTGTATGGATTTTATTGAGAGTATACGTGTAGCTTGTACAAAGATTGTTCTCCCCTTTCAACCCATTCTAAACCCCTAGTTATAAGTGTTTACATATGGGATTCGACTAGGATTATAAGTCTTTTCCTACTAGGACTCTTTGGCTTGATCCCCTCCTTTATTGGATAAGCACCGAGCTTCTATATCTCTTGTGGAGCTTGAATTGTAGTCGATGTAGGAGTTGCCTTGGTGTAGAGGTTCTTTTTACGGTGGGCTCGGCCTAGATGACTGTTTGGGCCGAGCCAAGTAAGGCTCTTAAATGGGCCAAGCTGCATAGGCCGAGCTTGACAGTCGGAGCCCAATTATATAGGGCTCGATGCTTGGGCCTAGTAGCTAGGCCATATCCTATCACATCCCCCCCAAAAAGATATGGAAGTGAGGGTGTGATTTGGGGTAGAAAGGTGAAGCAGGATTAGTGAAAGTTACATTACCCCTTCGGAGATAAAATTTTGACGAAGTCGGAATGTGTATCGCCTCGTTGGGACGAGGTCGAACTGAAATTGACATTGCCCCTTTGGAAATAAAATTTCGACGAGGTCGGAATGTGTATCGCCTCGTTAGGACGAGGTCGAACTGAAATTGACATTGCCCCTTCGGAAATAAAATTTCGACGAGGTGACACTGTATGCAGCCTCGTTAAGACGAGGCCGATGTTGGCGTAAATAGTGAAGTTGAGCATGGAGCGACGGTTGGAGTCCCAAGTTAGTGGGACACGTGTCGCCCTGTGGTAGTAGGAATTGAAAGGGGCGGAAGTTTTTGAATAAAACTTCCGCTATACGCCTTTTTCCCTATTTTGCCCTAATTGCAATTCTAAAAAGGAGTCGCCGCTTCCCATCTGCTATTGCTAGATTTTCCGTGGGTTTTCGCCATCAACCTTCGTTAGAAGTTGTGTCGTCGATAATATTGACAAGTAAGTTATGGATTTTTCTTCATCTCCTTCTTCAAGTAGTAGGGGTAACGATGACGCCGTTGGTGGGTCCTCGCCACCCTCAATGCCATCTTTTCCGGCGACTGTAAAAGTTAATACTTTCACTGTAGATTCTTTGTCACCTAGGATAGTTGAGTGTCGTCGCCTTTCTCCGGTGACTAGGGGCAAAGTTTGTGATTATAGGTCATCGCTTAGTGCGGAACAAATTATAAATATTTGCAGAAATTATCAATTTTTCCATCTTCCGCATTGTTAGTAGCCCCCGGTCCGGGGGATAGAGCTTGTTCACCTCCGGACGGGTTCTTTACCGTGTACGAAGATAGTTTGAAACACGGTCTTCGGTTCCCTTTGTTTCCGGTGTTTGGGGCTTTACTTCGTAAGCTCGGTATTGCAATGGGACAAATTGCACCGAACTCTTTTAAACAGCTTGTAGGATTAGCGGTAGAAGCTTCCAGAATAGGTATACCGGTATCAGTAGACCTGATACTGAGTTTGTTCTTTTTTAAACTGGGCGAAACGGGGTGGTTCTACTTGACTCCAGTTCGGAAGGATTCGTTTCGTTTAGTGACGAAATCGAAACTTGTGAACTGGCAGAATAAGTTCTTTTTTTGTCATTCTGCCGAGGTTCCCCACCTCGTTTGGCGAGAGAAAGGTAGTAAGCTGGAGAACCAGGTTTCCGACGTAGATCTGATTGAAGCCGTGGGTAGGTTAGATCAGTTAGGCACACTCTTAAGGGATTACACTGAAGCCGAGCTTGTGTCGGCCAGGCTGAGCTCGTATAACCCGAACACCTCGTATCCCGAGGAGGGTGAGGTCTTTTTCTGATCTTTTAGTGGTTATGAGATATCCGGTATATCATGCGTAATGTATTCTGAATTTTGATTGCAGTGGTGAAACTGGTGAAAGACAGGAAGAGGCCGAGGTCCGTGGATCCTGCCGCGTCGGAGAAAGTGGGATCCGAGGTATCCTCGGAACGAACTGCGAGTGTACCGGAGTTATCTCCATTGAGGTCGCCCTCTCCTGACTCGTTGGTTCGCCGTGCGAAGGTACCGAAGCCGAACAAGAAAGCTTCGGCAACTGGCAACAAGACTCTAACCGTAGGCGAGCCCATGGTTAGTGCGGTGGTTGAACTGGAAGAACAAAGCCGGGTTTATCCCGAGGTAAGAAGTTCAAACCTCTCTGTGTTCGGCGTATGTTACTTGTGTGCTGAGTTGCTAGCCATTTACAGGGTGCCGACCCGGTGACGGCGAACTTCCACAACTGGGTGGACGGGCTGGTGAAAGGCGCGTCCACTCTTACTGGCTTTCTGAATGACGGGGTGTCGAAGTACAACGAGATTAACCGTCTCAGGCGCCAGCTGGAGGAAGAGAAGGTCGGCTTAACTAGCGACCTTGCCGCTGCCGTACTGCAGGCCGATGAGGCCAAAAAGAAGGAGCACGACGCTGTTGCCGCAGTTAAGGCAGCTAAGGAGGAGGTGGCCTTGCTGAAGGCCGAACTGGAATCGGCCAAGGCCGACGCCGTGGCTCGCCCAGGGCCAGTTCTCCGAGCCTATACTGAGAGGCTCTTCCTATCCGAGTTCTTCTCGGGTTTATGCGGCGATGTGGCCGAGGTGATGACATCTCAAAGTGTTTCCGAGACTGTGGAGGCTATTGCCGAGGACATTCCAGGCCTCGACATGGAGAAGTATGGGCATAAGGAGGTGCCTGAGGAGGAACTGAACCGAGCCTTCGCAGAAATTGTTCTTAAAAATTTGAAGGCGGTTCCTCTTCTTGAGAGCCTGGCATCTTCTACTGACCTGCTAACCGCCGAACTGATACAAGAGAGTACGGTGGATCGTGATCCTGAAATGGATGCGATCGTTGCCGAGCTGAATGCCGCTCCGAGAAAAACCGAGGGTGAGAGCGGAGCTGGTGGCGATGCCGAAATGGAGGGCGAAGTGCCAGAAAACGTACCTCGAAACGAGGAGGAGGTCAGTTGATCGCCTCCTCGTCTCTCTCTTTTGTTCTTGTTTTGTTTTTTGTTTTTTTTTTTAGTATGTACTTCGTCATCAGTAGGATGACATATTTTGCTTTAGTAATGAAAACATTATTTCTTATTAGAAATTCGTTTCCTTTTTTGTAGTCTTCTCTGTCTCCGAAACTTTTCGATGCCTCTCCTTATATAGCACAAATCAATAACTTACTGTAAGCTCTTGAAGCCAAGAATAGCGAAGTTCTTCATTGGAAAGACCAAGTTGGCCATATTCAGAATGAGGCTGACGTAAAACTTAGAGCCGCTCAAATAAAAAATGACGAGCTTCGAGCTCGGCTTTTGGAGCTTGGAGATAAGTACGAGGCTGTGAAGGAAGAAGTCGATAAGATTGCAGAGGAGCACGCTGAGTACGAGGCAATTATCCGCCGAAACGGCTGGAAAACTATTGCTGAAGTGGATGCCAAGGTAACAAAGGTCGCAGCCCGGTGCAAGGATTATCAGGAAAGATACGGGGTGGACTCTTGGCAGCTCCAAGATCAGATGGCTGCGCTGAAGCATGTAGCTGGTATGTACGATGTGATTTTAGCTCGGCGCCCGAAGTTGGCTGCACGATTGAAAAAAAATGTCTGTCCTTCCAGTTCGTCCGCTACCTCCGGTCCCTCAAGATCGTCGACTCCCGCAGGTCGATCGGATATGAGGTTCATGCGCCACTCTAAGGAGTTCTATGAACAAGAACGGCAATCGTTGGCTCGACGAGGTGGAGGTCGGAGTCTTCAATCGGGTAGGGGTAGGAGTCGAGGACGAGGTCGAGGCACCTTCAATATAGATGAAGTTTTAAAGTTTAATCCCGATGGTGATTTTCCCACAAGATGGTTTAGTTTTAGCAAACCTAAGCCTTCGAGTTCGTCTTGATTACCATGTAATTGTACTTTTCCATTTTGAAATAAAACGGAATTTTGTACTCTTGTATAGGCCTTTTCAAGGCCATAATTAGAACTACTTCGCCATGAGGCGAGATTAAGGTCTTAGTCGATTCACTTCATAATAAGACGAAGTTTGGCCTGATTCGGCTCACTTCGTCGTAAAACAAAGTCTGGCCTGGATCGGCTCACTTTTTCATAAGACGAAGTTTGGTCTGGGTCGGCTCACTTCGTCATAAGATGAAGTTTGGCCTGGGTCGGCTTACTTCATCATAAGACGAAGCTTGGTCGGGTCGGCTCACTTCGTCATAAGACGAAGTTTGGCCTGGGTCGGCTTACTTCGTCATAAGACGAAGTTTGGCCTGGGTCGGCTCACTTCGTCATAAGATGAAGTTTGGCCTGGGTCGGCTCACTTCGTCATAAGATGAAGTTTGGTCGGGTCGGCTCACTTCGTCATAAGACGAAGTTAAGCCTGGGTCGGCTCACTTCGTCATAAGACGAAGTTTGGCCTAGTATAACCCATCCTCTTTAAAAGACGAGGTAAAGGTTTTATAGTTCCTTATTTGTCGAATTTATCGATAGGGGTGGTCCCCTTACGCGCGTTTAGGTGTTACTCCATAATTTGAGTTTATTTTTATCCTTAAAAGGATATTAAATAACCCTCGTCAGGGTTTTTAAAAATAAAGAAACGAGTTAATTTGCACGAGTGGAAAGAAAACATGCAGTATGAAATATGCAAGACCACAGTTTAGGGAAAAAAAAACTTTATTGATAAAAGGGAAACGAAGTTAAAAATAAAATAACAGGACGACCTGACCCGAGACCTATATGAACCAAACAACTCTAAACTCAATTCTTTCCACCTATGCGAAGTATTTCTTTAAATGAGAAATATGCCATGTTCGGGGTATTGGCTCACCAGATAAATGGGCGAGCTTATATGATCCTTTGCCGAGGACTTCTTCAACTCGGTAAGGTCCTTCCCATGTGGCTTCCAACTTGCCGAGCCTTTCTGCTTTGCTGACCTCGTTATTTCGAAGTATGAGGTCACCTACTTGGAACTGCTGATACTTCACTCTTTGGTTATAATACCGAGCTACTTGCTGCTTGTACTTGGCTTCCCTTATGTAGGCTAGCTCTCGCTTCTCTTCTAGCAGATCCAGGTCGGTTCGAAGCCTTTCGTCGTTGGCTTCGGATGAGAAGTTGAGTGTGCGATGGCTCGGCAAGCCGATCTCTACCGGGATCACTGCCTCGGTTCCATACACTAGACTGTAAGGTGTTTCTCCGTTCGAGGTCCTGGGAGTTGTTCGGTATGACCATAGAACTTGGGGTAAATTTGCTGCCCAATCTCCCTTGGCTTTGTCGAGGCAAGTTTTGAGTCCCTTGATGATTGTTTGGTTCGTAACTTCGGTCTGGCCATTCGCTTGAGGGTGAGCGACCGAAGTGAACTTTTGTTGAATATGAAGCCCTTCACACCATTCTCTGAATGCTCGGTCCATGAACTGCGTTCTGTTGTCCGAGACAAGGATGTGAGGTACGCCAAAGTGACAAACTACGTTCTTCCAGACGAAGTTTAGGGCATTCTTGCTTGTAATCTTTGCCAAGGGTTCAGCCTCGACCCACTTAGTAAAGTAGTCGATGGCTACTATGAGGAACTGGAGCTGTCCAGGAGCTTTGTCGAATGGTCCGACGATGTCTACCCCCCATTGCACGAACGGCCAGGGGCTTTGCATGCTCACGAGGTCTGCCTGTGATAACCTGGGCACTGTGGCATGGATTTGGCACTTTTGGCATTTTTTGACAATGTCAATTGCATCTTGGAACATTATAGGCCAGTAGTATCCCCATCTCATAACATTTTTTGCCAGTGCTCGAGCTCTGATGTGACTCCCACATGCTCCTTCATGCACTTCTCTCAGTGCATAATTTGCTTCATTCGGCCCGGCGCATCTTAAAAGAGGTTGGAGACATGACCTTCGATACAGCACTCCTTGGTCCAAGGTATACTTCGGGATTTTGCTTAGGAGTTTCCTAGCTTCGAGCTTATCGTGGGGCAATTCCCCATTCTCTAAGTAAGCTCGGTAGGGAGACATCCAGTTCGGTTCGTCTTCCTGCACGAGGTTTAGTTCGGCTTCTTCAATGCTTCGAAGCTTGACTTCTTCTACAGGCGAGTTTGTTGAGGATGAGGCCAGTTTGCTTAAAGCATCAGCTCGATTATTTTCCCCTCTAGGAATCCGCTGCAGCCCGAAGTATTCGAAGCCTTCCTGCAAACTTTTTACCTATTGCAGATATTTCTTCATTCTTTCCCCCTTTGCCTCGTATCTTCCTAGCATGTAACTCACTATGACTTGGGAGTCACTATGACCTTGAATGGCTCGGATATGCAAAGAATGAGCTAGACGGAGTCCAGCAATTAACGCTTCGTACTCGACTTCATTATTCGTTGTTGGGAAGCTAAACCGAAGCGCATACGCTGTTTCCATTCCATCCGGACTTAGTAATATCACTCCGGCCCCGCTGCCTGTACGACCTGAAGCACCATCTACGTAGACTTTCCAACAGTCAATTGGAGGTTCCTTAGGCTGTTCGGCTTCGACTTTGCTTGGGGGGAGTTCGTCTTGTTTTGGCGCTTCAGAGAACTTGGCCTCTACCAGGAAATCTGCTAGGGCTTGTCCCTTTACTGCTTGCCGAGGGTAGAACTTTATGTCATGCTCGCCGAGCTCGACCGCCCACTTTGCGATTCTGCCTGATGCTTCAGGTTTAGTCAGTACTTGGCAAAGTGGCAGGTCGGTTAGAACTTGTATGGTGTGTGCCTGGAAATACGGTCTCAACCTTCTAGCGGCATTCACTAGTGCAAGGGCGACTTTTTCCAGTGGCTGGTACCTTGTCTCCGGTCCTTTCAGAGCTCGGCTAATGAAATAGACGGGAAGCTGCCGACGTCCTTCATCCCGAACTAGCACCGTACTTATAGCTTCATCCGAGGCTGCGAGGTATAGGGAGAGGACTTCTCCATCTTTTGGAACTGACAAGGTTAGGAGTTTGGCTAGGTACTTCTTCAGCTCTTCGAACGCCGATCTGTGCTCGTCTTTCCATTCGAAGTTGGATGCCTTCTTGAGGATTTTGAAAAATGGGAGCTGCTTTTCGGCAGCCTTAGACAAGAAACGACTTAGCGCTGCCAAACAGCCCGTCAATTGGTGCACATCATGAATGGTTTTCGGGACCTTCATTTCCTGGACAGCTCGGACTTTTGAGGGGTTGGCCTTCAAACCTTCTTGCGACACCCAACACCCCAAGAATTTTCCTGATCGGACCATAAAGGTACATTTCTCGGGGTTGAGCTTCAGATTCACTTTCCGAAGTAAGCCGAAAACAATTTTGAGGTCGTCGACGCAGGTTGCTGGTTCTCTGCTTTTGACGACAATGTCATCGACATAGACTTCAACAATCTTCCCAATGTGATGTTCGAATATTTTATCGACTTTGATAAGTTGCTCCCGCGTTTTTAAGCCCAAATGACATTTTCTTGTAGGCAAAGACGCCGAAGTCTGTGATAAAAGCTGTCTTCGGCGCATCCTCATCACTCATTAGGACTTGATGATACCCTTTGTATAGATCTAGAAAGCTGAAAACCTTGTGACCAACCAGGGCTTCTACTTTCTTGTCAATGTTGGGTAAGGGGTAACAGTCCTTAGGGCAGTGTTTGTTGAGGTCGGTATAGTCAATGCACATACGCCACCCTCCTTATTATTTTTTGACCATGACCGGGTTAGCTATCCACGTCGGATATTTGACCTCGAACAAAATGTCGGCTTTCCGAAGCTGTTGCACCTCGTCATAAATGACATGACTTCGTTCTGCAGCGAAGACTCGTTGTTTCTACTTGACTGGCTTTACTCCGGGGTCAATATTCAGCCGATGAGTGATGATGCTAAGTGCTACTCCGGTCATATCGAGGGGTGTCCAGGCAAAGACATCTCTGTAATCCCGAAGAAGTTGGACGATCTGCCTGTGGAGCTCGGCTCCTCCTGCGAAGCCTACTTTGACGACCTTGAATGGGTCGTCTTCGTAGAGTACTATGTTTTTCACCGGCTCGTCTGAGGCAGATTCTTATTTCTGTTCCAACTCTTCGGGCAACTGTAATTGCTATGCTTGGGAGTGCTGAGGTGCCCCGGCACCTCGTAATGCGATCTGCATGCACTCCTTTGCTCGCTTTTGATCACCTCGAACTACGATCACCCTGTTTTTTGATAGGATTTTAATCGTTAAGTGATATGGTGAACAGATCGCCCTAACCGCCACCAGCCAATCCCTTCCGAGTATAACATTGTACGGAGAATCCGCTTTAATGACGAAGAGGTTGATGACCTTAGTGGTCGATAATGGATGAATTCCCACTGTGACGGGTAGTTGTACAACCCCCTTCGTTTGCGTCTCCTGTTGGACAAAACTCTTTAAAGGGACTGGTGCTGGTGCGAGCTGCGCCTTCTCCACTCCTAGCTGGTCGAAGCAATTCTTGAAAAGGATACTGACTGAGGCTCCAGTATCAACGAAAACCCGTCGTACGAGTTTATTAGCCACTCCTGCTTCAATCAAAATCGCATCCTGGTGAGGCATGATAGGTGGCACTGAGTCTTGGTCCGAGAAAGTAATTGCCTCGTCCCTTTTGAACCTTTTTTGAGAAGGTTCTTCATGTTGCGGGCTTCGAGCTTCGGCCTTCAATGATGACTTCGTAGCTCCCTGTGGGAGCCCGGTAATAGCCTGTACGACTCCATCATACTGAGGCTGATCCTCATCCTCGTCATCTTCTCGCTTCGGCCTCTTGTCGGCCTGAGGGCCGCACTTGTTTCCTCCTTTGATCTACTTTCTTTTTCTATTTCCTTGAGGTCGGGCTTCATTTTGGCTGCGACTTTGGTACCTTTTAAGCGTACCGTCGCTCACCAAATATTCAATATTTTCAGCTAAGTTCCAGCAATCTTCTGTATCATGGCCATAATCCTCATGGAATCGGCAATACTTATCCCTGGATCGACGTTTCGACCCTGATTTTGACATTGGCTGAGGCTTTTCGAACAAATTGGTATGAAGCTCGTAAATTTCCATCATCGGCTTTGTCAGTGGAGTGAATTGGCCCTTTTCTTAGTTCTGCCGAGGTCCAAGTCTAGATTCAATTGGGCCGCGCTGAAGTCTGTCGAGGGCACTTCGCTGGCCTTGGCCTCGGTCACTGCGATCTTCTTTCTTCCGATCTGACGGTTCGGCCCTATCAGTTTCGCGCTTGCGCCTGTTGGCTTCGTCAGCTTTAGCGAACTGATCAGCTATGCTCCTGTAGGTCCCGATAAATAGGTCATTGGTGTATGGGGGGGGGATACACCAATTCGCCAACAGTTTTGACTTTAGAAACAAAATCGATCTTACTGAGTTGTCAGCTCAGCTTATCAGTGCAGCTCGGTTTATCCAGCTCAGTCAGTAAACTGGTGAGCTTGCTAAACCGAACTGTGTGCGGAAGTTTGGTGGACAGGTTGGCTACCTCTTAGAAAATTATTTCTTTGGTCTGGATCTTTGTGCAGGTTGATTGTATCAATGAAGTGCAATGTAATGAAGGTTAGTTGAACATTGTAAGGTCGACTGTAAATAAAAGATAGAGAGAGAGAGATCGAGACAGTCGATTTAGCATGGTTCGGGAAACGTCCCTACATCCACGTCAGATACCGTCGTATCTGAAATTCCTTACTTCTCTCTTATTTATACTGGCTGAGTACCAGCCTCGACCTTCGTCAATCTTTAGACTTGAGCCGAGCACGAGTTCTGGGTCGTGACCCTTACAACCTTTCATACATACTTACATACAACCTTGCAGCTAAACTAACAGATTCTTCTTTACTTGGACGAATATGTAGTAAGCTTGTGGAGAGTGTTCTGTGAGGTTCCAGACTCAGGAATCTTGAAGGTCTCAACACTTGGGAAATGGCTTGGATTCGAGTGTTGAGTTTGGCTTTGAAGCGTAAAAATTTCTGGATAGATTTAGCTTTGAAGCTCTGGTTTCCTCTCTCTATTTTTCTCTCTTCCCCGTTTATTTCCCCTTTTTCCCTTTCCCTTCAATTCTGGGATGGTTTGAAGTATTTATATGACTCCAATTTAAATTAGAGCCGTTGAAGTTGCAGAGGTGTCAGAACCGTACTGCTGACTGGACTTCTAGCCGTTGAGGTTTTCTGTACGGCTTGAACCATCGAGGTTGGCAAGGCACAGCTTAGGTCGGACTGGGAAGGTCGACCTTTTGTACCTCAAGCTGTCTTTGTTTTCTTCAAGCTTGATCTGTGTATTAGAATCTTCATCTTGAGAAGTTGTTGACTAATAGCAGCTTGACTCACAACAGCTTGACTAAGCATATTGGCTTCAGCAGGTTGGCCTAAGCAGGTTGGCCTATGCAGGTTCCTCAGCATGCAGGTTCCTCAGCACACAGGTTCTTTATCATGCAGGTTCCTCAGCATGCAGGTTCCTCAGTATGCAGGTCCCTCTCAGGAGGTTGGCCTCAGCATGCAGGTTCCTCAGCATGTAGGTTCCTCAGTATGCAGGTCCCTCTAAGGAGGTTGGCCTCAGCATGCAGGTTCCTCAGTATGCAGGTTAGCCTCAGCAGGTTACACGAGCAGGTTGACTAAGGAACAGGTTGACAGATTGATCTAACTAGGTACAAGGTTGCACTACCAACCTTGATCTTTACATGGAGCAACCTGTCCGAGTTAAGCTTGACTGATCCAAACACAGAGATCAGTCTGTTCCTATCAATCCTATAACTAAGTGTGGTTTCTAATAACATCATCAAAACTAAACTAAACAGGGTTCCCAACAATTTCCCCCTTTTTGATGATGTCGAAACCAACACTTTACAAATAATTCCTAAAGATAAGAATATAAGATCAATGAACTAAAAGTTCAGCAAGTAGAACTTGCTTTCTGTGCTTTATGCTCTTCCTGCATCTTTCCATGCTCTTTATACATCTTTCTACGCTCTTCCTGCATCTTGATACCACTAGTGCATCTATCCTGCATCTTTCCCCCTTTTTCTACATCTTTCCATGCTCGTTCTACATCTTTCCCCCTTTTCGACATTATCAATAAGGGTCTGTGCTTTCTGGCGAAAAGAAGAGTTCTTTTCCTTGAGCTTGACTTGCTTGGAAAGATCATTGCATTCTCTGTTTCACCCTTAATTGTTGATCTGGTGTTTTACGGATATATCGGCTGGGCTGGCAAAACAGTGATCATTCCCCCTTAAAATGTGTCAAGGTTGATCAGCTTGACTAGGAGGCTAGCTTGGTTGCGAGATCAGCTTGATTGACTGAGCAGACTGATCAAGTCAACTCTAGAAATAAGCTTAGCTGATCTGTTGCTCTCGATCTGCATCTTGAGACAGCCTTTCCATTATCTTGTTCACCACGATCATCGATTCGATGCACCATCCTTTGGGTTCCCAACAATGAGCTCCTCCGGAAGATCATGTTCTATCTTCCTTGAGTGATCTCTTCTTCATATTATTCAAGTTCAGACTTGATCTTGGGATCCACAAATTTAGAATGAGCTTGAGGGATGAGGTATGGAGCTGATAGACTGATCTGTGAGTAGGGAGTTAATCTGTTATGATTGAGCTGGTGAGGCAGCTCGATGTCCTTGCATCAGTTCCCCCTTGATATGTGATCTGGTTTTGATCAGTTTGCTCTTTTGTACCACTTGTTCCTTGTAGCTTTCAAGGCCTCTGAAGCTTGCGACGCGAGCTTTGTCTTTTGCCCTTTGTTTCTTCAGCTCAGCCAAAAACAGCTTCTGCTTGCCTTCATCTGCGCAGTCTTCAGCAGTGTATCCAGCTTCTGCCATGACCCGGATGAGGTTGGATTCAGCCGAAGCTTTCTCTTGAGCAGACAGCTGCTTGGCAGTAGCAGGTTGGGCATCTGATACAGGTTGAGCAGCTGCAGTTGGCATCACAGGTTGGGGAGGTTGAGCAACCTATGCCTTCTTAGCTCTCCTTGTAACCTGTGTCTTCTTACCTTACATTGTGATACCACTTATATTGTGATCTGCTTGTTGATCAATAGAGAGTTTCCTGTACAGACAAACAGACTTATTAAAATAACAACAGGTGTTACCTCCACAGTCATGTTTATCTTATTAAGGACTTTAATTGTGCAGCTCATCTTAAAGTACCCTAGAAATACTCCAGAATTTGCTTCGCAATTGAAAGTCTTTAATTTAGATTTCCCATTGTCGTGAGTGTAACACTAACAACAACAGAAATTGGAAGTATTAAAGTAGGCTTAGCATTTTGTTGAGATCGGATGCTAAGTGGGAGGTCAAGCTCCCTTGAAGAGGTTGAGGAACAGGTTGATGGCAATCTGCATGATAAGATGGCTCCTCAGCAGCTTGGATTCTCTGATACTTTTGACCTTGATGAGCAGCTTGGAAGAAGTCTTGAAAGAGAGACTGCTCATATGAATCACACTGGTACCACCGATCTTGGTAGCCAGCTTGGGTGACTAGAGCTGGTGTTTCCAGCTTGACAATAAGCTTGGTTCAGTCGGCTTTGATCAGATCTGGTCTGTTTGACTTGTAGTGACCTAACCTGCCATAACCACAACAAGTACCCCAAAAGTTAGTAGAATTGAAATTCGAGGGATTTACCAGTGCTCTGCTAATCAGAGCGGTCGAGGTTGTGTTTGCCGACTCTGTGCTTGTTCTCGCGATAGAACTGCTTATACTTGAGCATTCGAGATTCCAACCTCTCCTGCTTTCTTGTCATCATCACGAGATCTTTCAGCAGTTCGTCCTTCCTAGTGAACTCTTTAGATAAGTTGGGAGGAACATCTTTGGCCAGATCAGCTCGAAATGCAACATCTTTTTCTTCCCCTTGATACCATTTCCTTTCAGCTTTACTTCCTTTGTTAGAGCAAGCTGGAGCTGATCCATGAATACGAATGATCTCGTACTCATTCCCCATCAAAATGTCAAAAAGCTCTTCGGTTGTGAGCTTATTGAAGTCAGGTCGGTTGGGATGGAGGGCAACATACACATGCCAACTTGCTGGGAGGGCACGAATGACCTTGAGATTCAACTCTCGCTGAGTGAATTTATCCTTTTTGATAGCAATGATCTTGAGAGTGATCTTCATGAAGCGATCTCTCATCTGCTCCACAGTCTCTCCAGGCAACATCTTGAATTCATTGAAATTGTTGCAGACCATGGAGAGCTTGTTCTCTTGCGACTCTTCAGATCCTATGCTGAGAGACTTTAAAGTATCCCACATTTCTTTTGCAGTTTGCAGATTTCTGATCTTGGCAAGGTGAACTCCTTTGACTGTGCTTGAGATGAGCGCTTTCGCATTATTGTCCAGGCTGGCTTCTAATCTTTCCTCGGCAGTGTACTTACGAGGACTCTTGACCACTTGTTTGAACGTGGCCTCGCCTGGAGATTCTCCTTCAATCTGAACCTTTTCTCCGTAGATAAGAGAGGGTCCATTTTCGATGATATCCCACATGCGAATGTGACGAGCTTACAGGCACATGCGAATCCTGAAGCTCCAATCTTCATATCCCTGTATAGAAAAATCTTCGCAATTGCGAACAAGTGCAGTTTCCATAATGACAGGTAGATATGAAGGTTACGAAAAGAATTTTCCTAGATCAGTTCAATTCGACCAAAAGTTTTGAAAAGAACTTTTAGTAAACAGATACGATGGTCAAAAGAACCACCGCTCTGATACCACTTGTAGGTCCCGATAAATAGGTCATTGGTGTATGGGGGGGGGGATACACCAATTCGCCAACAGTTTTGACTTTAGAAACAAAATCGATCTTACTGAGTTGTCAGCTCAACTTATCAGTGCAGCTCGGTTTATCCAGCTCAGTCAGTAAACTGGTGAGCTTGCTAAACCGAACTGTGTGCGGAAGTTTGGTGGACAGGTTGGCTACCTCTTAGAAAATTCTTTCTTTGGTCTGGATCTTTGTGCAGGTTGATTGTATCAATGAAGTGCAATGTAATGAAGGTTAGTTGAACATTGTAAGGTCGACTGTAAATAAAAGATAGAGAGAGAGAGATCGAGACAGTCGATTTAGCGTGGTTCGGGAAACGTCCCTACATCCACGTCAGATACCGTCGTATCTGAAATTCCTTACTTCTCTCTTATTTATACTGGCTGAGTACCAGCCTCGACCTTCGTCAATCTTTAGACTTGAGCCGAGCACGAGTTCTGGGTCGTGACCCTTACAACCTTTCATACATACTTACATACAACCTTGCAGCTAAACTAACAGATTCTTCTTTACTTGGACGAATATGTAGTAAGCTTGTGGAGAGTGTTCTGTGAGGTTCCAGACTCAGAAATCTTGAAGGTCTCAACACTTGGGAAATGGCTTGGATTCGAGTGTTGAGTTTGGCTTTGAAGCGTAAAGATTTCTGGATAGATTTAGCTTTGAAGCTCTGGTTTCCTCTCTCTATTTTTCTCTCTTCCCCGTTTATTTCCCCTTTTTCCCTTTCCCTTCAATTCTGGGATGGTTTGAAGTATTTATATGACTCCAATTTAAATTAGAGCCGTTGAAGTTGCAGAGGTGTCAGAACCGTACTGCTGACTGGACTTCTAGCCGTTGAGGTTTTCTGTACGGCTTGAACCATCGAGGTTGGCAAGGCACAGCTTAGGTCGGACTGGGAAGGTCGACCTTTTGTACCTCAAGCTGTCTTTGTTTTCTTCAAGCTTGATCTGTGTATTAGAATCTTCATCTTGAGAAGCTGTTGACTAATAGCAGCTTGACTCACAACAGCTTGACTAAGCATATTGGCTTCAGCAGGTTGGCCTAAGCAGGTTGGCCTATGCAGGTTCCTCAGCATGCAGGTTCCTCAGCACACAGGTTCTTTATCATGCAGGTTCCTCAGCATGCAGGTTCCTCAGTATGCAGGTCCCTCTCAGGAGGTTGGCCTCAGCATGCAGGTTCCTCAGCATGTAGGTTCCTCAGTATGCAGGTCCCTCTAAGGAGGTTGGCCTCAGCATGCAGGTTCCTCAGTATGCAGGTTAGCCTCAGCAGGTTACACGAGCAGGTTGACTAAGGAACAGGTTGACAGATTGATCTAACTAGGTACAAGGTTGCACTACCAACCTTGATCTTTACATGGAGCAACCTGTCCGAGTTAAGCTTGACTGATCCAAACACAGAGATCAGTCTGTTCCTATCAATCCTATAACTAAGTGTGGTTTCTAATAACATCATCAAAACTAAACTAAACAGGGTTCCCAACAATTTCCCCCTTTTTGATGATGTCGAAACCAACACTTTACAAATAATTCCTAAAGATAAGAATATAAGATCAATGAACTAAAAGTTCAGCAAGTAGAACTTGCTTTCTGTGCTTTATGCTCTTCCTGCATCTTTCCATGCTCTTTATACATCTTTCTACGCTCTTCCTGCATCTTGATACCACTAGTGCATCTATCCTGCATCTTTCCCCCTTTTTCTACATCTTTCCATGCTCGTTCTACATCTTTCCCCCTTTTCGACATTATCAATAAGGGTCTGTGCTTTCTGGCGAAAAGAAGAGTTCTTTTCCTTGAGCTTGACTTGCTTGGAAAGATCATTGCATTCTCTGTTTCACCCTTAATTGTTGATCTGGTGTTTTACGGATATATCGGCTGGGCTGGCAAAACAGTGATCATTCCCCCTTAAAATGTGTCAAGGTTGATCAGCTTGACTAGGAGGCTAGCTTGGTTGCGAGATCAGCTTGATTGACTGAGCAGACTGATCAAGTCAACTCTAGAAATAAGCTTAGCTGATCTGTTGCTCTCGATCTGCATCTTGAGACAGCCTTTCCATTATCTTGTTCACCACGATCATCGATTCGATGCACCATCCTTTGGGTTCCCAACAATGAGCTCCTCCGGAAGATCATGTTCTATCTTCCTTGAGTAATCTCTTCTTCATATTATTCAAGTTCAGACTTGATCTTGGGATCCACAAATTTAGAATGAGCTTGAGGGATGAGGTATGGAGCTGATAGACTGATCTGTGAGTAGGGAGTTAATCTGTTATGATTGAGCTGGTGAGGCAGCTCGATGTCCTTGCATCAGTTCCCCCTTGATATGTGATCTGGTTTTGATCAGTTTGCTCTTTTGTACCACTTGTTCCTTGTAGCTTTCAAGGCCTCTGAAGCTTGCGACGCGAGCTTTGTCTTTTGCCCTTTGTTTCTTCAGCTCAGCCAAAAACAGCTTCTGCTTGCCTTCATCTGCGCAGTCTTCAGCAGTGTATCCAGCTTCTGCCATGACCCGGATGAGGTTGGATTCAGCCGAAGCTTTCTCTTGAGCAGACAGCTGCTTGGCAGTAGCAGGTTGGGCATCTGATACAGGTTGAGCAGCTGCAGTTGGCATCACAGGTTGGGGAGGTTGAGCAACCTATGCCTTCTTAGCTCTCCTTGTAACCTGTGTCTTCTTACCTTACATTGTGATACCACTTATATTGTGATCTGCTTGTTGATCAATAGAGAGTTTCCTGTACAGACAAACAGACTTATTAAAATAACAACAGGTGTTACCTCCACAGTCATGTTTATCTTATTAAGGACTTTAATTGTGCAGCTCATCTTAAAGTACCCTAGAAATACTCCAGAATTTGCTTCGCAATTGAAAGTCTTTAATTTAGATTTCCCATTGTCGTGAGTGTAACACTAACAACAACAGAAATTGGAAGTATTAAAGTAGGCTTAGCATTTTGTTGAGATCGGATGCTAAGTGGGAGGTCAAGCTCCCTTGAAGAGGTTGAGGAACAGGTTGATGGCAATCTGCATGATAAGATGGCTCCTCAGCAGCTTGGATTCTCTGATACTTTTGACCTTGATGAGCAGCTTGGAAGAAGTCTTGAAAGAGAGACTGCTCATATGAATCACACTGGTACCACCGATCTTGGTAGCCAGCTTGGGTGACTAGAGCTGGTGTTTCCAGCTTGACAATAAGCTTGGTTCAGTCGGCTTTGATCAGATCTGGTCTGTTTGACTTGTAGTGACCTAACCTGCCATAACCACAACAAGTACCCCAAAAGTTAGTAGAATTGAAATTCGAGGGATTTACCAGTGCTCTGCTAATCAGAGCGGTCGAGGTTGTGTTTGCCGACTCTGTGCTTGTTCTCGCGATAGAACTGCTTATACTTGAGCATTCGAGATTCCAACCTCTCCTGCTTTCTTGTCATCATCACGAGATCTTTCAGCAGTTCGTCCTTCCTAGTGAACTCTTTAGATAAGTTGGGAGGAACATCTTTGGCCAGATCAGCTCGAAATGCAACATCTTTTTCTTCCCCTTGATACCATTTCCTTTCAGCTTTACTTCCTTTGTTAGAGCAAGCTGGAGCTGATCCATGAATACGAATGATCTCGTACTCATTCCCCATCAAAATGTCAAAAAGCTCTTCGGTTGTGAGCTTATTGAAGTCAGGTCGGTTGGGATGGAGGGCAACATACACATGCCAACTTGCTGGGAGGGCACGAATGACCTTGAGATTCAACTCTCGCTGAGTGAATTTATCCTTTTTGATAGCAATGATCTTGAGAGTGATCTTCATGAAGCGATCTCTCATCTGCTCCACAGTCTCTCCAGGCAACATCTTGAATTCATTGAAATTGTTGCAGACCATGGAGAGCTTGTTCTCTTGCGACTCTTCAGATCCTATGCTGAGAGACTTTAAAGTATCCCACATTTCTTTTGCAGTTTGCAGATTTCTGATCTTGGCAAGGTGAACTCCTTTGACTGTGCTTGAGATGAGCGCTTTCGCATTATTGTCCAGGCTGGCTTCTAATCTTTCCTCGGCAGTGTACTTACGAGGACTCTTGACCACTTGTTTGAACGTGGCCTCGCCTGGAGATTCTCCTTCAATCTGAACCTTTTCTCCGTAGATAAGAGAGGGTCCATTTTCGATGATATCCCACATGCGAATGTGACGAGCTTGCAGGCACATGCGAATCCTGAAGCTCCAATCTTCATATCCCTGTATAGAAAAATCTTCGCAATTGCGAACAAGTGCAGTTTCCATAATGACAGGTAGATATGAAGGTTACGAAAAGAATTTTCCTAGATCAGTTCAATTCGACCAAAAGTTTTGAAAAGAACTTTTAGTAAACAGATACGATGGTCAAAAGAACCACCGCTCTGATACCACTTGTAGGTCCCGATAAATAGGTCATTGGTGTATGGGGGGGGGGATACACCAATTCGCCAACAGTTTTGACTTTAGAAACAAAATCGATCTTACTGAGTTGTCAGCTCAACTTATCAGTGCAGCTCGGTTTATCCAGCTCAGTCAGTAAACTGGTGAGCTTGCTAAACCGAACTGTGTGCGGAAGTTTGGTGGACAGGTTGGCTACCTCTTAGAAAATTCTTTCTTTGGTCTGGATCTTTGTGCAGGTTGATTGTATCAATGAAGTGCAATGTAATGAAGGTTAGTTGAACATTGTAAGGTCGACTGTAAATAAAAGATAGAGAGAGAGAGATCGAGACAGTCGATTTAGCGTGGTTCGGGAAACGTCCCTACATCCACGTCAGATACCGTCGTATCTGAAATTCCTTACTTCTCTCTTATTTATACTGGCTGAGTACCAGCCTCGACCTTCGTCAATCTTTAGACTTGAGCCGAGCACGAGTTCTGGGTCGTGACCCTTACAACCTTTCATACATACTTACATACAACCTTGCAGCTAAACTAACAGATTCTTCTTTACTTGGACGAATATGTAGTAAGCTTGTGGAGAGTGTTCTGTGAGGTTCCAGACTCAGAAATCTTGAAGGTCTCAACACTTGGGAAATGGCTTGGATTCGAGTGTTGAGTTTGGCTTTGAAGCGTAAAGATTTCTGGATAGATTTAGCTTTGAAGCTCTGGTTTCCTCTCTCTATTTTTCTCTCTTCCCCGTTTATTTCCCCTTTTTCCCTTTCCCTTCAATTCTGGGATGGTTTGAAGTATTTATATGACTCCAATTTAAATTAGAGCCGTTGAAGTTGCAGAGGTGTCAGAACCGTACTGCTGACTGGACTTCTAGCCGTTGAGGTTTTCTGTACGGCTTGAACCATCGAGGTTGGCAAGGCACAGCTTAGGTCGGACTGGGAAGGTCGACCTTTTGTACCTCAAGCTGTCTTTGTTTTCTTCAAGCTTGATCTGTGTATTAGAATCTTCATCTTGAGAAGCTGTTGACTAATAGCAGCTTGACTCACAACAGCTTGACTAAGCATATTGGCTTCAGCAGGTTGGCCTAAGCAGGTTGGCCTATGCAGGTTCCTCAGCATGCAGGTTCCTCAGCACACAGGTTCTTTATCATGCAGGTTCCTCAGCATGCAGGTTCCTCAGTATGCAGGTCCCTCTCAGGAGGTTGGCCTCAGCATGCAGGTTCCTCAGCATACAGGTTCCTTAGTATGCAGGTTCCTCTCAGGAGGTTGGCCTCAGCATGCAGGTTCCTCAGTATGCAGGTCCCTCTCAGGAGGTTGGCCTCAGCATGCAGGTTCCTCAGTATGCAGGTTAGCCTCAGCAGGTTACACGAGCAGGTTGACTAAGGAACAGGTTGACAGATTGATCTAACTAGGTACAAGGTTGCACTACCAACCTTGATCTTTACATGGAGCAACCTGTCCGAGTTAAGCTTGACTGATCCAAACACAGAGATCAGTCTGTTCCTATCAATCCTATAACTAAGTGTAGTTTCTAATAACGTCATCAAAACTAAACTAAACAGGGTTCCCAACAGCTCCATAGTTGCCTCGCAGTTCGGGGCTCGTTTCTTACGAGCTCTCTAAATAGGGCACCAGACTGGATAGCATTTTGGAACGCGGAGATAAGGACCTCGTCCGTTAGACGATCGACCTTTAGACTTTCTTCATTGAATCTGGTCATGAAGTCGCTAATAGACTCGCCTCGTCTTTGTTTGATTGTGAGAAGATGTGTTGTGGTAGTTTTTGCTTCGGCTTTCTGGAAAAACCTCCTTTCGAAAGCCTCCACCAGCTCGTCATAGGACCCGATACTACGAGATGGCAGGCTGTCGAACCATGTTCGCGCGTTGTCTACCAACAATTCAGGGAAGACTTTGCACATGTAAATATCATCGCCAAGTCCCGGGTTGACCATATTGTACTGGAATTGAAACAAGAAATTCCTTGGATCACACGACCCATTGTAAGCTTCACCGGCGGAACTTTATACGAAGTGGGGAGAGACGTGTAGAGGATTCGGTTGGTGAAGGGCGTAGAGATTCTCCCATATACGCCAAACCTTCCACCGTAATAATTGGTCTCCTCTCTATGGGGCGAGAGTGCGTCGCGCCGAGGTGAGTCAGCCTGGCGACGAGATGAGTCTACACGGCGACGAGATGAGTCGCGATCCTGGTTCCTTTGGCGATCATCAGCAAATCGCCTAGGAGGGAATCTGGCGTCTCGTGCGCCTAGGATTCTGATACTTGGAGACTTTTCCCGGTGTTTCGACCCAGACGTCACCTCGTGCTCTTGATGATCGCCATGTGGAGGTTGGTCTCCTTCACCATTGCGATCTCTTTGCTGCTTAGCAAAATCTAGGAAATCCTGCCGATTCTTTGCCAAATACGCTTTTACTGCATCATCAAATTCTTGTTGGAAGTTGGAAAGATCCTCTTCTCTGCTGCTGTCACGACCTTCCTTTTCAGGGCCGAACTTATCCACCGGGATATGAGCGACATGACCCTCTGGTGTTTTGTCTTGCACGGGCTCTTTCCCCGGTCGTCTGTTCTCTGGTGGATTCGGTGGATTTTGCATCTGGCTTGTTTCAGCTGCTGGAATGTCTTGGCTGTTATGCTGAGTCTCCTTTTCTTTGTTGGCAGCAGCAATCGCTCGTGTCTGTCTCGTCATCGTGACTTGTTTACCTTGAAAACCTTTAATCGGAATTCACAAATTCAAGATTTTCCCACAGACGGCGCCAATGATGAATCTTTTGGGGGGGGATGTGCGTCGCACCGAGGTGAGTCAGCCTGGCAACGAGGTGAGTCTACACGGCGACGAGAGGAGTCACGATCCTGGTTCCTTTGGCGATCATCAGCAAATCGCCTGGGAGGGAATCTGGCGTCTCGTGCGCCTAGGATTCTGATACTTGGAGACTTTTCCCGGTGTTTCGACCCAGACGTCACCTCGCGCTCTCGATGATCGCCATGTGGAGGTTGACCTCCTTCACCATTGCGATCTCTTTGCTGCTTAGCAAAATCTAGGAAATCCTGTCGATTCTTTGCCAGATACGCTTTTACTGCATCATCAAATTCTTGTTGGAAGTTGGAAAGGTCCTCTTCTCTGCTGCTGTCACGACCTTCCTTTTCACGGCCGAACTTATCCATCGGGATATGAGCGACATGACCCTCTGGTGTTTTGTCTTGCACGGGCTCTTTCCCCGGTCGTCTGTTCTCTGGTGGATTCGGTGGATTTTGCATCTGGCTCGTTTCAGCTGCTGGAATGTCTTGGCTATTATGCTGAGTCTCCTTTTCTTTGTTGGCAGCAGCAGTCGCTCGTGTCTGTCTCGTCATCGTGACTTGTTTGCCTTGAAAACCTTTAATCGGAATTCACAAATTCAAGATTTTCCCACGGACGGCGCCAATGATGAATCTCACTTTTCAAGGATGATTTATGCACGAAAACAAAGAATTAACAGACACGAAAGTAGATGACACAAGGGATTTACGTGGTTCGATCTATTGGGATAGATCTACGTCCACGGAGCGAAAGTGTGTATGGATTTTATTGAGAGTATACGTGTAGCTTGTACAAAGATTGTTCTCCCCTTTCAACCTATTCTAAACCCCTATTTATAAGTGTTTACATATGGAATTCGACTAGGATTATAAGTCTTTTCCTACTAGGACTCTTTGGCTTGATCCTCTCCTTTATTGGATAAGCACCGAGCTTCTATATCTCTTGTAGAGCTTGAATTGTAGTCGATGTAGGAGTTGCCTTGGTATAGAGGTTCTTTTTACGGTGGGCTCGGCCTAGATGACTGTTTGGGCCGAGCCAAGTAAGGCTCTTAAATGGGCCAAGCTGCATAGGCCGAGCTTGACAGTCGGAGCCCAATTATATTGGGCTCGATGCTTGGGCCTAGTAGCTAGGCCATATCCTATCAGGTATTATCAAGAAGAAGAAGAAGAAGAAGATGAAGCTTTGTGAATCTGGCCATTTGAGATATTTAGCGACATGTCAAACTATTTTTGTAAGCTTTGACTCTTATTTTCTTTGAAAGTTCATGACCACTAAGACGGCTCTTGACCGATGGAAAATGCATTAATGAAATAAATAAATCAGTTTCTCAAAGTTTTTGAGCACTCATTTTCCCAATTCATCGAGAGATCGTGCCTTAATTTCCACTTAAATGTGTTAAAGTGTTAAATGATGTTAAATTGGAATAAAGTTGTTGGCAGCGCAAAGGTCAAATGTAGTGCTCGATCGAGTTGCTCAAGCTCGATCTAGCTTGAATTGACTCGGTCGAGCCAAACACATCGTATTTACGGATTGAACAAGCGAAACCATGCTTGAATGAGTTGAATTGGGCTCAATCAAGCCCGAAGTGACTTGGTCAAGCCTCACAAATCGGCAAAAAACAAGCATTCACAAATTAGCAAAAACAAGCATTCACGCATGTGATAAGGCTCGACCAGATCTAGGGTTCACCAATCCAATTAAGGTTTATAAATATTTTTTAGCATTTGATTTCACTTTGATTAGTAATATTAGGCTTGATAAATTCAAAACTATAGAATATAATTATTAAAATTTCAAATTTTATTTATAAATTTTTATTATAATTATATTATATTATATTAATTTTAATTTTAATTTTTATAAAAATGATATAAAATTAATACTTCATCCGTCTCGCTATCTTTGACACCTTTTCATTTTTGGGCCGTCTCACTATGTTTGACATATTTTTTTTTTTGGGAAATAATTAACACTCCCTTATTATACTTAACTTTCTATAATTAAATCTCACAATCCACTCACTTTTCACTTTTCAGCACATATCCCAATATAATTTAAATTCTAAAACTTTAAATTGTCATAACTTGATCGTTTGTTCTCGGATTTTTATAATTTTTATACCAAATTAAAGGTCTCGATACGATCTTTCATTTAAGATCAAACATGAATATATTTTTATGCATCTATGATGCTCTTGTTTTAAAATATGTATAAATACATAAACAACACCATATCCCCACACACACTACACTTTACACACTAATCACTTCCGTCTTAATTCCCGCGCCCAAAAGAAAAGTGTCTAACTTAGTGAGGCGGAGGTAGTACAAATTAAAATTTGGTATATGGTTGGAACACAGAACAGAAATGAGTATAAGATTAATGTCTTGGTTACCATGCGGATGAAATCCTCTGTCCCAAACTCAGTGTCCCAACCGTATTTCAAAATTTAATTTCTATTAGTTTTATATTGTATTTTATAAAAATAAAAATACTATAACATACTAAATTATAATAGACATTTATAAGTAAAAAATTGAAACATTTAAAAATAATATACTCTAATTTTGAATTTTTCAACCCCGATATAATTAATAAAACTGAAATTAAATGTTAAAAAATAATTATAAACTTAATTGGATGGGTGAACCTTTGAAAATAATAATAAAATTAAAATAAATCATTATAAAAGAAATTTATTAAAAAATTTTTTTTATAAAACTAATAGAAACCATGATTTGGGACACAAAATTAGGGGTATACAGTAGGATCTAACCATGAGCGGACAAAAAACAAAGACAGTGAATTTCGTGAACATCAAATCAACCGTGCTGTGGGAGTGTTCAGACTGTCGATGCATGAAATTTTCTCCCATTCCACGACAAGTTAGTGCTTGTCCTCTATTTAACCTTCAACCTTTTCCACTCTTTAATTTCTAAAGCAATGCAATTAATTATAGTCTAGTAATTCTCAAGCTTTTATCAATATCCTTTCATTCAAATCGATTTCAATCAATAAAAAAAATATGTCGAAATAAAATAAAAAAGATAACTTCTTTTTTCCTGATCAAATTAATAAGTACATGGAAAACCAGTACTAGTAATCAAACCTGAGCAAATTGATGATAATATAAATAATTGAAGTGAGTGGATTTTTTGTTACACCTCATATTAAAACGACGTCGTTCTTGACTCACAAGTTAAATAATTCAAGTTTTCTACAATTGAATTATACATTTTATTCAACATTTATTTTCCAATTTACTAAAATCTCTCATAAAAAGAAAAGGAAAACGATATGATTGTATAAAAATAAATCGAGAATGATCTATTACAAGTTCTTCAGTCAGATAATGTTGAACTTGATTTAAGAAATTCATAATTCATGGATAATCCATTGCATGATAAATTCTAGAACTACGAAGAAAATTATTTGTGATTAATTACCAATGATATTCATCATAAGTACTCCCTCCGTCTCAATTTACTAGTTTTGTATATTATTTTGGGTCTTCCTATTTCAGTAGTTATGTTTCTATAAAAGGACAAAATTGGGCCAATCAGAAAATATTAAACCCTAGTGGACCCCTAAAAACTTTACACACTCTCCTAAAAACTCGTGCCGAAAATAAACAAAACTAGTGAACTGAGACGGAGGGAGTATATTTTTAATCATAAGTAAAATTCATCAGTACTGGCTAGCTTATATTTAATACTCCATCCGTCCTACTTCATTAGTCTCACTTGTTGAATACAAGCAGGTGTAACGCGTGTTGCGCGTTGAATCTAAAATATATCATAATTGTTCTTTTAAAAAAAACTTAAAAATAATATTTGCATTTATTCTATGAGTTGCAATAAAAAAATGCAGAGAATCAATAATAATAAAGAATAAATCATATTTTGAATAAATAAATGACATAAAAGTTCAAGATTAATAAAAAAAAAAAATAGTCTTTTGTTCTAAACACATGTTAAAATTAAAAGATAATATCCTAACTATGCAAATGTGATTTTACACTATTTTTCCTGTTTGATCTTCTTCTTTGCGGTGCGTTTCATCTTTTATTTTACTTGAAGAGATACACTTGGCCTGATCATCATCATCTTGGAATTTGAATGTAGTCCTCGTTCTTCTCTCTTGTGATTTTTTTTTTTCTTCTTATCTTGCACTTCAGCTTCAGCATACTAAAACTTTGTGGTTGTTTTACTTTTTCCCCTGTTTTGGCTTTTCAATCGATTTTTCATCTTCTTCCTTTAAGCCTCGAACCGAAGCAGCATCCGACAACTCTAAAGTTGTTTTTATCTTTCTTCCCCATGTAGACTTTACAATTGATTTTTTCTCACGTTTCTTCAAATTTTGATTTGAGTCTTCAACTGACTTAGTCACCAATTCATTTCTTGCATCTACCATGTCCATCATTTGGAATCCTATGGTTGTAATAATTACATTCTCTCAACCATCAATTTTGCACAAATCTTCTGCAGTAATAAAACGTATCACGGTCGATGCACTTGTGCTCAAATCTCCTGAATAAAAGAATATAAAATTCTAAAATTTGAATTTATTTATTTTAGATTGATGATGAAATAGAAAATTCATTTAGCTAATCATTGTATTTTTTGGTATGTTTTTATAATTTTTTGCTATAACTCCTTCCGTCCACGATCTATAGACCCATTTTTTTTTGGTACGTGTTTCCACGCATGCCGATGATGGGTTTTACAATGATTTTTTTTAAAAAAACAAATTCTTTTGCGGGATACTACGAGTGTCGTAGTATCCCGTAAATGAATTTGTTTTTAAAAAGATGTAGTATCCCGGTTCTTTCGATTCTTCGGCCGGTTCCGAATTGGCGGTTCCGATTTGATAACCGCCGGTTCCGATTAAAAACCGGCCGGTTCCATCTTGTTCCAGTTCCTTTGGGCACCTCTACTTTTAGCTATGTCAAGATAAATAGAAAAGGTTTCATCACACTTTATTCCACTACCAACCACTTTTAGCCACTTTTTCTTAAAACGTGTGCTATTTAATTTGCAGACCTCACTAATTTGAGAGACGGAGGGAATTTTATTACATATAAGTATTATATTTAAAATGATTTAATGTATATTTTATTATTTTAGTATTTTGAGTTAAAATAAATCTCATATACTAATATAATTATACATTTATATTTAATTAAAATAATATATTTTATATCTTATATATAATTCCGCAACGGATTCGGAGCACCACGTTAATTCATATGCTTACGTGGCATCACCTATGGCCTCCATTCTTATTTATCTAAAATTTGTATCGTACATATATATATTATTTATCTAAAATCTATTTATTTATATATATTAATTATTATTTATATATGTACATATATATATTTGCACTTCAAATTTAAAAATTTAATTATAATTATAAGGAGGGGAGGATTCGAACTCATGATCTCCTACACAATAGTCTATATCTTATACCACTTCACCACATCATTAATTAATGTTATTTAAGGTATACCATATATTATATGTTTTGTTCCGGATTTGGAGCACCACAATCACGTACCTACGTGGCGTCTCCTACATTATCCATTAATTATTTATCTGAAATCTATATATTTATACAAATTAATTCTAATTTTATATTCTATATATTAATAGAATTTCAAATATATAGAATTACGATAAGAATATGTATATTAATATATTTGTAAGTTTATAAGATAATCATTAAACTATTTATGAATTCGTAGTGTTAGTGTTAGAGGATTCGGAGCACCACGTTAATTCATATGCTTAAGTGGCATCACCTACGGCCTCCATTCTTATTTATCTAAAATCTATTTATTTATATATATTAATTATTATTTATATATTTTATATTATATATATATATATATATATATATTTGCACTTCAAATTTAAAATTTTAATTATAATTATAAGGAGGGGATGATTTGAACTCATGATCTCCAACACAATAGTCTATATCTTATACCACTTCACCACATCATTAATTAATGTTATTTAAGGCATACAATATATTATATGTTTCATTCCGGATTTGGAGCACCACAATCACGTGTCTACGTGGCGTCTCCTACATTCTCCATTAATTATTTATCTGAAATCTATATATTTATACAAATTAATTCTAATTTTATATTCTATATATTAATAGAATTTCAAATATATAGAATTACGATAAGAATATGTATATTAATATATTTGTAAGTTTATAAGATAATCATTAAACTATTTATGAATTCGTAGTGTTAGTGTTGGTGCGCACAAATCAATTCATAGTTGTTAATATAACAATAAATAAAATTTTAAACTATTGATTTAATTGTGTTTATGAGTAAATATAGATGTATTTTAGATAAATAAAAATGAAGGATGGAAAATATCATTTTATATTGTATTTCTATTTATTTAAAATATCCCGTCCCACATCGGAATCTCAAAGCTAAGCACATACATATAGTTGCATATAAAAGAGAATTTAGATAATATAATTATGCAAAATTGTTTTGGTATTTCTCATAGAAGTAAAATAATAGTAGATGTTTACATTCTTTAAATTGACCATTTGACACTAAAAATAAGTAAAAATACACAAGAAATAATTGGGTCTCTAATTAAATGAGTTACACATGCGTTTGGTCAATTCGTGCTTTTTACCCATATTTATCGGGCTATTCGGGTTGGCTCGCCCAAATCGAGCTAAGCTAACTTTCAAAATACATTTTTAACACAAAATTTAAGCATCGTTTTAACATTTTTGATTAATTCAATTCTTTCATGTTATTTTTGAGTTTGTTAATATATTTTGGCCTCAGCAAAATTTTAATTTTGAGGTGGTCCATTGTGCCACCATAGCGTAATGGGCTTCCACCCCGTGATACCGGTGCGCTACAAATGGTATCAGAGCCGACCCCGGGTGAGCTCCATGGGCTCGGGGGTAGTCCTACATGTAAGTCACGATGAGGACGTCGTATATTCAATGGGGGGAGACTGTGAAATCCCATATCAAATAAGTATGGTTTGTCTGTCAAGACAGTATAAATATGAGCTCAATAGACTCTTTAGCAACTTGAATTAACCATTTTGACAAAGCGAGTACGAACGCCAAGTAGTTGCAACCGGACCCATTGTGCCACCGTAGCATAACAGACTCCCACCCCGTAGGCCCGAGACGTTATATAAAATATTTTGGCTCTAGACCAAGAAATTTTTGAAAATTTATTAAATGGTTCAACTGCTCGAACCATGTAGAGGTGACCAAATACGGGTTCGGTTACGGAACCGTACCCGTACCCGGCGGGTATGGTTCCACATAATTGTTCCCGTACCCTAATCGCCGTATAGGCGGAGGCGGGTGCGGGCACGAGTACGAGTACGAGTACAACCCGACGGTTCCAGTGAGTTTTATAATTATTATTTTAATATTATAAAATCATTTTAAATTCTATTAGTTGTATCTCAAATTATTTGAAATAAAAAATATTATTTTATTGCAAATAATCCAACAATGTAAACCAAAATCAAGCTTCTAAATAATGAATTAGAGGATGTCAAGTTATTTAAAAATTTAATCTTTAAGGACAGAGCATTGTTAAAATAAATTTGGTTAAAATTTAATGGAAAAAAATGCTAAAGTAGGCTAAAGAGTGCATTCTAATTAAAACTAATTAATAAAAAATATATTTTTATATGAAATACATATCAAAATGAAGGGTCAGCTGGTATAGCCCGTACCCGAACCACCGCCTTCGGCAGGTACGGTTCCGAACCCAAACCGGCGAGTACGAGTACAAGTACGAGTACAAACACCAACCCTCCGGTACGTGTACGAATGCATGTACGGGTCGACGTGTATGATTATTTTGGCCATCTCTAGAACCATGTCTCGAAAAATATTCCGAGAAGGGTATTTTTGCTTTGAAGTAGCAACGTTAAGGGTGTTTTTGCTACTTTTCTTTAAAAAAAAAAAGAAAAAAAAGAAAACGAAAGTAAAATATTTTGAGTTAAGGCTATTTTCAGTTCCAGTTGATCAATCTAAATTGTTTTTGATTTATAATATTTTAAATTTAAGACACTTGACAATATATTATACACGTTTCAACGATTATCAGGTCATCCTTATCGGGCTGGGGGTATTTTTTTAGTTTGGATTGATTAGGCTAAACCGTTTTTGATTTTTCAGTAAAAAAAAAGTATTTTGGCCCTAACACTATTTCGGTATGAGGTGGCCCGTTGGTCAATAAGTTTTGAATTTTTTTGCCCTAATACTATTTCGATTTTGAGGTGGCCCATTGGCCAAAAAGTTTTTGAAATTTTTTGCCCTAACACTATTTCGATTTTGAGGTGACTCATTAGCCAAAAAGTTTTTGCAATTTTTTGCAACAAAAAAAAATATTTTTAATTTCAAACACTTGACAATATATTAGGCACAAAATCGATTTTGAGGTGGCCCGTTAGTCAATAAAATTTTAGAATTCTTTAGTATGTATCGATAACTATAATTGTAAAATTTTTTTAACAAAATTGTATATTTTCAATATAAAACACTTCACAATAAATTAGACATAAAATGAGAAAATTTTCTGTTGATCGGGCAGACCTTCATGCTATTTTCTAAACAGAGTACAACATATTAAAATATTTTTTAATAAAATTTAATTTGACTTTGTAACAATTTTTTTTAACAAATTATCATAATACAATCATCTTAATAAATACTACAATAAAATGACACCCCGTCGAATTTCGACGGGATACAAACTAGTTTAACAATATAATATTAGTCTATATTGATTTATACTACTCCCTCCGTCCTACTTATATAGGGATAAGTTCCATTTTTCGTCTGTCCCACTGATATATGGATATTACCCAAAATGGAAAGTATTTAGTCTAATCCAGAAAAATAATAAGGTCCCTAAACAAATACAATTAACTCACTAATTGAGCCCTAAACTAACCTTACCTAAATTCTTGGCCCTTACCCATTCTGACTCTCGATCTCTCTCTCTCTCTCTTCCCGACTCTCTCCCTCTCTACCCGACTCTCTGCTAAACCCTTTCGCCCTTCATCCTCTCTGTTCCGCCGCAATCGCCTCCTCGTGCCGCTCCGCCCATGCTCATCTCCAGTTTCATGAATTTCTCTGATTCCTTTGTACCCTCCACCTACGAGGAAGATAACCCTAATTTCTCTCTTCTTCCATTCGGCCAAATTCCAGAAGATTCCTTCGTTTTGGAATCAGATCTGGCTGATATAGCTCTTTTGTGGGTGCCTGACAGTGAAGATGAGGTCTCTGTCGCCGATACAGAAGACCAAATCTGTGTTAAGCGGCGCCGCCTCTCTCGGCAGGCTGGTCGCCCTTCGATATTGAATCCTAAGGTGGAAAAGCTATTGTTGGATGAATTTGAGGACTCTCCATGGTGGCGAGCAGCCTGAGATAATTTGTGGGTGCTGTTGTTGGATTATGGAATGAGCAGCCCAAGTTCAGTTTAATTTATGAAGTTTTAATTTCAGTGCTCGTTTGGTTCAAGTTGAGTAACGAAAACGGAATAGAATCAAGTCAAGTAGGGGAATGAAAACAATAAGGGTTACTTTTATTGAGTGTTTGGTTCAATAGTAGAAATGGAGTCATTTGTGAGGGGGTTCCATTTCTCCTTATTTCCCCTCCTTCTTGAGGGGTAACAATGTAATGGATTGAGTTACTCCCAAGTAAGGGAAATAGATAACATATTACTCAAACCAAACAAAATGTAATGGAATCAATTACTCTCCATACCAAAAAAAACTTGAACCAAACATGGGTTCAATTAGATTTAAATTCCTTTTTGTAGAAACAAGCCAAATAAGAAAAAACAGATGGAGTACAAATAAAGATAATACATATAACAACTACTAATCCCCTCCGTCTTAATTCCAATGCGGGGAAAAGAGTTATCCCTATATAAATGGGACGAAACGAGTACATAAGTACTAACTTTCATAATATATATTTAAATATATTATAAAATTCTATATTTTAAATACATATCATGCCATTCAAAATATTATTATAGGTATTTGAATAAGTTGTTTCATTTTAAATAACTTGATCTAAACTAGAGATTTATAAATCGTAGACCATCGCAGGCTAAGTTGTTTGAAAATTTGATCTATCAAAGGTCATTCTCGTTATGACCTCTTTGATGAAAATTCAATGAAAAAAGTGTTAGTGGAAAAAAGAGTGCACGTTTAACTAGAACAGAGAGATACATTTTAAATCAAATCCATCAAAAAGGTGTCGCCTTTGGCAGGTATGGTTCCGAACGATTAAAAGATTATTCTGCGATGTTAATTGGTAATAAGATACAACTTTTCTACTTCCCCTTGACTAGTAAACCAAAAATAAGGAATTTGTATTTTTCAGTTTATGTCCTTTTATGGATATGAGAAGGCATAAATGCATTATTCCTAGCTATCGGTGCAAAAGCATTCAAATGGATTTTTCCAGTTCTATCTTCCTTGTATATGAGAAAGTGTGACTTCATTTGCAGATAACCTCACTTCATTTGATGATGTATTATTCCTCTGAGTCTTCTCTACTTGTTGAAACACACTGTTTCTTGTGATGAATGCTGGATTTGAGGGTATGGGCAGAGTTACTGTCTCATTTTTTAGCATCAACAAAACATCTTCAATGGTGGGTCGATCCACTGCTTGATTCTCTACGCATAAAAGCCCAATTTGAATGCATTTCTGCACTTGTTCTATGATGCATGAATCCTTTAGCATTGGATCCATGAGTTGTAGTGTACAATCCTTTCTCCACAGCTCCCATGCCTGCGAATATACATATATACTTCCTTACTTTGCATAAATCCTTGAACAAATTGATGACGAGAGATATAATGTAGTATTTGACAAAACTCACATATTCGACAATGCTAAGAGGCCCTTCGATTTCAGGGAAGCTACTGTTTTTCCGACCACTAACAATCTCAAGTACTAAAACTCCGAAACTATAGACATCCGATTTCACTGAGAATATGCCTTGCATTGCATACTCTGGGGCCATGTAACCACTGTAAGACAAGCAACAAATTGTTAGTTAATACATTCAAAATAATACTAGTATATGAAGGTTCAAATTTCCGAGTTTATGCATCACTTACTAAGTACCAACGCGCCTATTTGTATTGACCTCGCTAGCATCATCCTTAAAGATTCTTGCAAGACCAAAGTCAGAGATCTTCGGAGTCATGTTTTCATCGAGTAAAATGTTGTTTGGCTTCATGTCTCGATGAATTATCTTAAGACGGGAGTGCTTGTGGAGGTAAAGTAGTCCTTGAGCAGTTCCCTCGATGATGTTGAACCGTTTCTTCCAATCTAATTGCTCCCTCCTGGATGGATCTGTTTTGCAGTATACAAATTTTTACAGGCAGAAGTTGTTTAATATATATGATGTGGAAAATGATGATTGATACACTTACCAAAGAGAAAGCAATCGAGGCTTTTGTTAGGCATGTAGTCATATACAATCATTTTCTCATCTTTGTGAATGCAGAAGCCAAGAAGCTTAACAAGGTTCACATGCTGCAATTCAGAGATGAGTATCAGCTCGTTTTTGAACTCGATCAGTCCTTGCCCCGACTGTCGGGAAAGAAGCTTCACTGCTATATCTTGCCGTTCTGCTGTTCTACCCTTTAAATAATAGGCAGAAAAATTAATTAGTTGAGTTGAGTAAAGAAGAATACTCCAGTAAGGAGACATAATCAATGGAAGTGAGTAGTGATTTGACCTTATAAACAGGGCCAAAACCACCCTCTCCGAGTTTATTGGTAGAGGAGAAGTTGGTTGTAGCAGAGAGGATGGAAGCATAACTGAATATCTTAAGATGATTATGAGGATTTGGCCCTCTATTTTCGAGCTCGTAATTTCCTTCTTGCCCCTCTATTTTTTTATATAAGTAGTCACTCTTTAGTAGCAGAACAAATTGCATCTACTCTCATCCAATATACAACTTATATAATCATTCTCCTCAATGGAATATTATATATGCGCCATCAAGTTAATTACTTCCTCGCATTTTTTATTTAATTATTTGAAAATTGACCTTTTATATATTAAGAATGGACATCTGTGCGTAGTTTGTTTGTTTCCCTCTCATCTACAGTGAGAAGATGAGCGTAGCCTGCAGCAGCAACTGGAAGCGAGTTCCATGCAGAGAGAGAGAGAGACGTGTAGGAGAAGTACAATGGTAAAGATCCTTAGAAAGAGACAAGTGATGGCCTTCTCAAAGAGTATTTAATGCCAAGTCTTAAAGCTGAACTGAGTTTATGCTTTTGTCTCTCATTAATACAATTTGTTGTGTAGTTTGCATGTGGAAATGCAGACAAATTCCTACGCGTGCTTCCTCTCAACCCCACTTCCATTTTTGCTAATTAATTTAATTTCTGCAATATTCTTTAAGTATTTAATTGTTGTCTATACTACTCCCTTAGTTTCATCTCATTTGGGTCGTTTGTTGAATATATAAGTGATATAAAATAATGAAGACAAAAACTTGTGTCAGCCGGAGGCACCGTGCGGCCGGGCCCAAAGTGCCAATCTTTATACAGAAAAGTGTCAATCTATATGAATAAAAGTGACAATCTTTAACATAATTATTTTACGAATAAAATGACAATTTTTAAAAGTGTCAATCTTTATACAAAAAAGTGCCAATCTATATGAATAAAAGTGCCATTGTTTTAGCCCGGCCGCACGGTGCCTCCGGCTGACCCAAGTGTGTCCCAATAATGAAATGAGTCAAATGAGATGAAACAGAGGAAGTATGTCCTGAAAATCAATTCAATTCTATTATATATTTCCAAAATTGGTCATTCTATTTATAAAATATTTCAATTATTGTTAATCAGGGGCGAACTAAGGATTAAATTACCGAGGGGCTAATCTAAAATAAAATCTTCGATATGATATGAACATAAAATTTGGACAAAATATAAACTAATACATAAATATTTCGTCGACCACCGTAGGGGTAGGAGTTTCAGCCTATGCTCGCCCCTAAGTAGGTCCGCCACTATTGTTAATTATGAAAATAATCTAATCGCCATTTACTGTAATAAACCGAAATGACCAGTTCCTCACCCTTACGATTTCGCATGATGAAATAAGTAAGTCCCAAGATAAACAACAGCACCACCACCGCAACCACTACACCAGTGATCAATCGAAGAAGAAAGGCAAAGCCTTGCATTGGTACTCTGTGGACTCTGTGAAAATCATTAGCCTGCCATTTGAGATTTTTATGGAGGAACAAGTCAAAAGATTCTTTTAAGTTTTGATTGACTGTTTATTTATTTCACGTTTCTGCAAAGACACCATTGAGTGCAAAATATGCATCTGAATTTCGGTCTGTGATATCAGAAGAAAGAAGAAGAAGAAAGGACGCGTCTAGCATTGGAATTCCGGGGACTTTGTGAACATCATTAGCCTGCCATTTTTTGAGATTTTTAGGAAAAAGTTAAAAGATTTCTCTAAGTTTTGACTCTTCTTTTCTTTGGAAGTTCATGCAAAGAGATTAGATTAGAGACCGCTAATTAAGATGCTCTTGATTGATAGAAAATGAGTGAAACAAAAAACAAATCATCTTGACTTGTTCTGTATAATTTCTCATCCTTAAACGGTCCTTTTCTCAAATTTCCACTTAAAAATTATGATAATGTATTTTCTAGATTTTTCATCATTTTTTCTCCTTCAAATTCATTTTTCATTAAAAATAACACGTTCCAAGGGGAAAGTATGTTACTCCATTGTAATTATCAACTTTTGTTTTGAGACGAGATTTAAGAGAAAGTTGGTAGATATTGTTATGGGTGGAAAATAAGACTCATCAAAATATATGTTTGAGTAATTGTTGTGAGTGGAGAGAAGGACCCACCAAAGATGTATAAGGTTTAATATATTTCCTCCGTCCATGATTTTTTGAGCTAAAATTTCCGATATGGAAATTAATTTTTTATAAGGATATGTTAAAGTATTGAAGTGTTAAAAGTGCTTTAATTGTGAATCCATCTAATATTTTTAATTGCGTTAAAGTGCTAAGGTGTTTTAATTATGGGATTTACTACCTAAAATGAAAAGGTTCAATAGATTGTGGACATTCAAATAAGATAATAATATCAATAGATTATCGACGTAGGGAGTATTAGATAGCATGAAGAGGGGTGGAAATTTGGGTTCGAGTTTCAGGTAGGGACAGAAATACTCGAACCCGAAGGGTTTTTTTGTACCCAAAACTAGAGGTGGCCAAATGCGGGTTCGGGTACAGAACCGTACCCGTACTCGGCGGGTACGGTTCCAGCAAATTGGACCCATACCCTACCCGCGGTATAGGAGGGTACGAGTACGATTTTGAGTATGACCAGTGCGGGTACGGGTACGATTTCGAGTATGACCAGTGCGGGTTTTATAATTATTATTTTTAATGTTAAAAACATATTTAAAATTCTATTAGTTGTAACTCGAATTATTTGCAAAAGAAAAATATTATTTTATTGTAAAGATTCCAACAATTGAAATATAAACTAGACCTCTAAATACTAAATTAATGGAGATCAAGTTATTTAAAACTTTAATCTTCAAGGGCCGAGCACCGTTAAAACATATTTGGTGAAAATTTAATAGAAAAAATACTAAATTAGGAAAAAGAGTGCATATATAATTAAAACTAAGAAATAAAAAAATATATTTGAGACGAAATATATATCGAAATTGCGGGTCGGCGGGTCATAGAACCGGCGGGTTGTGGTTCCAACTTTCAGTACCCGTACCCGAACCGCCGCCTTCGGCGGGTACGGTTCCGAACCCGAACCGGCGAGTACCGGTACGAGTACAAACCCTCCGAATACGTGTACGGGTCGGCGAGTACGATTATTTTGGCCACCTCTACCCAAAATCCAAAAATTCGGGTTTGGGTAGTGAGATTTGAAAATTTCGGGTATCGGGAATACTCGAACCCTAAAAAAAAATTACCCGAAATTCCGAAAATCCGAAATTTATATTTAAATTAATTAATAAAAAAATAAATAATACTCAATAAATAAAATAATTAAGAAAATATAGTTAAATAAATAATTAACTTAGCAAGTTAACACTTCGGACTCCTATTTCTCTGTTTTTTTTTTTTTTTCATTTGATGTTAAAATAAAAAAAATACATTATTTTCCTTCTAAATTTTCGGGTATTTGGATACCCAAAATGATTTTTGGGTTTAGCTTCGGATAGTGAATTTTTAGATTTTTGAGTTCAGGTACCCAAAAAATTCGGGATAGGTACCCGACCCGTACCGAATTACCACTCCTAGCATGAAGGGTCAATTTCAAAAATAGAAAGTACATATTTTTTGTAGATGTCGAAAAACGGTAAATAGATCATAATTATAGTAGACGGAGAGAGTACTTTCTAGTTTGCCTATTGGGTTTGGAGTGGCAACCTACGTATTCCCTCCGTTTCGCCTGTTTATGCGTAATTTGTCATTTTGGGCCGTCCCAATTGAATATGCCTATTACTTTTTGAATACTACTCCACCACCACTTACGTATTATTTGACGCCTCTTTCACTTTTTATTTTCAAAAATATCGCACATAATTTCACTTTCATCTTTTACAATTAAAGTTAAGTGAGCATATTTCTCCATTAATCTCATAACCAACTAACAAATACTCTCTCTATCCCACCCTAATTGTCTATGTTTTGTTATTGGGACGTCCCATATAATTACTTACTTATCTAAAATGGTAAAAATTTTATCACACAACTAATACCATTTTAAAATCCCTTATCTCTTCCAGTATTAGTTTCTGTGGCATTTCCCTTACAAACAATTATCTCTTCCGGTATTAGTTTCTGTGGCATTTCCCTTACAAACAATTAGGGTGGGACAGAGGGAGTATTAAGTTCTTAAAAAATTACTCTCTCCGTCCATAATTTACTGGACTAAAAATATGGGCACAGAGTTTGATGTGTTTTGATGATGTATTAATAAATTAAAGTGTTAAATTGTTAAAGTAGAAAATTGTGGGCCCATCTAATATTTTTAATTATATTAAAGTGTTAAAGTGTTAAAAATTAAGTGATAAAGCGTTAAAGTTCCAAAATAATTGTAGGGCCTATATCCCAATATAGAAAGTTAATAAATCGTGGACGTTTCAATACAATAATAATGTCAGTAAATGGTGTATGAAGAGAGTAACATTTATTAAAATTCGTACCAAAAATTGAAGACGATGGAGAATTATGTTCAAGATGATAAATGCTTTGCACCTGGCAATTTAATGATCAATATAAATAAGAATATTTAATGTTTTTGTTATTGTTTTTGAATAAAGTGTATTTCTCAAAATTTTATAAATCATCAAAAAGTTCAGGAAAAATAAAGAATAGCTAACGTCTTAATAGTGAAGTGCCCTTTTTTCGTTTAGGTTTTGTATTATTTATTTTCCTTAATCATTTTCTACATGTCTTCATTAGTACCATACACCGTGATCAGGTAAAATTCGCATTACAATTCAAACAATCCCAAGAATTGGAATATCGTATTCTTTGATGAAAAGAATCATTATACTAATCAGTACAAAGTGTGCCTCAAGTGGATTTTTTTTTTTTCTTCTTTCTTCTGATCTATCTTCCATACATCTCAGAAAGAGTGACTAGATTTGCAGATAACCTCACTTCATTTGAATTTGATGAAGTGTTACTCTTCTGAGTCTTCTCTACTTGTTGAATCACACTGTTTCTTGTGATGAATGCTGGATTTGAGGGCATCGGCAGAGTTACTGTCTCATTTTTTAGCATCAACAGAACATCTTCAATGGTGGGTCGATCCACTGCTTGATTCTCTACGCATAAAAGCCCAATTTGAATGCATTTCTGCACTTGTTCTATGATGCATGAGTCCCTTAACATTGGATCCATGAGTTGCAGTGCACAATCCTTTCTCCACAGCTCCCATGCCTGCAAATTTACATATATACTTCCTTACTTTACATAAATACTTGAACAAACCGATGATGAGTAGTATTTAATAAACTCACATATTCGACAATGCTTAGAGGCCCTTCGATTTCATGGAAGCTACTGTTTCTCCGACCACTAACAATCTCAAGAACTAAAACACCAAAACTATAGACATCCGATTTCACTGAGAATATGCCTTGCATTGCATACTCTGGGGCCATGTAGCCACTATGAGACACAACACCAATTGTTAGTTAATAAAACCATTCAAAATAATACTAGTATATGAAGGTCTAAATTTTCTGAGTTATGTATCACTTACTAAGTCCCAACGCGTCTATTTGTGTTGACCTCACTAGCATCATCTTTAAAGATTCTTGCAAGACCGAAGTCGGAGATCTTTGGAGTCAAGTTTTCATCGAGTAAAATGTTGTTTGGCTTCATGTCTCGATGAATTATCTTAAGACGGGAGTGCTTGTGGAGGTAAAGTAGTCCTTGAGCAGTTCCCTCGATGATGTTGAACCGTTTCTTCCAATCTAATTGCTCCCTCTTGGATGCATCTATTGTGCAATATACATATCATTAGAGGCATAAGTTGTTTAATGTATGATGTGGAAAATGATGATTGTCATTGATACACTTACCAAAGAGAATGCAATCAAGACTTTTGTTAGGCATGTAGTCATATACAATCATTTTCTCATCTTTGTGAATGCAGAAGCCAAGAAGCTTAACAAGGTTCACATGCTGCAATTCAGAGATGAGTATCAGCTCGTTTTTGAACTCGATCAGTCCTTGCCCGGACTGTCGGGAGAGAAGCTTCACTGCTATATCTTGCCCTTCTGCTGTTCTACCCTGTAAATGATAGGCAGAGAAACATTAGCTGAGTAAATAAGATCATTCAGATAAACAAATACACAAAAGTAAAGAAACATTATTAAAGCAGTGGGTAGTGAGTGATTTGACCTTATAAACCTTCCTAGCGAACCGGTATACACATTATTATACTAGTCAATCTTACCCTATTTGGTAACCGGTATACACATGACATGAGAAGTAAAAAGATAAAAAAGGGAAAAAAAATCCTTCGAACTTCTCTCTATGCTATGATTTTCCTTTGGCTTTCTGCTTCAAAATATTATGTTGGAGTATTGTATTCTTATTGGAAAACTGAAAATCTGTCAATACTTAATTTTTCTTTGAAAAAAGGCATCAATAATTTGTTGTGAACACATTATTGGTATTGAAATTTCATTATCTTTGACAGACTAAAATATGAATATTTCAGTATATATAAGCACCAAATTGAAGAGAACTTCTTCAAAGCCGACGCAAAGAACGATTGAATATATTTGGAAAGTGACTTTGAAACAATTATAGTGATGTCTCTGTTTGTTAATGGTTTTAGAATTATTCATGTCCATACTAGAGATTAAGTTTATGAAGATACAAAAATAGAAGTCGAAAGTGTGGCAGATGTTGGAGTAATGACATTTGATATATACCGAAAAAAAGTGAGGATGGAGAGATGGTGATTGTATGGACTCATAAATTCATGAGAGTACGATTTACAATATAATGAGGATGAAAAATTATGAAAGAAAATTTGCACTGGAGAATTGGAAATACTGACAAAGAGGATATAGTAGTATCTATAAAAAGCATATATATGTTGACATCAATGAACAAACAAATATGGTGATTCCTTTGGTTTCAGAAAGAGTAGAGATTGAAATATTTTCCTATTAACACAAATTAAGGGATGCAAAATTTAATTTGTGCTCTTTACATGTGGGTTTCTTTGATGCCTAGATGTAAGAATACCATGCAAATATAAATACTTGACAGTTTATTATCAAAACTCAGACCTTAGGAAACATGATTACAGAAAAATATTATACTCCATCTATCCCATCGAAATGACCTGGTTTCTTGAATATATGTGAGGTATAAAATATAAAAACAAGACTATTTCGACGGGACGGAGGGAGTATCTACCACCCATACAATTTCTGAATAGCATTGTTCTATCTTCCATCACAACTTCAATTTTGCTTTTGCTCTAAATGATTTTAATGAAATGATATAACTTTTCTACTTTCTTTGAGTAGTAAACCAAAAGTATAAGCAGAGAAACATTAGTTGAGTAAAGAAGATTACTCCAGTTTATTAATGAAGTGAGTAGTGATTTGACCTTATAAACAGGGCCAAAGCCACCCTCTCCCAGTTTATTGTTCGAGGAGAAGTTGGCTGTAGTGGAGAGGATGGAAGCATAACTGAAAATCTTAAGATGATGAGGATTTCCTCCTCTATTTTCGAGCTCGTAATTCCCTTCCTGTCCCTCTAGTGTGAGCAGATCATGTAATTCCTCCTCCCTTTTCTCTGATGACCATCAAAACACAAGATAAGAAGGGAGATGCATACATACAAATTCATCAAAGTCTCAAATGTATAATGAAAATGAAAAAGTTCCTCACCTTTACGATTTCTTATAATGAAATAAGCAAGTCCCAACATAAGCAGCACCACCACCGCACCCACTACGCCAAGGATTATTCCTATTCTATTCTTCTTTTCTGTCACACATGCAGTTCAAATATTAGCTAGCTAACCTACATCTCATTCAATATTGAATAATGTGCGAGGTATAAAATAATAAAACGGAACATCACTATTATTAATGGGATAGAGCACACCTATTTCTGAAGATTGCAGAACATATATGGTGGGCTCATAGCCTACATTACTCTGATCCCACACTAAATCTTTCCCAATCCAATAGATGCAGCCATAGTATGAGTTCGTATAGCCGGCGCACTCACAGTTGCTCCAGCTCCAGCAGGCTTCCCTGCAGTCACTCAGGCTGAGGTTTGAATTGCCGTCGTAAATCAACGGCGCCTGCGCCGTACCATTGGCATTCCTGAAGAACCCAGATCTTTCAACAAAGGTCTGAAACCGATTCCTACACTTAGGCTTGTCCCACAACTGGCATCCTCTGCTATCACTTGACCCCCCACTGTTATAGCCATAGCAAAGACTAGCCATAGGCATGTTGATTACCCTATCGTCGATGGTACCTATGGTGCCTGTTGAGCTCAGTCTCCATCCTGAATTAACCTTCCTGTTGTCCGGCGTCAATCCGGCGACCGGAATCACTGAGAACATGAAGTATTCCCCTTGAGTGGTTAAGTTGTAGTTGAAGTTGAAGGGATCAGGGTCCGACATGAAATTCTCGAAACTTCTAACATTCCCTAAATCATCATCGTAGTAATCCTTGAGCTGTCCGCTCCGCCAGTACGGCACCCCTCTTCTTCTGATTACCAGTTCGCCGGAAGTGGGTTCCCATTCGAGAGTGAAAGCTCCGGAGGCAGGATTGATGGGGGAAAACCATGAGGAGATCTTGTTGTTGACGCCCAGCTTCATTTCTGAGAGAAGGGTATCGGTAGGGTGATCGAAGCTTTGCCATAGGGTTTGATTATCGTTACCGATTGAGCTTCGGATTATGAAATTGCCGGCGTCGGAGAGCGTGGCTGTGACGTTACTGGGCTGTGAGGCGCCGGCGAAGAGCTGGATCGGATCGCCGCCGTCTCGGCGCATGATGGTAAGCTCGCCTCTGGCGCCTAGGGTTAGTGATGGGGTGGAATTATTGGGGGTGGGTTCGTCCCTGTTGCCGATCCACACTGCGGAGTTTTGGAAAGTAGAAACCTGAGCTAGGTTGATGAGTATAGCGATGTAAGTGACGTTTGTCTCTTCAAGATCAACGGTACTGTAGAACCGCAAGGTGAAGAGGCCGTTGGGGGAATCGAGTCGAGACGACGAGTTCAGAGTTTCTCCTTGTTTCAGAGTGTCGATGCATGAAACTTTGGTGATGCCCAAGCACAAACACAAATACAGCAGCAGCAGGCTAATACGAAAGAGAATTGATGGTGTAGATGAAGCTTTGTGAAGAATCTGCGTCATGGGACCCCACACAAAGATTAATTGGAGGTTTGCTCTGTGATCATATAATGTTCAGGTATCATTATGAAGAAGAAGAAAGGAAGCGTACTATCATTGGAACTGTGTGGACATCATTAGCCTGCCATTTGAGATTTTTAGAAACAAGTGAAGATTTTTCTAAGTTGACTCTTTTTTTCTTTGGAACTTCATGCAAAGAGACCGCTAAGATTGATATTGATTGATGGAAAATGAGCGAAACAAAAAAAAATCATCTTCACTTAGTTCTCTATAATTTATCATTCTTGAACGGTCATTTTTTCAAATTTTCACTTCAAAATTATGGTAAGATATATATATGTTATTAATTTTCATCATTTTTTTCTCCTTCAAATTCCTTTTTTATTACACACTCCAAGTGGAGTACACATTTTAGTTTGCCTAATGGGTTTGGCGTGTATATTCGAGATGAGGAATGCTTTGCACCTGGCTGATGCGGCATTATTACCATTTAAATTTAATCAATCATTTTATACATGTCTCCATTATTACCATACACCGTGATCAGATAAAATTGGCATTGCAATTCAAACAATCCCAAGAATAGGAATATCTTATTCGTATTGATTGATGAAAACAATCATTATACCAATCAGAACAAAGTGCCTCAAATGGATTTTTTTATCCTTTCTTTTTCCAGTTCTATCTTCCTTGTATCTCAGAAAGTGTGACTTGATTTGCAGATAACCTCATCAGTTCATTTGATAATGTATTACTCTTCTGAGTGATGAATGCTGGATTTGTGGGCTTTGGCAAAGTTGCTGTCTCGTTTTTTAACATCGATAGAACGTCTTCAATGGTGGGACGATCCACTGGGTGGTTCTCAACGCATAAAAGTCCGATTTGAATGCATTTCTGCAGTTGTTCTATGATGCATGAGTCCTTTAGCATCGGATCCATGAGTTCAAGGGCACATTCTTTTCTCCACAGCTCCCATGCCTGCAAATATACATATATACTTCCTTACTTTACATAAATACTTGAACAAATTGATGATGAGTATTTAACAGAGAAACTCACATATTCCAAAATGCTTAGAAGCCCTTCGATTTCATGGAAGCTACTGTTTCTCCGGCCACTAACAATCTCAAGTACTAAAACACCAAAACTATAGACATCCGATTTCACTGAGAATATGCCTTGCATTGCATACTCTGGGGCCATGTAACCACTGTAAGACATGCAGCAAATTGTTAGTTAATAACACCATTCGATCAAAATAATAGTAGTACATTGGTGACTTAGTGCACCTGTCCATTGGGCTCCTCTCTTTAATGAGTGTCCCAGGTTCGATTCCCTTTGGGAACGAATTTAAGGGAGATATAAGGTGGTTTGGAGATATCTTGGAGTTTCTTGGGAACTTGTTGTACAAACAACTAATCTAACATCTAACATTTGTCCGATCAAAAAAAAAAAAAAAATTAGTAGTACATCAAATTTCCGAGTTTATGCATCACTTACTAAGTCCCAACGCGCCTATTAGTGTTGACCTAGCTAGCATCATCCTTAAAGATTCTTGCAAGACCAAAGTCAGAGATCTTTGGTCAATGTTTCATCGAGTAAAATGTTGTTTGGCTTCATGTCTCGATGAATTATCTTAAGACGGGAGTGCTTGTGGAGGTAAAGTAGTCCTTGAGCAGTTCCCTCGATGATGTTGAACCGTTTCTTCCAATCTAATTGCTCCCTCTTGGATGCATCTATTGTGCAGTATACAGATTCTCTCCTTGTTTCAGAGTGTCGATGCATGAAACTTGGGTGATGCCCAAACACAAACACAGAAAGAAAATTGAGCTAGACTGCATCATCGAATTAACTTCTGCACTTTTTTTTATTTTTTATTATTATTATTATTATTATTATTTAGCATCTTTGGTGGTTACCATGGACGAACAAAAAAACAAAGACCGTGAATTTCCTGAACATCAAGTTCACACAAGTCGACGACAAGTTATTGCTTGTCCTCTATTTAACGACTTGTTAACCTTCAACCTTTTCCACTCTTTAATTTGTAAAGTAATGCAATTAATTATAGTCTAGTAATTCTCAAGCTTTTATCAACATCCCTTTCATTCAAATCGATTTCAATCAATAAAAAAAAGTATGTTGAAATAAAATAAAAAAAGATATATAATTGGAGGTTAATCCGAAAGAGAATTGATGATGTAGATGAAGCTTTGTGAAGAATCTGCGTCATGGGACCCCACACAATGATTAATTGGAGGTTTGCTCTGTGATCATATAATGTTTAGGTATCATCTCGAAGAAGAAGAAGAAAAAGGATAAGGAAGCGTCGTATCGTCTCGCATTGGAACTCTGGTGGACATCATTAGATGGCCATTTGAGATATTTAGCAACATGTCAAAAATATTTTTGTAAGTTTTGACTCTTCTTTTCTTTCAAAGTTCATGACCACTAAATATGCATGAGTGAAATAAACAAATCATTTTCTCAAAGTTTTTGATCAGTCATTTTCTCAATTTATCGAGAGATCGTGCATTAATTTTCAATTTAAATATTTTAAAGTGTTAAATGTGTTAAAGTGAAATAAAATTGTTGGCAGTGCAATGTTCAAATGTAGTGCTCGATCGAGTTACCTAAGTTCAATTTAGCCTGAATTGACTCGATCGAGCCAAACACATCGTATTTACGGATTGAACAAGCAAAACCATGCTCGAACGAGTTGCATTGGGATCAATCAAAGCCCGAAGTGACTTGGTCGAGCCTCACAAATCGGCAAAAACAAGCATTCACAAACCAGCAAAAACAAGCATTCACGCATGTGATAAGACTCGACCAAATCTAGGGTTCACCAATCAAATTAAGGTTTATAATTATTTTTTAGCATTTGATTTCACTTTGATTAGTAATATTAGGCTTGATAAATTCAAAACTATAGAATATAATTATTAAAATTTCAAATTTTATTTATAAATATTTATTATAATTATATTATATTTATTTTTTTATAAAAGCGATATAAAATTAAAATTTGGTATAAAGTTAGAACACATAAATGAGTAGAAGATTAATGTCTTGGTAACCATGCGGATGAAATCCTCTGTCCCAAACTCAGTGTCCCAACCGTGTTCCAAAATTTAATTTTTATTAGTTTTATATTGTATTTTATAAAAATAAAAATACTATAACATACTAAATCATAATAGACATTTATAAGTAAAAAAATTAAAAATTTTAAAAATAATATACCCGAATTTTGAATTTTTTAACTGAAATTAAATGTTAAAAAATAATTATAAACTTAATTGGATGGGTGAACCCTTGAAAGTAATAATAAAATTAAAATAAATCATTATAAAAAAAAATTATAGAAAAAAAAGCTGTGTAAAACTAATAGAAACCAAGATTTGAGACACAAAATTAGGGATAGAGGATTTCAAGTCTTTACCATGAGCGGACAAAAAACAAAGACCGTGAATTTCGTGAACATCAAATCAACGACGTCGTTTCTAGAACATTGCATGGCGTGCTGTGGGAGTGGGAGTTCAGACTTCAGACTGTCGATGCATGAAATTTTCTCCCATTCCACAAGTTAGTGCTTGTCCTCTATTTAACCTTCAACCTTTTCCACTCTTTAATTTGTAAAGCAATGCAATTAATTATAGTCTAGTAATTCTCAAGCTTTTTTATCAATATCCCTTTCATTCAAATCGATTTCAATCAATAAAAAAAAGTATGTCGAAATAAAACAAAAAATATATCTTCTTTTTTCCTGATCAAATTAACAAATACATGGACCAGTACTAATAATCAAACCTGAGCAAATTGATGATAATATAAATAATTGAAGTGAGGTGGAATTTTTGTTACCACCTCATATTAAAACAACGTCGTTGTTCTTGACTCATATTTTAAATAATCCAAGTTTTCTACAATTGAATTTTACATTTTATTCAACATTTATTTTCCAATTTACTAGAAATCTCTCATAAAAAGAAAAGGAAAACGATATGATTGTAGAAAAATAAATCGAGAATGATGTTAATAATTATGCATTTGTTACAAGTTCTTCAGTCAGATAATGTTGAACTTGATTTAAGAAATTCATAATTGATGGATAATCCATTGCATGATAAATTCTAGAACTAAGAAGAAAATTATTTGTGATTATTTACCAATGATAAAATTCATCTTAAGTATATTTTTAATCATAAGTAAAATTCATCAGTGCTGGCTAGCTTATATTTAATACTCCATCTGTCCTACTTCATTAGTCTCACTTGTTGAATATATGCGAGATATATCTATATCTATATCTATCTATCTATCTATCTATCTATATATATCTATCTATCTATCTATATCTGTACTTATATAAAAGAGCCTTGAGTACTTAATGTAGATTGCATATTATACCCCTAATACATATTAAATAATTATGGTAATATCTAACAACAATTCTTTATTTAATTACAATAATAATTACCTAAATTATACTATATGGCCGTAGGTTTTTGAGATTTAATATCAATTCTTACCTTGCGCAATATTTATTTTATTACATCCTTGTTATTTATTAAAACAAAATTAAGGTAATAGTGCAATGTTATATACAATTTATGAAATTAAAAATTTTCCTAAAATCAATCTCTAGATCTACGCACCTAATTTTATTCTAAAAAAATTGACCCAATTTTAATACTATATTTTATAGATGGCAACTCTTTTATTAACTATCTTGAAAAAATCTCGTACTAACTTTTTGAATATTTATGCAACCAAGATGATTTTAAAATACTATTGCAATATAATGTACTCCCTTTGTACTTCATTTCTTGTCCTAAAATGCTGACGGAGTTTAATATATTTTGATGATATTTTAATATTTTTAATAGTATTTAAATGTTAAAATGTATGTGGAGCCTACGTCCCAATATAGTAATAGTATTAAGAAACGGAAGATGTAAGAAATATTATATTTATAAAAATTTCAATAACGTTTTTATTTTTTTTATTTTGTAGTGAGGAATCACTAAAATTCTTTGTCCATAGAAATAAGAATTTGTCAGCAAGAAGAAGAAAAAAACACGAGAGTGAAAGAGAGTGTACAATATAATTATTTATCATTCCAAAAATAAAATAATTTTGTTGTTCAAGAAAAAGACAGATTTTCGAAAAGCCAGTTATGAGAAATTATAAAAGAAAAAAATTAACTTAAGTCATTTGTTTTCATTTAAGTTTGATCACATAAACAATCTATTTCAACTTAATTCACATAAGTAAATACTTATAAAATTTTATAGTTAACTAATCGTTACTATTGAATCAAATGGACATGTGCTCAAAAGATCTTCACCACTTATTTGAGTAATTTTGTAATATAAATAAGAGTGTTTGTAATAAATAGACTTTTTTGACATAAATGATATATTTTTTTGGTACGAACTTTAAACTTATATTTCACCCAAAGGAAACAAAAAAAATGCACTCAGTTAACTAAAATAACTTAATAATAAATAATTAAAATAAAAAATATATTAAATTAAAATAAGGCAATCCTAAGAAAAATATATATACTTGAGCAACTTTATTTTACATTTTCTTTTTGTTGTTGCTAAAGTAAATTTAATATTGTGGAGAGTTGAGAGTTTTCATAGTTCATATATCTATAGGTTTATATATATACTTACCATCTATAAAAAAAATTTAAATCAAACTAAAACAATAAATAAGGTAAATACCATGCATACTTAAATTTATACATATATACCATATTTAAATGTGTTGGTCCCCAAAAATAAAGCACGAACTCTTAAGACTAGATGTATAGTGGTTCGGAGGTTACGCTCCTACGTCCACTCTTCCCACCACAACCCGGTGAGGAACTTCACTCAACTTGGGGTTTTAACTAGGTACCCCAAGAACCATGTGAGTTTATACGATAGACACTCACGAGCCTATGAGTTTATACGTTAGACACTCATGAGCCTTACAACCTTTACATACAAAGCACTCAAACTCAGTGTTTTTCCAACTAATGAGAAATCCTTTTACAATGAAGTACAATGTAGAAGGCTTGGATTTTTCTCTAGGGCTTATGGATAAATGAGATTGAGGCCCTAAGTTGTGAGCTAGAAGGTTGGATCGGAGATATTGAAGGTAGAGAAGGAAAGAGGTTTTTCGAAGTTGGAAGCGCCTTCTCTCTTCTCTTGTGCTCTTGATTTCACTTGATCTCTCTCTTATTATTATGTAGTTTGAACCTTCTATTTATAGGGAGGGAAAGCAAAACTATCCGTTGGAAAGATAGATTGCGTGCACCTCACTATGTCCAATCTGAATCAAATCTTTTACTTTATAGCACACAGTCCTAGGGGAGTAGTTGTTGACTTGTTAGAACCTAGGCCTGTGCATTCGGCGATTGGACGGCTCACCGTTCTTTTGAGCAATCAGAAGCGTACACGTGGACTAGCAGGCTGTCACTTCTTACCTGCTTGTCAGACGCTCTGGCTCAAGCTGGAAGCTCGAGCGGCTAAGGGTGGAGACGCTTTGCATGGTGAAAGCGAGCTCCTTCACGCTTTAAACTAAGCACGCTCTTCGAGCTTGTTCAGTCGCTCTGTTTAGAAGCACGCTCTGGCACTATAGGTGCTTTGACTTGGAAGCACGCTTTGGTTTTGACAGACGCTTTGACCTGAAGAGGCGCTCCGACCTTAAAAGGCGCTCTCTTTCTTGCGGCTTCCAATCCAGACGTTTTGGTCTTCTTTCAGATCGGCGCTCTCACTTGGACGCTCTAAAGTTACATTTCAATAAAGAGCTCCCTAACAAGTAAGCTCTTCTAATACATTAAGGGCCCGTTTGGTATCCATATACGTATAGGTATGAGTATCAAAATAGCCCATACCCATACCAGGTGTTTGGTATATCAGTATATGAAATCCAATTGATATCTTTGATATACCCACATCCTAACTTTTTATATTTTTCATATACCAAAATAAACACCGGTATCACTCAATTCCTAGATTTGTCCGCTCCCCTCCTCTGATTCGCAAACTCACCCGCGACTCACCCACCATCACGACGATCAGAGCTTCTTCCAGACCCCATTTCGCCGCCGCCGTCGGCTCCAGGGTGCCCCTCCCTTCGCTTTCTCCCTCCTCAATCGACGCTCTGAACCTTCTTCTCTCTGAACCCTCTCTCACCAACGACCGGAGCTTCTTCCGCCGCCGCCGCCGTCGGCTCCAGGTGCCCCTCCCTTCGCTTTCCCCCTCCTCAATCGGCGCTTTGAACCTTCTTCTCTCAACACCCTCTACCACCACCGTCCACAGCAGCCCCCCCCCCCCACCCCCCCCTTTTCTCTTTTATTCTAGTATTTCTTCAATATTTTCTTCTTGTTCATTTCAATTTCCACGGCAAATTGATTTTTTTTTTTTTGTGGACATGAAACTCAGAATTGTAGGGATTAATTGAATTTGTGATTTGTGATTATAGTTTGGTTTGATTTGCCCGACTTGGTTTGGTCTTCATTTATCAAAAATAATAATAATTGAGTTCTCGAAATAATTAAATTAACACTAATTTTGATAATTCTAATGAAATTATACAAATCCAGAAAAATTAGTAATCAGAAAAATATTTTTCATTATTTATATATAAGTTTAACACTAATTTTAATTTAGGTTTTGATATCTCACATCCGAACAATTCATACCAAACACAGATATCAAATATCAATTTTATACCCTTACCTGATATCTCATACCCATATCCCTATTTGATATCTGATATACTAGTATATGGATACCAAACATGCCCTAAACTTTACATTGTAACTTAAGAATTGGATCATCAAAGATAATAAAGGAAATATTCTATGTAAATTCGGGTTTTTGGAATCGAATCAAAACACATATTTTATTATCAACTTGATTCAAAGTTCCCCCTTACAATAATATCCTAACAAAATGTATAATATAACATTACATAATTGCCCTTAAATTTAAAATACTACAAGGATATAATAAGCAATCTACATTAAGTACTTAAGGCTCTTTTTATATAAGTATAGAACTTATATAAAAAGAGTCTTGAGTACTTAATGTAGATTGCCTATTATACCCCTAATACATATTAAATAATTATGGTAATACCTAACAACAATTCTTTATTTAATTACAATAATAATTACCTAAATTATACTATATGGCCGTAGGTTTTTGAGATTTAATATCAATTCTTACCTTGCGCAATATTTATTTTATTACATCCTTGTTATTTATTAAAACAAAATTAAGGTAATAGTGCAATGTTACAATTTATGAAATTAAAAATTCAAAATAAATTTTTTTCCTAAAATCAATCTCTAGATCTACGCACCTAATTTTTATCCTAAAAAAATTGACCCAATTTTAATACTATATTTTATAGATGGCAACTCTTTTATTAACTATCTTGAAAAAATCTCGTACTAACTTTTTGAATATTTATGCAACCAAGATGATTTTAAAATACTATTGCAATATAATGTACTCCCTTTGTACTTCATTTCTTGTCGTAAAATGCTGACGGAATTTAATATATTTTGATGATATTTTAATATTTTTAATAGTATTTAAATGTTAAAATGTATATAGAGCCTACATCCCAATATAGTATTAGTATTAAGAAACGGAGGATGTAAGAAATATTATATTTATAAAAATTTCAATAACGTTTTTATTTTTTTTATTTTGTAGTGAGGAATCACTAAAATTCTTTGTCCATACAAATAAGAATTTGTCAGCAAGAAGAAGAAAAAAACACGAGAGTGAAAGAGTGTGTACAATATAATTATTTATCATTCCAAAAAATGAAATAATTTTGTTGTTCAAGAAAAAGACAGATTTTCGAAAAGCCAGTTATGAGAAATTATAAAAGAAAAAAATTAACTTAAGTCATTTATTTTCATTTAAGTTTGATCACATAAACAATCTATTTCAACTTAATTCACATAAGTAAATACTTATAAAATTTTATAGTTAACTAATCGTTACTATTGAATCAAATGCACATGTGCTTAAAAGATCTTCACCACTTATTTGAGTAATTTTGTAATATAAATAAGAGTGTTTGTAATAAATAGACTTTTTTGACATAAATGATATTTTTTTTTGGTACGAACTTTAAACTTATATTTTACCCAAAGGAAACAAAAAAAATGCACTCAGTTAAATAAAATAACTTAATAATAAATAATTAAAATAAAAAATATATTAAATTAAAATAAGGCAATCCTAAGAAAAATATATATACTTCAGCAACTTTATTTTACATTTTCTTTTTGTTGTTGCTAAAGTAAATTTAATATTGTGGAGAGTTGAGAGTTTTCATAGTTCATATATCTATAGGTTTATATATATACTTACCATCTATAAAAAAAATTAAATCAAACTAAAACAATAAATAAGGTAAATACCTGCATACTTAAATTTATACATATATACCATATTTAAATGTATAATATAACATTACATAATTGCCCTTAAATTTAAAATACTACAAGGATATAATAGGCAATCTACATTAAGTACTCAAGGCTCTTTTTATAATCTACATTAAGTACTCAAGGCTCTTTTTATATAAGTATAGATGAGAAAATGTTAGAAAAACTTATAATTTTAAAGTTCCGAAACATTTGTTCTCTTGCAAAATGCTAAGATCAAACATACATATTGCATCACGCACAATTAAATTTAAAACTTGAAGATTAGATAGCTCATTAATAAATTTAGAAAATACTATACATGTAGTAAATTGATTGTAGTACACTATTAATTTTTTTTAAGAAAAAAACTCTATATTTCAAAGTAATTTTATTATGAAAAAAACTCTATATTTCAAAGTAATTTTATTATCATTCAATATATATATATATATATATATATTTTGATCAGGCAAATACAATACACACACGCACCCGAGGTGACTCGAACCTCCCGACCTTTTGGTTGGAGGGGAAGCGTCTTACTAACTGAGCTGTGCTTCGTTGTATTATCATTCAATATAATATGTCGTACATTATTATTCTAATTTTTCTTATAAGCTTGATCGGTGTACAACCCGTGCATCGCACGGGAGCAATACTAGTTAAATTATTAAAATGACAATTTGACTATATGAATATGAGTATATGACACATAATCACATTTGAAATACAATTTGAAATTTTGAATGGATGAAAATTTTAACAATTTTGTAGTAGTTTTCATCATTTTAGCTTATTCAAATCTGAATTATAAATTAATATTGAAAATGTATTTAATTTTACAAATATAAATTTTTTATCAAAGAAAGTATAATATCATAATTAAATGCTACATGAAATGTGTAATACTAAAACATGAAATGCAAATATTTCAAAAAAAAAAAACAAAAAAAAAAAACGGTTCCAGTTCCGATTAAAAACTAGAATCGGGAACCGCCGGTTCCCGGTTCCTAGACGGAGGAACATAATCCGGACCGACGGTTCCTCCAGTTCTTCGGCCGGTTCCGAACTGGTGGTTCCGGTTTCATAACCGCCGGTTCCAGTTTAAAACCGGCCGGTTCCATCCGGTGCCGATTCCTTTGGGCACCTCTACTTTTAACTATGTCAAGATAAATAGAAAAGATTTCATCACTCTTTATTTCACTACCAACCACTTTTAGCCACTTTTTCTCAAAACACGTGCTATTTAATTTGCAGACCTCACTAATTTGAGGGATTGAGGGAATTTTATTATATATAAGTATTATATTTTAAAATGATTTAATGTATATTTTATTATTTTAGTATTTTGAGTTAAAATAAATCTCATATACTAATATAATTATACATTTATATTTAGTTAAAATAATTTATTTTATATTTAACAATATAGTATTAGTCTATATTGATTTATACTATAATAGTACTAACTTTCATAATATTTATTTAAATATAATATAAAATTCTATATTTTAAATACATATCATGCCATTCAAAATATTATTATAGGTATTTGAATGAGTTGTTTCATTTTAAATAACTTGATCTAAACTAGAGATTTAAAAATCGTAGACCATCGCAGACTAAGTTGTTTGAAAATTTGATCTATCAAAGGTCATTCTCGTTAAACGTCTTTGTTTAAAAATTCAATGAAAAAAGTGTTAGTGGAAAAAAGAGTGCATGTTTAACTAAAACAAAGAGATACATTTTAGAGTGAACTAGAAATATGCCTTCTAAGAGCATAAAAAAACAAATTCTACCCAAAATATAAGAATACACAAAATATGCCCAATTTTGTAGAAATGGGACTAAAATGCCCCTCAACCTCAAACTTAGTTTTTCCCCCAATTTCTCCCCATTTTCTTTCCCCTCCCCATTTCTCTCCCTCGTTGCACGAGATACACCAGACCCTTTATTTCAAAAATTCTCCCCTCTCATTCTCATCTCTCTTCTCTCACGAATCCTAGAACTTTCCGGCGCCGTCGCCCTTCAAACTGTCCCGCCGTCAACCGTTTCTCACCACTGCAACGCGCTTCTCCTAGCCCGTTTCTGTCATGGCTGGTGGGAGTAAAGAGAGGAAGAGAGCACGAATTGGCACCGGTGTTTCAACGGGCTAGGTTTCGACACAGAGACGACGACAATGCTTGCAAACTGGCGATTGCAAAACGTTGCCTTCCTTACTCTCTCTCTCTCTCTCTCTTCAGATCTGGGTTTCTTTTAATAGATCTAGGGTTTTTTTTTTTGCCAAATCTGAATGTTTGTGGTACAATCGACCACTGGGCTTTGTACTTCTCGAAAAGATGAAGAGATGAAGGGGTGACTCGCTCATTTTGGTGAAGAAATGAGGGAGAAACACGCCGGAGAAGATGACTAAGTTGTGTTGGTAAGAATGACACGCCGGAGAAGATGACTGAGTCGAGTTGGTAAGAATTTATCAAATTCTTACTGTCTATGAAACGTTCGGTATGAATGTTGTTTGTTCTTACCTTTCTGTAGATGATTTGGTAAGAAAATTGATAATTGGTAAGAATCTGACATTTCACAAATTCTTATGATGTTGTCGGTCAGAATATGTCTAATTTTGACATTAGATAAAGAGTTTGGTTAGAAAATGTTAATTTCTTACCACTATGATTACATTTTGGGATAATTTTCTTACCTGCCATGTTTGTAAATTGTGTGCAAGGTTGATTGGAAGTACGAAGAACTTCATTTGCTCCATAAGCCGGATATAGTAAGAATTTGAATATTTTATCTTAAGAATATTGTTTGGTTAGAACTATAATATTTATTTTTATATTCCGGTTCATAAGATTTTGTATTATAGTAGGAATCTTAGCATTTCCTACCTTTTGCATATTCTGTTGTTTGAGGATTCTTATCTTAAGAATGTTGTTTGGTATAAATTATTTTTTTCTAATGGTCTACTTGATAAGATTTAGGGAATTTATTTGTTTGATGCATGATTTACTAGTTAGAATTTATTCACATGATAAGAATTTGAACATTTCTTATCTTAAGAATACTGTATGGTTAGAACTATAATAAGATTTTTTTATATTCTGGTTGATAAGAATTTGCGATTATGATAAGAATCAGAACATTTCTTACTTCATTAGATTAAATTGGTAAGAATTTGTGAATACCTTCTGCATATTATGTTGTTGGAATTACATAACTTCTTACTTTCTGTAACGCAATTCTTACTTATTTGCGAAAAATCTTTCTTTGATCTGTAGGACCTTCATGATAGGCTCCGGACATACGAAAATGAAAAAGAAATGGTTTATTGGAAACCCCTCCAAAACGATCCAGCTGGCGAACTTTTCACCTTCATGTTGGACCCAAGAAGAACCAAAGATTGTGATGATGAAGAAGAAGAAGCCCGCGTGAATGCTCCTGTTGCAAACGCTACAACAATGGTCCCCACATCAATCTCGATGATATTGCCAAACAATTGAAAAATGTTCGGGAAGGGGTGGATTTTTAGAATTAATGTTCTGTATATGTGTTCATGGGCCCCAAAAACGTACACTTTGCGTTTTTTTTGTTTTTTTTCCGTGGGGTATATGTATCTATGGAACATACTATGATAAGTTATTTTGGTCAGAACTGTCTCAATTCTTATCAACTGTAGGTAAGAATTGTCAAACGTATGTACAATAATACATTGTAAGCAAAATGAAAGGCAACAATCTTGAAAATTTTCACACACGAAAATTACACACACAAATTACAAAGCAAATGAAAGACCATAATGTCATCGCAAACTTCACACACGAAAATTACAAAGCTAACTCAGAGCACTAATCTTAAAAATTTTCAAAGCCAATAAACATAGCAACAACATCCAAATTTTCAAATGACCACATATTCAAAAAAAAAAAAAAATACAGTAAGAAAAATTACTATAGAAATGGATAGTTTTCTATAACTTATAGTAAGAAATTATGTATTTCTTATCATGGTCCAACCAAGGTAAGAAATAAAAATATTACAGTAAGAAAAATAAAAATACTGTTATAAGAACTAAGTATACTAGCTAATTTCTTACAAACTACATACGCATTTATTACTACGCAATGAATGCCACCACCGTGTAACTCACGAATCCGCGACTCATTCATCTTCTCCGGCATGTTTCTCCCTCATATCTCTACCAAAATGAGCGCACTTCCAATCAACCTTGCACACAAAGTTAATTTGTTAGTTAGAAAATGTTGGGAACCCTTGCAGTTTGGTTTTGATGATGTTTTTTGAAACCACACTTAGTATGATTTTATACTTTAATAGGTTGATTAGGTAGACCTGTCTTGTTGGCAAAGGTCAATTCTTTATCTAGCTCTAGAGGTTGAATATTGTAAAGAGCAGATCTTGTTATAGAGATCCTGAGAAAAGCAAGAAACTGAAGCTGTTAAATAGAATCAGCCTCTGCAGTATAGAAGAGCTTAGAACTTTAATTTGTATCTCGTTATATTCTCTGTCAAATCATTGTATTATCTGTTGTAGTTACCTTGATCTGATATATAATATAATGTGACTTTTTTTTAAAGACAAAATCTCTTTGTCTCTTGCTCTGCTAATCTATACTTTTAATGCTTCACTTTATACATCCAACAGAAAATTATTACCAAGTTAATTAGTTAGAAATTTCAATTTCTTACCAAATTTGTTGGTATTTCTTACTAAATTTGTACACCAACAATAGAATTAAATTGAGTTTTAAGACACACAAATCATAAAAAGGGAGCAAACACACAAATCAAATTTATTAAGCCTAGTAGAAGAATTCGAGTTGCAAATTGCAGCTTTCATACATATGAAAAATATGAACAAATAAGAAAAAAAAATAAAATTCTTACAACAACAAACTTCCAACATCAAACTTAAATTCCAACAGCATCATCTAACAAATTCTTACATCAAACTTAAATATAAGAATGAAATAATTTTCTATCGAACGTAAGAATAAAACTATTTTCTTACCAAACATTTTAGAGACGAATAAATTCTTACCAACTCGACTGGTTCATCTTCTCCGGCTGCGACTATTTCATCTTCTCCGGCGTGTCTCTCCCTCATTTCTCCACCAAAATGTGCGATCCACCCTTCATCTCTTCGTCTTTCCGAGGAGAACAAAGCCCAATGGTCGATTGTACCACAAACATTCATATTCAGCCCTGGAAAAAAAACCCTAGATCTACAAAAAGAAACCTGACTCTGAAAAAAGAGAGAGAAGGGAGAGAGAGGAAGGGAGGCTGCTGCGGCGGCGATATGCGCGTTGCTGGTGGCCACGGGGAGGACGTGGATGTTGAGGCGGCAATGAGATGTGGCTGCTGTTGCTGCTAAGATCCGGAGACGGAGGGGAAATAGAGTCCCTTGTTCTATGATGCATGAGTCCCTTAACATTGGATCCATGAGTTGCAGTGCACAATCCTTTCTCCACAGCTCCCATGCCTGCAAATATACATATATACTTCCTTACTTTACATAAATACTTGAACAAACCGATGATGAGTAGTATTTAATAAACTCACATATTCCACAATGCTTAGAGGCCCTTCGATTTCATGGAAGCTACTGTTTCTCCGACCACTAACAATCTCAAGAACTAAAACACCAAAACTATAGACATCCGATTTCACTGAGAATATGCCTTGCATTGCATACTCTGGGGCCATGTAGCCACTATGAGACACAACACCAATTGTTAGTTAATAAAACCATTCAAAATAATACTAGTATATGAAGGTCTAAATTTTCTGAGTTATGTATCACTTACTAAGTCCCAACGCGTCTATTTGTGTTGACCTCACTAGCATCATCTTTAAAGATTCTTGCAAGACCGAAGTCAGAGATCTTTGGAGTCAAGTTTTCATCGAGGAAAATGTTGTTTGGCTTCATGTCTCGATGAATTATCTTAAGACGGGAGTGCTTGTGGAGGTAAAGTAGTCCTTGAGCAGTTCCCTCGATGATGTTGAACCGTTTCTTCCAATCTAATTGCTCCCTCTTGGATGGATCTGTTGTGCAATATACATATCATTAGAGGCATAAGTTGTTTAATGTATGATGTGGAAAATGATGATTGTCATTGATACACTTACCAAAGAGAATGCAATCAAGACTTTTGTTAGGCATGTAGTCATATAGAATCATTTTCTCATCTTTGTGAATGCAGAAGCCAAGAAGCTTAACAAGGTTCACATGCTGCAATTCAGAGATGAGTATCAGCTCGTTTTTGAACTCGATCAGTCCTTGCCCGGACTGTCGGGAGAGAAGCTTCACTGCTATATCTTGCCCTTCTGCTGTTCTACCCTGTAAATGATAGGCAGAGAAACATTAGCTGAGTAAATAAGATCATTCAGATTAACAAATACACAAAAGTAAAGAAACATTATTAAAGCAGTGGGTAGTGAGTGATTTGACCTTATAAACCTTCCTAGCGAACCGGTATACACATTATTATACTAGTCAATCTTACCCTATTTGGTAACCGGTATACACATGACATGAGAAGTAAAAAGATAAAAAAGGGAAAAAAAATCCTTCGAACTTCTCTGTCTGCTATGATTTTCCTTTGGCTTTCTGCTTCAAAATATTATGTTGGAGTATTGTATTCTTATTGGAAAACTGAAAATCTGTCAATACTTAATTTTTCTTTGAAAAAAGGCATCAATAATTTGTTGTGAACACATTATTGGTATTGAAATTTCATTATCTTTGACAGACTAAAATATGAATATTTCAGTATATATAAGCACCAAATTGAAGAGAACTTCTTCAAAGCCGACGCAAAGAACGATTGAATATATTTGGAAAGTGACTTTGAAACAATTATAGTGATGTCTCTGTTTGTTAATGGTTTTAGAATTATTCATGTCCATACTAGAGATTAAGTTTATGAATATACAAAAATAGAAGTCGAAAGTGTGGCAGATGTTGGAGTAATGACATTTGATATATACCGAAAAAAAGTGAGGATGGAGAGATGGTGATTGTATTGACTCATAAATTCATGAGAGTACGATTTACAATATAATGAGGATGAAAAATTATGAGAGAAAATTTGCACTGGAGAATTGGAAATACTGACAAAGAGGATATAGTAGTATCTATAAAAAGCATATATATGTTGACATCAATGAACAAACAAATATGGTGATTCCTTTGGTTTCAGAAAGAGTAGAGATTGAAATATTTTCCTATTAACACAAATTAAGGGATGCAAAATTTAATTTGTGCTCTTTACATGTGGGTTTCTTTGATGCCTAGATGTAAGAATACCATGCAAATATAAATACTTGACAGTTTATTATCAAAACTCAGATCTAGGAAACATGATTACAGAAAAATATTATACTCCATCTATCCCATCGAAATGACCTGGTTTCTTGAATATATGTGAGGTATAAAATATAAAAACAAGGCTATTTCGACGGGACGGAGGGAGTATCTACCACCCATACAATTTCTGAATAGCATTGTTCTATCTTCCATCACAACTTCAATTTTGCTTTTGCTCTAAATGATTTTAATGAAATGATATAACTTTTCTACTTTCTTTGAGTAGTAAACCAAAAGTATAAGCAGAGAAACATTAGTTGAGTAAAGAAGATTACTCCAGTTTATTAATGAAGTGAGTAGTGATTTGACCTTATAAACAGGGCCAAAGCCACCCTCTCCCAGTTTATTGTTCGAGGAGAAGTTGGCTGTAGTGGAGAGGATGGAAGCATAACTGAAAATCTTAAGATGATGAGGATTTCCTCCTCTATTTTCGCTCGTAATTCCCTTCCTGTCCCTCTAGTGTCAGCAGATCATGTAATTCCTCCTCCCTTTTCTCTGATGACCATCAAAACACAAGATAAGAAGGGAGATGCATACATACAAATTCATCAAAGTCTCAAATGTATAATGAAAATGAAAAAGTTCCTCACCTTTACGATTTCTTATAATGAAATAAGCAAGTCCCAACATAAGCAGCAGCAACACCGCACCCACTACACCAAGGATTATTCCTATTCTATTCTTCTTTTCTGCCAGACAGTTCAAAATTTGATTTCTTTTTCCAGTTCTATCTTCCTTGTATCTCAGAAAGAGTGACTTGATTTGCAGATAACCTCAGCTCATTTGATGAGGTATTACTCTTTTGAGTCTTCTCTACTTGTTGAAACACACTGTTTCTTGTGATGAATGCTGGATTTGAGGGCATCGGCAAAGTTACTGTCTCATTTTTTAGCATCAACAAAACATCTTCAATGGTGGGTCGATCCACTGCTTGATTCTCAACGCATAAAAGCCCGATTTGAATGCACTTCTGCACTTGTTCTATGATGCATGAATCCCTCAACGTTGGATCCATGAGCTGTAGTGCACAATCTTTTCCCCACAGCTCCCACGCCTGCAAATATACATATATACTTCCTTACTTTACATAAATACTTCAACAAATTGATGATGAGTATGTAACAAAAACTCACATATTCCACAATGCTTAGAGGCCCTTCGATTTCATGGAAGCTACTGTTTTTCCGACCACTAACAATCTCAAGAACTAAAACTCCGAAACTATAGACATCCGATTTCACTGAGAATATGCCTTGCATTGCATACTCTGGGGCCATGTAACCACTGTGAGTCATGCAACAAATTGTTAGTTAATAAAACCATTCAAAACAATGGTAGTGTATGAAGGTTCAAATTTCCGAGTTTATGTATAACTTACTAAGTCCCAACGCGCCTATTTGTGTTGACCTCGCTAGCATCATCCTTAAAGATTCGTGCAAGACCAAAGTCAGAGATCTTCGGAGTCATGTTTTCATCGAGTAAAATGTTGTTTGGTTTCATGTCTCGATGAATTATCTTTAGACGGGAGTGCTTGTGGAGGTACAGCAGTCCTTGAGCAGTTCCCTCGATGATGTTGAACCGTTTCTTCCAATCTAATTGCTCCCTCTTGGATGGATCTGTTGTGCAGTATACATATCATACGAGGCAAAAGTTGTTTAATATGATATGGAAAATGATGATTGATACACTTACCAAAGAGAAAGCAATCGAGGCTTTTGTTAGGCATGTAGTCATATACAATCATTTTCTCATCCTTATGAATGCAAAAGCCAAGAAGTTTAACAAGGTTGACATGCTGCAGTTCAGAAATGAGTATCAGCTCATTTTTGAACTCGATCAGTCCTTGTCCCGACTGTCGGGAAAGAAGCTTCACTGCTATATCTTGCCCTTCTGCTGTTCTACCCTGTAAATGATAATAGGCAGAGAAACATTAGCTGAGTAAAGAAGATTACTCCAATAAGGAGACAATACTAATGCAGTGAGTAGTGAAATTACCTTATAAACCGGGCCGAAGCCACCCTCTCCTAGTTTATTGGTAGAGGAGAAGTTGGCTGTAGCAGAGAGGATGGAAGCATAACTGAATATCTTAAGATGATGAGAATTTCCTCCTCTATTTTCGAGCTCGTAATTCCCTTCTTGCCCCTCTAGTGTCAGCAGATCATGTAATTCCTCCTCCCTTTTCTCTGATGAGCATCAAAACACAGCATAAGAAGGGAGATGCATACAAATTCATCAAGTCTCAATGTAATGAAAATGAAAAGTTCTCACCCTTCCGATTTCGCATGATGAAGTAAGCAAGTCCCAAGATAAGCAGCAGCACCACAGTACCCACTACACCAAGGATTATTCCTATTCTATTCTTCTTTTCTGCCACACAGTTCAAATATTAGCTCACTAAGCTACATCTCATTCAATATAGAATAATGTCTCACTTCGTGTATTCATGATCATGCGAGGTATAAAATAATAAAATAGAACATTATAAAAAGCACACCTTTTTGTGAAGATTGCAAAACAAATTTGGTGGGCAATGAGCCTACATTATCCTGTTCCCACACTAAATCCTTCCCAATCCAGTAGCTGCAGCCGGAGTCTAAGTTCGTATAGCCGGCGCACTCGCAGTTACTCCATCTCCAGCAGGCTTCCCTGCAGTCACTCAGGCTAAGATTCGAACCGCCGTCGTAAGTCGACGTCGCAGGCGTACCATTGGCATGCCTGAAGATCCCAGATCTTTCATCAAAGGTCTGAAACCGATTCCTACACTTAGGTTGTTCCCACAACTGGCATCCTCTGCTATTACTTGATCCCCCACTGTTATACCCATAGCAAAGGCTAGCCATAGCCATGTTAATTCCCCTATCGTCGATGGTCGCTATGTCCCCTGTCGAGCTCAGTCTCCATCCCGAATTAACCTTCCGGTTTTCCGGCGTCTTTCCGGCTACCGGAATCACTGAGAACATGAAGTATTCCCCTTCACTGGTTAAGTTGTAGTTGAAATTGAAGGGATCAGGGTCAAACAGGAAATTCTCGAAACTTTTAACATTCCCTAAATCCTCATCGTAGTAATCCTTGAGCTGCCCGCTCTTCCAGTACGGCACTCCTCTCCGTCGGATTACCAGTTCGCCGGAAGTGGGGTCCCATTCGAGAGTGAAAGCGCCGGAGGCAGGGTTAATGGGGGAGAGCCATGAGGAGATGTTGTTGTTGACGCCCAGCTTCATTTCTGAGAGAAGGGTATCGGTAGGGTGATCGAAGCTTTGCCATAGGATTTGATTATTATTACCGATTGAGCTTCGGATTACGAAATTGCCGGTGTCGGAGAGTGTGGCTGTGACGTTAGTTGGCTGTGAGGCGCCGGCGAAGAGCTGGATCGGATCGCCGCCGTCTCGGCGAGTGATGGTGAGGTCCCCTCTGGCGCCTAGGGTTAGTGATGGGGTGGAATTATTGGGGATAGGTTCGTCCCTGTTGCCGATCCAGACTGCTGGGATTTTGAAGAGTATAGCAATGAAAGTGGCGTTTGTGTCTTCAACGGTGTAGAATCGCAAGGTGAAGAGGCCGTTGGGGGAATCGAGTTGAGACGACGAGTTCAGACTCTCTCCTTGTTTCAGAGTGTCGATGCATGAAACTTTCGTGATTCCCAAACACAGCAGCCGCAGGCAAATCCGGAAGAAAATTGATGAGGTAGAAGAAGGTTTGTGAATCTGCGTCATGGGGCTTTGCATATAGATTGGCATTTCGGTTTGTGATCATCGTGAGGAAGAAAAGAAGAAGAGAGGAAGCGTCTAGCGTTGGTACTCTGGGGACTTTGTGAACATCAATAGCCTGCCATTTGAGATTTTTAGGAACGAACAAGTCAAAAGATCTATACTATACTAATATATAAAACAGTCTTGTTTTACAAAATGTACATCGCCTATAATATCTTATAATATATTTTAAATTAAGAGTAATAATGTAATGTGATATATATTACGGTATTAGTTAGTTTAGTTAATTAATATTTATTTAGTTGACCTAATTTTAAAATCTACGCTACATATATACATGATTCAAAATCCCATGCTCTGTCGTTCTTTCTCTGCCGTTACTTCAACGCCTTCGCCACTGCCGGCGGCAATCGCGTACCTACTCTCTCTCAGATTACTTCCGATTCATGAAGAGATCGAAATTAATTGTGTTGGTTATTCGAAATTAATTGTGTTGGCTATTTTGTTACAGGTGACTGTGGAGTGGACTAATTTTCTAACTGATTAACGATGAACACGCATAAGTTTTCATTATTATTACCCTTTTCGTTTTTATTTCTTTTTCTCCTTCCGCATCTATCCTTTAAAGTTGGTTTGATTTTCTGTATTTTTTTTTAATTGGGTAAGCTTAATTGGTGTTTTGGGATACATTGTACCATCTAATTCATTGAGTAGTTGTGAGTTCATTTGGCAGAAGAAATTGCGGATGAGTATGAGAAGATTAGAAGAAATATCATAATCATGTGAATTTTAGAATTTATCTTCTCTCTCATTCACAATTGCAGAAACTGCAGTATGTCATTCATGGTGGCATCTCAAGTCTCAGTTATGGTAAAAAAAAAAATGTTAGTTTGCTGCAAATATTTTGTATTTGTTTTTTTTAAACTGTTTTGTTTCAACTACTTTCATCTATTTGTTGGTTTTTGGCTTTTCTTGAAATTTAATATTCATGAACAAAACATGCTGAGAATGTGTTGTTTTGCTTTGATTTCATGCATGCATAGTGTTCTTCTCATATCACAATTGAATTTTAAAGTACAAAAGACTATGAACATAAGAAATTTGAATTAAGATTAGGCAAGGCATAAAAATCAATGTTTTAAAACCCGGACCGGACCGGGCGGTTCAACCGGTTGAACCGGGAACCGGGCATAGTGCCGGTTTCCGGGTTTTCCCGGTTTTTCCCGGTTTTGGCCGGGTCAACCCCGGGTCAACCCCGGTTCGACCGGTTGAACCGGGAACCGGAGGCCTCGCCGGGTCGACCTCCGGGCCGGGTTTTAAAACATTGATAAAAATAGCTTCAAGAACTGAAATAGTTGTAATGAATAGTGTTTCAAGTTTTCATAGTTTATGGTTTAAATTTGAATCTAGATATATCAATTATATTCTTTATTTTGAAAATATCATCTCTTTATGTTTAATTTGCATTATTCTTTCTATTTGACAGGTTGAAAAAAGGACTTGAACAAGGGACATAGATTTCACAAAATCAAAATCCAGATCGTTCACCAATAAACAACAAGTATTGGAAATAGGTATGAAATTTATGTAATAATTAATATATTAATGGAGATCCAACTATTTAAGAAGAAGGAAAAGAAAGCGACAATCACATAATTCCACAAAAGATGTAGGCTTTGTATGTGATAATCAATAGTTTTTGACAAATAAAAAATAAAGACGAAAATACATCCTTGCATGAAACTAATAGATATCCCAGTATAATTGCAACATATTCCAAAGCTGTGAGGGATCAAAAAACATATCTTGCTTCGTCCGATAATTCTATGGTGAAAACTTATTTGTTTTGATCATGGCTCTGATATATTACTTCCATGAATTTAGAAGTTGAGCCACCTCTGTATATATATATAGACTTGTTAAAACAGACAAAAAGTTCAAAACTATATCATATTTAGTTATAAGATTCTAAACAATAATGTCAAAAATATGATTAAAATCCGCGGCACACTGCTGTGCTGATAGGGAACCTTTCCGCAGCCAAAATCCTGGTCCACATGCTTCATCCTTCGCTTAACTCATGACTCCAGGTTTTCCCTTCACTTAGCAGCTGAAGTAGGTTACAGAGATGATCTCCCCATCAATTTCTGGTCAAAGTGGCATCCAACATCTACTTCTTTTGAATATCTATATATTACTTTTAGAAATATATGATTATCAGAATATTTAATAATTTTATTAGTTTTGAAATTTATTATAAATATTTTTTTTAGGTATAGAGTATTAGTCTTCATTCTTGAATTTATACGAATAAGCTTAATGAAGGTTGCACAAAGTATAACTTCTTCTAAATTTATAAATTCCTCACATATGGTTTTCCCTTAAGTTTGAAATTTTGATCGTAGTTTCCACAAAGTTTCAAAAGGAGTAGAGTGATGTGGTATCTACATTAGTTATAGCAAAACCATTAGTGTTACTTGATGTATTCCGTCTAAATTCTAAATATATAGTCATATCCAACAAAGCCATCATCCACCATAAGAATGCATAAACTTAGACAAACTTACCAAAATCAATTAGTCCATCGGTAAAGGGGGGAAAATATTCACCTTGTACGATCGGTTCTTAACATTGTAAGCTATTTTGATTTCTGTTTTTATTATTAGGAGGATAGATAGGCACGTGATTTAGTGGACTTCGGCACAAGCCAATTTTTAGCTACATTGTGACAATTACTATCTCAACATTAATTGCAGATTTCATGTTCCAATTATAACATAATATAAAAAAAAGTTGGTGCATTAAGACAAATATTGTGGGATAAAACATCCGGTCTGCATATTTTGCGAAGTAGTTAAATATTTCAAGCGTAGGATGATGGTGAGCGGAAATAGCGCACTATTTGTTTCCGGATAATCTAGACTACTTCTTATCAAGGGTGTAGTAGATCCAGCCATTACTATCAAAGCTATTAGACATCATTGGTATTGGACTTATGATTTGTTTCTATGCAGTGAAGCTGATGTGTTGGAAACTTTTATCCAATATTAATGATGAGGTTGAACTTTATTGTTTATGTTCGCATATATGTTCTAACCGAGTTTGTACTACTACATTCAGATATCATTTAAATAAATAATTATATCAAACACGAATCAAGAAAATTTTCAGTATAACTCTACAACTTTTTTCCGCTGCCAAAATTCAAGCCTAAGGTGTCAAATGTGAAATATTTAATTATTGGGGTAAATTTTTTATATTCAAATTTAAAAGTAATTAAGAATAATCTCTTATAAACATTTCATTATGATTATAACTTTTAATTTATTATTTTTAAATTATACATATTAAGAAAAAATGTCACTGTGTGGCGGATTGTGGCCAAATATCATATCATTATTGTTAATTCAAGGCTTTTTCTTGAGCCAGTTTTTTTTTATACATATATATTTTTTTTGATAAAATCATACACATGTAAAAGCAATAACTTCAACGTTTTTTATTTTTCGAATGGTAAAATCATATACATATAAAAGCAATAGCTTTAACGTGCAATGCACGTTTCACATGCTAGTTCTTCTAAGTTTTGACTCCTCATTTATTTCAAGTTTCTGCAAACCGATGTTATATGGTTTTTACGAAAAAAAGAAAAGAAAAAGATATGCTTCCTAAATTTTGTTTTGGTGCAAAAAGAAACTTTAACGTTTATCTTTAAGAATAATTTGTCCCTCCCAACTAACCGTCTTCAAATACCTATCCATTTTTTTTTTTAAATTTCTGTTTTCCTATTTAATTTTTGTGGGTCCCACAATCAAATGAGTGAGAAATAGGAACGATATGTTATTTTCAATCTCTCAATCATTCTAGCATCGGGAGAAGCGATCAAACGGCGTGTCTATGCTGAGAGGCGTGACGAATTTCATGTGGATGACGGAGCAAGCTAAATAAAATATGAATCTGTACATAATCGTCAATGCAAATAGATTTAATTAGAGAATTTAATATAATTTAAATTCTAAAAATTTAAATTATCATAACTTGCTCGTTTGTTTTCCGTTTTTTATAATTTATATACCAAATAAAAGGTCTTGATACGATCTTTAATTTAAGATCAGACATCAATATATTTTTATGCATCTATGATGATGCTCTAGTTTTAAAATATACCTAAATACATAAACCACATTACATCCCTAAACACAATACACTTTACCTCTCTAACACTCCCTTCTTAATTCTCGTGCAAAAAGCAAACGCGTCAACTGCCTCAGGACGGAAGGAGTACAAAATATAACCAAAAAAGTGCACTTTAACTTTTTGATGATATATAAAATTTTGAGAAATGCACTTAATTCAAAAAAATATATAACAAAAAAAACATAAGATATTCTTATGTATATTGATCATTATATGGAATATAATACTACCTCCGTCCCGTTCAAGATGTTACAATTTTTGAATAGATGTGAATAAAGTATAAATAACGTCTTGAATGGGACATAGATAGTATTATGCTCCAGCCAGGTGCAAAGCATTCCTCACCCTTGAATAGGCAAAACTAGAATGTAACATATTATCCACTTGAAGTGTGTTATATTTTGAAAAAAGGAACTCGAAGGAGAAAAAAAGATGATGAAAAATTCAAAAAAGCATTATCATAATTTTGAAGTGATAATGTGAGAAAGGACCGTTTAAGGATGAGAAATTATATAGAACAAGTGAAGATGATTTGTTTTTTGTTTCACTCATTTTCCATCCATCAATCAAGAGCAATCTTAGCGGTCTCTTTGCATGAACTTTCAAAGAAAAGAAGAGTCAAAACATAGAAAAATCTTTTGAGTTATTGCTAAAAATCTCAAATGGCAGGCTAATGATGTTCACAAATTAAGTCCCCAGAGTTCTCAAATGGCAGGCTAATGACAACAATTAAAATGTCCATTTTGAGGATAAGAAATCAAATTTTGCCCAACATATAACAAAACACAAATTTTGTCCAATTTTTCAAATTTCTTTCAATTATATCCTTACTTTTGTCTTTTTCCACTCTCTCTCTTCCATTCTCTCTTCTGATACAATTTGTCTCTCTCTTACCTCTTATTCCAATTTTCGTTCAGTTACTTATATTTTATTTTTATATTTTTACTGTGAAAAGCTACAAATTAATTTGATAGTTCAACCAAATAACTTGATAAGAAATTGACAATTTCTTACTTTCTCCAGCTCGCTTGAATTGATAATTTCTTACTTCTCTTTACTGTAATGATTTACGAATTATCTTTGATTACAAATAATTTGGTCATAAAAATTTCAATTTTTTACCTTCTCCAACTCGTAGACTTGGTAAAAAAAATTATCACAAAAAGAACACGAACAATCAGAAAGACACATGAACAACCAAGTAGTAGAAGGTTAGAAAAAAAATGTATTTAATTATACAGGAAATCACACACATCGGTAAGAAATACATCTCATGTCTTATCACTTAATCATTTAAAACACTATTATTAGTTTCGAAAATGATAATAAATTACAAGTGTTGGTAAGAAATTGTTAGTTTTCTTACCAAGAAATCGCAAAAAAAAAAAAAAAAAAAAAAAAAAAAAAATCTGCAGATTGTTAAGAAATTGACATCTTCTCGTCTTTCTCATCTCATAGTCGTCGTCATCCAAATACTACAATAAGAAATGATGCAATTCTTACATAACTTGAAAAAATATACTACCTCCGTCATCCATTTACTGACCCTGTTGACTTTTTAGACGATTTTAGAGTTTTGTGATGATGAATTTTAAATTGAATTTTTTTAGATTAGTTTTTTTACACGATACAACAACACTTGTAGTACCTTGTAAAAAAAACTAAACTCCAAAAATTTGATTTTAAATCCATCATCACAAAGCTTCAAAATTATCTAAAAAGTCAACATGGTCAGTAAATGGAGGACGGAGTGAGTAAAAAAAATTCATACCAAGCTAGAAGCAAGAAATTGATTAATTTGGTAAGAAATTTCTTATCAAGCTAGAAGCAAGAAATTGATTAATTTCTTACCAAATTTGATGAAATTTTTACCAAGTGGTAAGAAATTGAAATGTGTTACCAAGTTAATTAGTTAAAAATTTCAATTTCTCACCAAATTTGTTGGTATTTCTTACCAAATTTGTACACCAACAATAGAATTAAATTGAGTTATAAGATACAAAAATCATAAAAAGGGAGCAAACACACACAAATCAAATTTGTTAAGCCCAGTAGAAGAATTCGAGTTGCAAATCGCAGCTTTCATACACATGAAAAACATGAACAAATAAGAAAAAAAAATAAAATTCTTACAACAAAAAACTTCCAACAACAAACTTAAATTCCAACAGGATCATCTAACAAATTCTTACCTCAAACTTAAATGTAAGAATGAAATAATTTTCTATCGAGCGTAAGAATAAAACTATTTTCTTACCAAACGTTTCAGAGACGGATAAATTCTTACCAACTCGACTGGTTCATCTTCTCCGGCTGCGACTGGTTCATCTTCTCTGGCGTGTTTCTCCCTCATTTCTCCACCAAAATGTGCGAGCCATCCCCTTCATCTCTTCGTCTTTCCGAGAAGAACAAAGCCCAGTGGTCGATTGCACCACAAACATTCATATTCGACCCTGGAAAAAAACCCTAGATCTACAAAAAGAAACCTAGCTCTCAAAAAAGAGAGAGAAGGGAGAGAGAGAGGAAGGGAGGCTACTGCGGCGGCGATGTGCACGTTGCTGGTGGCCACGGCGGAGGACGTGGATATTGCGGCGGCAATGGGATCGAGTGGCTACTGTTGCTGCTAAGATCCGGAGGCAGAGGGGAAAATGGAGTCCGTCGCCCCTTCCCTCCAAACCCTAGCTCGTCGCCATGCTGTAGCGGAGGTCGGCCTGCTTCTTTTCATCAATGGCTGCATCGATTTTGAGTGAGAGAGAGGGGAAGAGAGGAGAAGAGATAGGTGCTGCTAGGGTTTTGGAGAGAGAGAGTAGAAAGGGATAAAGGTGGACAAAATATTTAAAATTCAAAGCAAAATGGCAATTTAGTCCCATTAGGTAAAATATGGGCATTTTTTGTGTATTGTTATGTTTTGGGCATAATTTGATTTCTTATGCTCTAAGTGGGCAAAAACATACATTTTCTCTTTCATTATTTTAAAACTAGAGCATTATAGATGAATAAAAGCATATTGATGTCTGATCTTAAATGAATAATCGTATCAACACCTTTAATTTGGTATAAAAATCATGAAAATCGGAGAACAAACGAATACGTTATAATAATTTAAACTTTTACGTATAATTTAAATTATATTGGGATACGTACTGAGAGATGAGTGGATGATGGGATAATTAGTGGTCCATTTTAGAAAATAAGTCAATTGGTGTGGGACGACCCGATTTTGTATACATGCCAATTGAACTGAGACGGAAGGAAGTGAGTAATAGGCTATAATTAATTGCATTACTTTACAAATTAAAGAGTGGAAATGGATTGATCCTCTATTGCCTATCCACATGAGATTGTCTATTGCATTCGTGGATGAAGGACACGTGGCATAAGCAATGATTGATGATTTAAGATTTATATAAGAAAATATATACCCTAACCTTTGAAATTTCTAAAACCCTAGTATTTGCTACATGTCCTCCATCCACGAATGCAATAGACGCGTGGGTAGACAATAGAGGATCCCATGGCAAGTGGAAAAGGTTGAAGGTTAAATAGAGGACAAGGCAATAACTTGTTGACTTGAACTTGATGTTCAGGAAAGTCCCGGTCTTTGTTTTTTGTTCGCTCATGGTAACCACCAAAGATATTAACCTTATCGCACCAGCTCCCTAACAACTACTAGTAACAAACACCACAAAAAAAAAAAAAAGGTGCAAAAGTTCGATGATGCAGTCTAGCTCAATTTTCTTTCTGTGTTTGTGTTTGTGTTGTTTGGGCATCATCAAAGTTTCATGCATTGATACTCTGAAACAAGGAGAGAATGTGAACTCGTCGTCTCGACTCGATTCTCACAACGGCCTCTTCACCTTACGATTCTACACCGTTGAAGAGACAAACGTAACTTACATAGCTATACTCTTCAACCGAAGCATTAGTAATGTTTCTCGCAACGGTTCGCCAGTCTGGATTGGCAACAGGGGTGAGCCCCTCCCCCATGGCTCCACTCCATCACTCGCCCTCGGCGCCAGAGGCGAGCTGACCATCACGCGCCGAGACGGCGGCGACCCGGTCCACCTCTACGCCGGTGGATCACAGCTCGGTAATAACGTAACCGCCAAGCTCTCCGACACCGGGAATCTTGTAGTCCGAGCACAGAGGTCGTGTTATGGCAGAGCTACGATCACCCCACCGACACCCTTCTCCCCGGGATGAAACTGGGCGGTGCCAGCAAGCTCACTTCATGGCTCTCGCCGTCTGATCCGGCGCCCGGAGCTTTCACTCTCGAATGGGACGTGCCGTCAGCTCAGCTGATAATCAAAGTACGAGGAAAGGCCTACTGGAGAAGCGGGCAACTCATACCTGACGACGACGACGACGATGGCATTTCGGGGAATATCGAGCATTTAGAGACTTCAAAATCAAATTCAAATTCTCTCCTTATAAACCCTTTCACCCCCGACTACAACTTAAGCAGTGAAGGAGAAGGAGAGTACTTGACGTACGCAGTTGCAAGCAGGAACATGGGGTCAGGATGGAAGGTGGAGTGGACAGGGGACATGTCGACGATTGACGGCAACGGCATGATCATGGCTATGAGTAGAGTTTGCCGTGAGATTCACGGAGCAGCTGAAAACAGCAGGGGGTGCAAGGTGTGGGGCCAGTGCAGGAACCGGAGTCAGGACTATGATCCCTGGTCCGGAGAATTCGTGGATGCCGCCGGTGAAACTTTAGTAACGCCAGCTATCGACCCCGACCGGACCCTTGCTCTGCCTCACTGCAGGGAAACCTGCCGCTCCAACTGTGAATGCCGTGGCTACGCAAACTTGTTCGAACAAGACTATGGTTGCAGGTACTGGATTGGTAAAAATTTGGTGTGGCGCCAGCTGCAGAATTCCCGCAATAAAATATATGTTCTTCAAACTCCATGTAAGTTTATATTCTTCGGCTGCGTTTACTTTCCGATATAAGGCCGTAAAAGGAAGTATAAAGGAGTCTAAAAATTTTTATATCACTTTATCCATCGTTTACTTTGACATATAAAAAATCTATAGTTTACTTTGACATATAAAAAATCCGATCAGATGGTATAAAATCTCAGTCAGCCGATATCCCTCGATATCCTTTACGATGGTATAATATAATTTTATACCACGATTATATTATTATCTATTTTTGTTTATTATTATTATTATTATTATTATCTATTTTTATTTATTATTATTATTATTAATATTTATTTTCTGTTTATTTTTTGTTTTTATTACTATTTATTTTTTTAGGCTATTATTATTATTATTATTATTATTATTATTATTATTATTATTATTATTGTACCCATTTCTTAAGTGGTAAAATGAGGTATATAAAATTATCACACCTATTTCTTAGGTATAATATTATCCCATGGATTAATACAATGAGCTGCCCAGATTTTTATACCGTCTGACCGGATTTTTATACATCAAAGTAAACGCATTATAATGTGGTAATAACTTTTATACTTCCTTTTACATCATTATCAGTAAAGTAAACACAGTCTTATAATATACCACATTATACATACCTATTATCCCTTCATTTCTTACAAAGTAAACACCATATAAAAAATGTGGGTCCCGCCATTTTATACCACATTATATTATCTCTCTTTATCCTTATACAAAGCGGTATAAAAAGTAAACGCACCCTTCAAGTCCAGATATGGTATGATTAATAAACTCAAGATAAATAATGTGGATAGAGTATGATAAGTTATCTAATGTAAATAGATGAATGCTGATATTCCCAATTTCTATGTCTGTCCAAAATCTCAATTCTTATTAATTTTATTTTTTATAAAAATAAAAATTACTAATCATAATAGATATTTTGTAAATAAAAACCAAATTTAATTTTAATGGTTATATACCTTAATTTTGAATTTAGCAACCCTAATATAACTAACAAAAATAAAATTAAATGCTAAAAATTAAGATTTATGAGACACAGTGAGACATAGTAATTGGGACAGAGGATCCAAGTGTAATTCGAAAGGGAGGGTGCGATTAGTTAACCAAAGGCAATAGTGATGTAAGCTCGGGCCTTGTTCTATCGGGGGCTCCTCAGATCATTTATCATACCTACCAAATGAGCGTATTAGCCAAGATTATATATTAGTTTCTCTAGGCTCTTGTATACCTTACCAAACATGCATGGTTTAATTTTAAAATTGTGGGTTGTCAGCAAATAAGAAAGATACAGGAATAGTCCTTGGCGTAGCCATTCCGGTAGCGCTGCTGATTATGTTGGACTTTTGTTCGATCAAGCAAATACTCGAGGGTGAGTATGTTTAATTAATTAATTATCTTCTTTAATATAATATCATCTCCCTTCTTAATTAACTAGGTATCATATGTTCTGATCAGCGAGAAGGGAGAAACAACTAAATCGACTCCTCACGCACGAGGGGGACGACATCGAAAATAAAGGAGCCAATACTCATCATCTTAAAGTTTTCACTTATGCCTCCATCCTCTCTGCTACAAACGACTTCTCCAAAAGAAATAAACTGGGACAGGGTGGTTTTGGCCCTGTTTATAAGGTCAAATCACTTCTTTATTTTGTCAATCAATTGCAATAGTATTATGGGGTGTTTGGCTAAGCTTATAAGCTACTTAATACATACTATAATACAGGGCACAACTACACAAGCCAGGGATATAGCAGTGAAGCTTCTTTCCCGACACTCGGGACAAGGAATGGTTGAGTTCAAAAATGAGCTAATACTCATCTCTGAACTGCAGCATGTCAACCTTGTTAAGCTTATAGGCTTCTGCATTCACAAAAATGACAAAATGATTATATATGACTACATGCCAAACAAAAGCCTCGATTGCTTTCTCTGCGGTAAATATTTCAATCATCATTAATTTTTGATTAGATTATAGTACAAATTAAGTTTTGTCTACACAAATTTGCAATCTGCACAACAGATCCATCCAAGAGGGAGCAATTAGATTGGAAGAAACGGTTCAACATCATCGAAGGAACTGCTCAAGGACTACTCTACCTCCACAAGCACTCCCGTCTTAAGATAATTCATCGAGACATGAAGCCAAACAACATACTACTTGATGGAAACATGAATCCTAAGATCTCCGACTTTGGCCTTGCAAGAATCTTTAAGGAGGATGCTATCGAAGCCAACACAAATAGGCGTGTTGGGACTTAGTAAGTCACTCATTAACTCAAATATATTGTCATTGTTTTGAATAGTGTTATAAACTAACAATTGGTTGTGCGTCTCACAGTGGTTACATGGCACCAGAGTATGCAATGCAAGGCATATTCTCAGTGAAATCGGATGTCTATAGTTTTGGTGTATTAGTTCTTGAGATTGTTAGTGGCCGGAGAAGCAGTAGCTTCCATGAAATCAAAGGGCCTCTAAGCATTGTGGAATATGTGAGTTTTTGTTAAATACTCATCATCAATTTGTTCAAGTATTTATGTAAAGTAAGGAAGTATATATGTATATTTGCAGGCGTGGGAGCTGTGGAGAAAGGATTGTGCACTGCAACTCATGGATCCAATGTTAAGGGATTCATGCATTATAGAACAACTGCAGAAATGCATTCAGATTGGACTTCTATGCGTAGAGAATCAAGCAGTAGATCGACCCACCATTGAAGATGTTCTGTCGATGCTAAAAAAAGAGACAGTAAGTTTGCCCATGCCCTCAAATCCAGGATTCATCACAAGAAATAGTGTGCTGAACCAAGTAGAGAAGAGTAGCTCATCAACAAATGAAATCACACTATCTGAGTTAGATGGAAGATAGAACAACGCATTTATAATGTATGGGTGTTATATATTATATTTATCTGTATAGTAATCATGTTTTTAAGACTCTGATGAGTTTCTATTATAAACATCTGTATTTTTATTTGCATGACATTCTTACAACTAAACATCAATGTGTATTTGTATTGTTTATTTGTATTGTTATGATGAGTCCATATCAAAAATATATATATATATATATATATATATAGAGTTTGGTTCATATAGATTTAAGTCCTAGTGTGAGAAGTGCGAATTATGCTTAAAGCTATACAAAATCATGCTTAAAGCTATACAGAATCATGCTTATGGTGCATTTTGTGCTTATAAGCATAAAATAAGCCATAAGCATAATTTTGTACCATAAGCATGATTCTATATAGCTGTAAGCATGATTTTGTATAGTTTTAAGCATAATTCGCACTTCTCACACTAGGATTTATTTGCATGTGAACCTTTCCCTATATATATATATAGAGAAATGATATGCTACTCACCTCCCGGTGGGCACCTTCGTGGGCACCTCGTCGTTTTATCACGTTTGCATTGTTTTTTTTTAATTTTTATTTTTATTCTATATTCTAGTATCTTAGAAATTAATTTACAAATCATAAAATCTAAAAAATACATAAAAATCGAAGCTCGATTTATTTTATTACTCATTTTTTGAAGTTAAAAATAAAAATAAATAAATTGAACATTGATTTTTTAGATTTTATGATTTGTAAATTAATTTCTAAGATACTAGAATATAGAATAAAAATAAAAATTAAAAAAAAGCAATGCAAACGTGATCAAACGACGAGGTGCCCACTGGGAGGTGAGTAGCATATCATTTCTCTCTCTCTCTATATATATATATATATAGAGTTTATAATTATTTTTTAGTATTTAATTTCACCTTTATTGGTTATATTAGGGTTGATAAATTCAAAACTAGGAAATATAATTATAAAAATTTTCAATTTTTATTTATAAATGTTTATTATGATTTATTATATTATAGTAGTAATTTTTATTTGTATAAAAACAATATAAAACTAATAAAAATACAGATTGAGAACACTATTGGTATACTGAAATTGGGACAGAGATTCTCATCCGCATAAAGAATATGTTTCAAATAACATAAACTATGTATGATTAATGTGAAGAGAGGACTAGTATGATACATATGTGAAAAAGTCTTTTTCTTATACTTTGAAAATGGTTCTAGATTTTCAGTATAGCGATTCAAAGACTGTTGGATATTTGAAATCCTCAACGCAAATGTATGACGCGTAAAGATTTTATGAGGCTCAGCTCTGGCGATGTCGTCGTGCTGAGAGGGAGTGGATTATGAGATTTAATTAGGGAATGTTAAGTTTAATAGGGGATTATTAATTGTACCATTTAAATTCTAATTCCTTCCCAATAAAAAAATATGTCAATTGATGTGGGACATCCCAAAAAGAAAAACACGTCAGCAACCTTGGGACGGAGGGATTACTTCTTATTTATTTCCCAAAAAACATGCATGTCACGGACGGTTTGGTGTTGGTGACAACATTTTAAATTTAAATTAAATCATTTTCTACATTTCTTCATTAGTACCGTACCATGTCCATACCCAATGATCAGATAAATTTGCATTGCAATTCAAACAATCCCAAGAATTGGAATATCGTATTGATTGATGAAAAAAAATTATTATACATATCAGTACAAAGTGCATCAAATAGATTTTTTTTCCCTTTCTTCTGTTCCATCTTCCTTGTATCTCAGAAACTGTGACTTGATTTGCAGATAACTGAAGATATCTCCACTGACATGGATTGCCGAGACTCGAGAAGCTAACAAGGAAAATCATTAGTTAGACAGGAATATTAATGGAGTGTTCTAGAAAAGTTGAGATAGCTAGATCCACAAGAGATATGTAATAAAATATACTCCATCCGTCGCCTTCCATCTATTGAGTCTGTTGACTATTTGACTTATTTAGAGCTTTGTGATGATGGATTTTAATTAAATTTTTTTAAAGTTTAATTTTAATAGATGGAAGATGGAGGGAGTATATGCTAAGGGCTTGTTTAGTAGCCCCATAAGCCAAAGCTAAGATAACTTTTATAAGCTTTGTCAAACCTAGAAAAGTTATCTAATTAAGCCTAGAAAAATTATCTTAGCTTGACTTATAGGGCTGGTCTAATGGAATTTGCTAGAATAGTCTAGGATTGTTAGGTCGGTTAAGAGACCGACATTAGCCATGTGATAAGAACATACTTCCTCCGTCCCTCATTTAGTGAACCAAAAATTTGGGTACATGATTTTATGCATTTTGATGATATATTAATAAAGTAATGTGTTAAAATGTTAAAGTGGAATAATTATGGATCCATCTAATTTTTTAATGGTATTAAAGAGTTAAAGTGTTAAAAAATAGAGTGATAAAGTGTTAAAGTATTAAAGTGATTGTGGGACCTACGCCCCAAAATGGAAAGATTCACTAAATGAGGGACGTCCATATATAGTAATAGTGTCAGTAAATGTGGGACGAATAGAGTATATTGTTGGATGCCTTAACACATGAAGAGTGCGTGAGTAGTGCAAATAGAGTGATAGTAGCATTCAAGTGAAGTTGTAGAGAGAGGTGTTGTGTATACTCAAATTTGTGTTTAATAAAATTATTTCTTTGTATATCAATTGTATTACTCTCTTCTGAGTCTTATACACAAAGTTTCTTGTGATGAATGCTGGATTTGAAGGCATAAACAAAACATTTTCAATGGTGGTGGGTCGATCCACTGCTTGATTCTCTACGCATAAAAGCCCGATTTGAATGCATTTCTTTACACTTGTTCTATGATCGATGCATGAATCCCTTAACATTGGATCCACGAGTTGCAGTGCACAATTGATACGTCTCAATCACAAGACCTATCGAGGATTACGCTTCGAGTGTGCAAGAACTTCTATCTTCTCCATGAAAAGGCCAAAAACCACAAGGTTTCAATTCTATTTCTAATAAATTGAAAAATACAGCATTTGTCTCATTTTAACTAAAAGAACAAGACAAAAACTCGGGTGAGGTCGGCCACATAGTGTGACCGGGTCAAAATGCTAATCTTTATATAGAAAAGTGCTAATCTATACGAATAAAAGTGTCAATCTTTAACATAATTATTTTATGAATAAAATGTCAATTTTTAAAAGTGTCAATCTTTATACAGAAAAGTGCTAATCTACACGAATAAAAGTGTCAATGTTTTAGCCGGCCGCACGGTACCTCTGGCTGACCCAAATGTGTCCCAAAAAACAATCAACCATAACCAAAGTACTTGGCCTTGGGCATAATAAAACTACAAAACAATTAACTATACTATGGGCTTAACAAATAGCCCAAATAACTATACTAAACTAGACCATTAAATTTAATAATTAAAATACTATAAACTAGAGCTTTAGGGTCGTATCAACAATCATTTCTCCACTGCTGCCACGTTATTTTTCATATTCTATAAGACTAGTACTTCAACAAATTGATGGGAGATACATTAAATCGATTTAATTTAGTTGAATTTCACGGAATAATAGTTGACGATGTTAGTATTATAATTACGTAAATACATTAACTAATAAAAAAAAATCTTTACGTGTCATACATTTGCGTTGAAGATTTCAAATTCCCAACAGTCTTTGAATTGCAATCTTAAAATGTACAACCATCTTATAAGAAAAAGACTTTTTCACATATGTATCATACCATACTAGTCCTCTGTTCACAGTAATCATTGTACATAGTTCATGTTATTTGAAACAGATTCTGTACGTAGTCGACTCTCTCAAAACATTGAGATTTGAAAAGTATAATAGGCACGATGCACCACAAACCCTACGTCGTGATCATCTAAAACTCGTACTGCCATTTAAATAATCCCAAGAAATGGAAATATTCAAACTAAAACTCCTATAAATAGGAAAGGCGATGCTTCATCTTCAAATAATCTCATCTTCATCATGAAACTACAATCGCATCTCTTCTCCTCTTCATTTCTCTCCACTGTTCATCCCTTCTTCAAGTTTCATCAATCGACACTCTGAAGCAAGGAGAAACCCTAAACTCGACCTCCAAACTCGTCTCCGCCAATGGCGTCTTCTCCCTCCGATTCCACACTCCTCAAAACTCCAACTCCACTTACTTAGTCCTATGGTTCACCGGCGCATCCAGAGCCTCCTTCCCGGTATGGATCGGCAACAGAGAAAACCCTATCCCCAACAACTCAAACCCTATTCTCACACTCGGCGCCAGGTGCGACCTCGTCATCACCCACGACGGCGGCTCCCCGGTGGAGCTCTACGCCGGCCGACCGTCCCAGGTGAACAACGCCACCGCAACTTTATTAAACACCGGAAACTTCGTCGTCAACTCGAATGGACCCGCCGGCCTCTTCTGGCACAGCTTCGACCGCCCCACCGACACCCTCCTCCCCGGGATGAAACTCGGCGTCGACCGCCGCGCCGGTAGGAACTGGACACTCACGTCGTGGGCCGCCGAGAACGACCCGGCTCCGGGCGAGTACTCGCTGGAGTGAGAGCCGAGCTCGCGCAACTTCGAGGTGAGGAGGCGCGGGGCGGTGATATGGAGGAGCGGCGAGTTGGAGTACTACAGGGATGACTCGGGCGAGTCGCGAGCTGAGTTCGAGAACATCGGTTTAGGGCGCGACGTTTTCAATTTCAATTTCAACTTCACGAGCGAAGTGGAGGCGGATAATGGGGAGGAGTATGTTCTGTTCTCGGTGTTGCCGTTTCCCGGTTCGGCGGCGCAAGTTTTGTCGGGGTGGAAGGTGGAGTATGATGGCGATATAGTTGATGTCGATAGGTCGCGGTTTATCGCGCAGCCTGAGAACGCCGCCGTGGCGCGGCCAGCAGCGGCGCCTGGTAATGCGGCGGCGCGTGCGGACTTGCGTGCATGGATTGGTTTTGTGTTTGTGGGTGCAGTTTTAGAGTTGATGTTGATCTAGATGCACAGTTAATTTTATACTCGCGTCCCGTTCAACTAGACCCGTTTTTTTATGTTGTATCTCACATATATTTTAGAAGTAGGTCTACTTGAACGGGACGGATGGAATTTGTGCCAAGCTAGTGAATAAGTGCTTGTTTGCACAGGGATGTGTATTGATATTGTAATAAGAATTAATTTCATTCTATTTGAATTGATTATATTTCAACTATATGGCGGTATAATTCTCAAATGTTTTTTAAACAATTTTTAACCCTACGTAATTAGCTCAAACTTGAAACATTTATTACGAAAGTCTCAGACACTAAATTCAATAATATTTAGAACTCATTCTATCATTTAACATTTGTTTTTATGATATTCATTGCCCAATTTATTATTTCAATAATACTATTATTGAAATAAATTAACATATTTTTTAAGATGAAAATTATAAATATTATAAAGGCAAATCCAAAAAATAGTCATTTTGATATAACAGAATGAATTTTAATATATATATTATTTATCTTGATTAAAGAATAATCAACTCCAATAATCAATATTCGACTATTTTTGCTATCTCCTTGATTTAAATTCACCTTGAGTCTCTGATTTTGTTTAGGAGATATTTATATCTCAGCTTTCTTGATCATTTAGTACGGAGTATGAATTTGCCTTGGTCCATTAGAGTGAATTCTTAGTAGCCCTGGACAAGAAAATTATAACTAAAATAATTGCTTGCTAATCAATTTCAGCTCTGACAAACTCTAATAAAAAGTCTTAACTAAATTTTCAATTTTTGGGCCCAAACCCAAAGTATCCTTGATCTGTTTTGTTGACCGCAGGTTGTAGTCACACGCATCAAATAAGTTGGGATGGAAAAGCATATAATACTCCAATACATGTGTTTGGCCCCAAAATATCCAATACATGTTAGTTAATATTGTCAATGCATGTGTTTTGGAGTATTAACTTATTATATGCATGCACTGACTAATTAACTAACATGGCTCTTGCCTCTTTATACAATTTGTCATATTATAAATTGCAAATAATTATATAGTGAACTCCAATACGTCAAGACAGACAGTATATATATCCAAGCAAATTCAATATTTACACATCCAAGCAAACATAACAATCTTTGATTAAATTTGTGCCAATAAACACAATCTTCCAGTTAGAACAATTAAATCACGAACATCTAAAAAATTATATAGTCCAAAACACATCATCAGCAATTTAACCCATATTTCAAATGAATCATTGATCAACCTAATTCATTGTACCACTAAATTGGAGTTGTCTACATGGGCCAACAAATTTGGGCTGGTCTTCTCAATTATTAGTCTCACATTCACAACTCCATTTATAAAGCAACACTAATTTTTTCTCAGACATTCGTGACGTACAAATGAACCTTCAATTTTCAATTAATTAATTAATCATTATAATTTTGTAATTTGGGAGAAGGAAAGCAGTGAGAGTTACATGATTTACATTCAAAGTCATATTTCTCTTCTATCAAGAGTGGCTCGCCACTTTGCTTGAATGTATGTTGGTAATTGAGACTGGAAAATATTAATTAGTGGTTATACTCGTACTATGTATTTGGTTGAGGAAATTTTGTGACGTGTAAATAAAATTATTAGGTTTTTGTGTGATTTTTTTTTTAATTTTTTTGTTGTTGTTGCGTTAGGATATAATTATAAGAGGCAAAAAAATAAAATGCCCCTTAGAGATAAAAAATAATTTAACACAAACTTAAGAAAACACAAAATCTACCCAAAACATATACAAGGTAAGTTTACAACACATGGAAAGAGATTATTTGATCCTAAAGTTCAACCTATAATTTGTTTATATCATTTGCTGATTTATCTCTATCAACTATGGGAACTGTTTTTCAACATAGTGCCAATAATTCCTCGTATTGTTGGATTTCTGCTTGAATTTATCGAAAAAATATTTTGAATTTTTTTTTAACGATTGGCAATATTGGAAATATTTTAAAAAATGAGGAGATGGGAAGATGGTGATGCGGCACGATTTATGCAACGTGTGGATCATTCGAAGCATTCACGCAAGTTTCAGAATTTGGTGAAATTCTAGTATTTTTCGGGTGGAAACGACGTGCTGAGCAATACTCATTTCTTTGCCATGATGTACGATGGATTTTGGGCAAATTCCATCGTTTAGAGGGTTAAATTTACAATTTTATAATTTTTCGGAGTATTTCATAATTTTGAATTTTTTGTTTGGGGTCCTTTTGTTATTTCTTGTTTTTCAGTGATTAGGGTTAGTATTTAATCAATGTTAGACGCTTCTTGAACGGAGTTTTGATTATTATTGAATCTAAGATTTATCTTTCTCGTTTTTCTACGAGTTTTCTTCCTGTTACGCATTTACGCTGCATCAGATGGGATAACGGAAGCTAGAGGTGAGAGGTTAGATGGAGACGGGAGTTACGAGAGAGGGAGAAGGAGGGAGCGGATGACCTATACGAAGTTCTGGAGAAATTCACCATAATTAGTTGAAGGATCTTCGGATAGATGGACGTGGGGTGGAACAAAGAATGACAAGTTCTCGGTTAAGGTCATGTATGCGGAGATCTCAAAATACAAAAGCAGGAGGATTCAGAACAGGCATGCGAGGAACGGATTCGTTGCCATATGGAAGACACATGCCCCATTCAAAGCGCAAGTTTCAGCATTGACTCGTATGAAACCGGTTACCGACTAGGGACAACCTGTGCAAAAGAATACAGTTACACCCAGAGCAAATGGTGTGACGTTGCTGCAAATAGGCAACGAAAACGACAAGTTACTTTTTCTTCAAGTGCTTGGACGTCAGACAACTTTGGAATAGGGTACCACTTAGTTTCTCAAGTTTACTAGAAAGAGGTAAGTTTTAAAAAATATTGAGCAGTTTGTGGATTTGCGTGATTTCGTTGGTATGAAAATGGCGAAATGTGGTGATATTTGAAAAAAATGAATGAGAATTTAGGAGAATAGATAAAGAAGTTAAATGTCGAGTTTGAAGTTGGTGCGTGGTAAAAAAGGAGTTGAGTGAGTTGAGTGGACCAAAAACCATTTGTATGAAACTTGAAGAATAACTTAATCTTGTAATAGGTTGGTACCTTTTTGTATCAATCTGGTTGTTATAATACAAACCTTATTTTTTGATATAAAAAAATTAAAAATAGTGTCAATAATTCCATATATTGTTAGATTTATGCTTGATTTTGTTGAAAAATTATTTTAGAAAATATGTTGAATGGTGACACTATTGGAACTATTTTGCAAAATAGTATCAATAGCTCCACTCTGTTGGGTATCATCAATTTGAAACTATTGAAACTATTTTACGCAAATCTGGAGGCCGTTCTTCATGGCATTTCGAGTCTTGCATGTGAGTTGTTTCCTTTTAGTTTTTATTTTTTTTTATTTTTTAACTATCCTAAATTTTTTGTGTTGCGTTGCAAGATTACGGACACGAAGCACCGGAGGACAAGTGTAGCGGACAAATTCATAAATTTTGTTTAAATTTGTATTTACAACAAGAAAATCAAATACACACAGTTTAGATGTATATATATATATATATATTTTGATTTTATTTCTAGGCAATGAATTGATTTATCGATTAGTTGAAAGATTTGCTTAGTATGTTTTTGGAAGATTTGGAACAATCCTAACTATTATTTTATGAAATTTAATAATTATAAAGTCAAAAGAGTATCCATAAACTCTACTTTATGAAAATCCTAGGTAACTCAAGCATAGAGAAGAAACTTTACTTTTGTCAAATCGCGACTATATTAAAGAGTGCGCGGAATAAAACTCTACTTGGGATATTGCTCTACTAATGCATGTTTCTGTTCCAATTGAGAGTTATTTGATCTTAGATTCCTTTTCTTCAATAACACACACGATTTGATGCTTACTTAAGAAGCCCAAGCTAGAGTGAGTACATCAATATTTTTATTTTACTACACTGCAAAATACTCAAAACATAGTTTTCCACACAAAATCAAGCTCAAAAGCACCAGTAATTCGAAGCAATCAACCAGAGATGTCAATGGCCTTCACCTCTGGCTTCTTCACTTCCTCCTTCGGCACCGTCACCGTCAGCACACCGTTCTCCATCGCCGCCTACACCTGATCCAGCTTGGCGTTCTCCGGCAGCCTGAAGCGGCGGAAGAACTTGCCGCTGCTCCTCTCAACGCGGTGCCACTTGTCGTTCTTCTCCTCCTGCTCCTTGCTTCTCTCTCCACTGATCTGAAGAATGCTACCATCTTCCACCTCGACCTTAACTTCCTCTTTCTTCAATCCAGGAACATCCACGTTGAAGAGATGGGCCTCCGGCGTCTCCTTCCAGTCGATGCGGGCGTTGGCCACCGCGGTGGTTTCCCTGGCGGAGGAGGGGAGATCGGCGACGGCGGAGGACAGGGGAAAGCCCTCGAAAGGATCCCATATATCCAAGGAGAATGGGTCGAAGACGTTGCTGCGTCGGCTACCAAAGAAGCTCGGAATCAGCGACATTTTTCAATCTTTGGGATTTCGCAAGAGTACGTAGATTCGCTTTGAAGAAGAAATTGTAGTGTAAGATTTCTGTTTTGATGAAGAATTATGAAGGGGCAAATTCTTATTTTATAATGGCTTAGAGTGATGAAGGGATGATTCTCAGACATTCTGGTGAATTCTGTGTGTACTATAGGGCGCTTTCTTCCAGAATATCCAGAGAACTCTCGGACGTTCTTTTGTGCCGAAACCAAGAACAGTTAATTTGATTTCTAGTAAGGTGATTATTTTAAACATGGTCACTTCTTTTTCTTTTTTTTTTCACCGTACCCCTAAATAAAATAATAATAAAATTAATTTTAAATATATTGATATACGGAGTACTTATCTATAGTCTCCGATGTCAAATCCTAATCAAATTCTAACAGTCCACGCAATGTAACGTCAAAACTAATACTCACTCGGTCCCACTTATATAGATATATTTTTCCTTTTAGTATGTCACATTCATATAGAGACACTATCATAAATAGAAAATTTTCAGCCGAATTAATAAATAAATCAAAACTAAAAAATATATTTCTGAATCTGAAAATATATATTCAAATTAAAATAATAGAAATAAAAACTGAAAATCAAATACAAATGAATATAATTTATATACACAACTTTAACACATTACTAATCACTACCATCTTAATTTTCGTGTCACCAAAAAAATGTCTTTGTATAAGTGGGATAGAGAGAGTATATGAAAAAGAGTAAATAAATAAATATCTTTATAGCAAAAAGAAAACATGAGAAAGAACGATCATGTTCTGAAAATACAAGAATGTATGTTTATTATCATTGTCTATATTTACTTTGTCGTTCATCTTTGTTTGTCATTGTATTTTTTCTAGTTTCCAATGTTCGTTTCATGGTATGAACAACAATTTTCATTGAAATTTTTTAAATAGAATTTTAATCATTAACTCATGGAATATTTAACAAAGATCAATATTTTTTCTCTAAACAGTAAATTTTTTAAGTACTTTTATATTTCCCACAATTTAAATTCGTGTTGTCTTGTTGGATTTGCCGACAATTTAAACGATTTTGAAGTATATTTCTTTTAGTTTCAAATGAAAGGTTGTCCCGTTGACCTAAAGTTAGGTGTGCGTGTGAACGTAGAGTATCTTCTTTGGGTTTGCATAATGATGCAATGCAAACTTCGGAACAATTAAAGGTAGAGTCTCCGGACTTAGGAAAAAGAAAAATAAATTGAAAAGAATGCTAATTAATGAAATTAAAAATGAGATATTAACTTAATTTGATAGCAAACCGAAGGTGGAGCATGCCAATGTAGCTATACTAAAGATGATGATACAGTATACAAAACATTTTAGAGGTAAACTCATACATAGCTTTTTTTTTTATATGAGAAAAGTGAATATTTGCAGCTAATACAATGTTCTAAAAGGAAGAAGGCCGACTTGGCCATCTAGACAGCGTCTAGATGCTAGTAGGTGTCGAGATGTCCCAATTAGGGTGGTTATAAGCAGCGCAATATATTAATTGACACCTAGACAAGTCCAAGCGGTCCTAAGCGAGTCTTGGCAGGCTACTTCGAGCTAGAAGATTAGGTTATATGTATTTAAAAAGTCATGGATATTATATTCTAGCTTATAGCTTATGGATAACATATTTAAATACATGAAAATTTGTCACGACTTTGATATTTATGCTGAAGACTAAGTTTTTGAAATTTGAACTATTAATTAGCAATTATATGTTTTTAACCTTTTATATAATTTATACTAATGACATAGTCTAAAAATAGTAAAAACATATGCATTATAATTCTAATCTGTCTAAGCACCGCCTAGACTCCTATCTAGCTGTCTAGACGCTAATCGGCCTCCCCCATCCTATTAACATCTAGCAATTTTTAGAAAAATGCGCCAATAAAAAAATAATCTAATTCTAGTCTTTACACTCAATTTACCAATTATACCTTTACTAATTGAAAATAAAGATAACTAAATAAAAAAATGAAAAAAGAAAAAACCCAGCTATCACCCCCACCCCACCCCACCCCACCCCAAGTTCTCTCCCTCTATATCTCAGCCATGCCGGCAGTGCCGCTCTTCCCAAGGTCCCAGCTGCCGTCGAGATCCATGATCGCAACACCGGCCACAAATCAGACAGAGCTCTTCTCTAGTAAAAAAATAAAAATAAAAAAGAAATAATAAAAAAAATTATATAACTATTCGGCAAAATTAATGACTAATATTGAATTCACTCTCTTTCATAGTTAATCCAAAGTGTCAAAGATATCAATGAAGTATGCAAAGCATAAATTGCAAAGTAGCTAATCAAAACATTAGCACTACACAATGGAGATGAGACAACTTGCACCTAACCCAACAAAGGCAACTACATAGATAAGACAACTCTTTAATAAGGATAGAAAAAAAAATGATACACCTATGACAAGTTAGCAGATTTGCAATTGGTGAAAGAAAAGTTAACAAGAGAACAATTAAAATTCATACTTCAATGATAGCATCATAAGGCTAAAATATGATAAAAATATTAGCATAGAGGTTTCCAAAGAAAATAAATCACCATAGATAACTGTAATCGTTTCCCCTGTCCCCGTCTCTCATCATACCAAAAAGGAAAAAGAAAAATAGTCCTCACCTTCGGATGAAGCTGCTTTAGCTGATATTAAGCTACACGGTGCTTCATCAAAAGAAATCAGATAAAATGGAAGCATTCTTTGAACTTAAACAAGAAAAGAAAACCTATGCATACAATAGATCAAAAACAAAGGAAAATGATTGTTGAAGTGGCAGGTTCTTTGCAGAACAAAGTAGCGGGAAATGAGAGTGGAAAAATACATATAATTAGCAGTCACCAAAATCTTCAGAACATGGCTTGAAATATAAACAGAATTTTTCTGATGAAAACAATAATCAAGATGAAAATGAATACAAACATGGATAACTATTTGTATCAAAAACCCCACCCTCCCTACATGTAGAAGCTTCAAAAGCTTCTAAACATTCACTAATCTTTCAATAGAGATGATGATCTGAAGTGTTAATGCGGCAAAGTTCTGCAAAATTTTTAAATCTTCCAAATTTTATTTTATGGATTCCATTTCCCGGTGTGACTTAGATTTATAGTGAGGATTCAGAACTCCATATAAATTTTGGTTCCCAATCAATATGGTTAACTTGTGCAAATTGGACAAAACCAGGGAAATATTAGAAATTGTCAAAAGTATCTAGAAATAATAAAATCTCACATTTTCTTTTTTTCCTTTTACCCAAATTTGATTAATATCAATATATCACTTCGTATTTCTGTGAAAGTAAGGTAGATACCCATATTTTCAGCCCTGCCTGAGGTACATGTGAAGAGTAATATCTCAAAATGCTGAGGCAAGTTACAAATCATCAATTATAACATATAAGTAGTAGCATCTAAAACATGAGCAATCCTATCATTCTTACCTCATAACACTGCTGTGGTTCCATCAACAAGAGTCGAATCATCATTAACAGCATCATATTTCTACTTCTTTCCTGCGAAAATCAAATACAAATTACATCAAATGATAGCATTACAAGTTAAAAGAAGAATCCGAAGATTTTTTTGCTCTCAATCTTGTGATTATAAGACAGTAGGATTAAAAGAACAGATCAAATCAAACTGGAAACAGAGTCGTCAATTGATCTAACGTTTAAGAGAATCGCGGAACACTATCCAACCTAATTAAAACTAGCTCACACCTAGAAATCACTTGTTTATACAGTTAGTTACAAACAAAACACAGAAACACACGGAGGAAAACCTCGATGAAATCTAATTCGAAATTCAGGAATTATCCCAAACAATCATTTGGTAAGTATCAAAATGTGATCAAATCACGTATACATTTCACATTCAATCATATCATCATATGCATAGAATTCAATTAGAGCAGGCCTATAATCACAAAAATTGGAGTAACTTGTCATGTTTCAAGTAATTTTTCCTATCCAGAGATTTGTTGAACAACTGAATAGCATTATCAAACTAAAACCTTCTAGGACTCTGACACGGACAGCATTTTTGCCTGAGGGTTCTGCGAGGGAGGGGGCTCCGACACCAGTAGCGACGCGGGAAATTCTGTGTTCATCTTCCCTGCAGCGACTTCTGCCAGAGGGTTTTACAAGGGAGAGTGCTCAGCAACGCCAAGATTTTGCACTTGACTTCTCTGCAATGTCTTCACCTCAGGGCTCTACAAATTGAAGACAATTCAGCGACTAATTTTACATTTCCATGGAGTAACTGCTGCGGAGAAACGTGAATGAAGTGGAGCAAAGAAGAGAGAGATACTGAGTGGGCATACAAACAGCGACAGCAGCGGAGAAGGGCTTGACTACGGAGAGAGCTGACTTTCTCTTTTTTTATTTGGTGGAGAAACGCAACTCTGAAAATTCGATCAAGTAATAGACGACGGTGATTTAAAATTAGTCGTCTATAACCATACTCCATTCGGAAAAAAAAATGCAGTTATCAACAACAGCTATATTATGCGTTGTCTATATGTTAAAAAAATTGCGGCTGTCAATGAGACCCGTTGTCTATTAATAATACATGCGGCCATAGACAACGGGCTTTAGCACCCTTCGTCTATACGTGTATAGACAACAAGCTTTGGAACTGTTGTGAGCTGAAAATATACTAAAATATAATTAGACACACCGGTGCCGTTGTCTATAGCGTTATACACAGCATATGCGCTAAAAAAAATCCGTGGTCTATTTCTTGTTATCTATTAGCATGTTTCTTGCCAGCTTTTACGTTCGGAACTTTTGTGTTGGTGATTATGGTAATACATGCTTAAATATAAAATTCATCTAGATTACTGGTACACAGAAAAGCAATACATAAGTCAGGATTGAAAGCAATTTTCTGAAATGTGTTTTATTGCATAAAGGCACTCCATTTAATCTAAGAACTCAATACACTTCATTCTGAAATTGAATTTTCCAATACTGCATAAGTATTTTCTCAAGACACAAGCTTTTAGTCAGAAATGAAAATAACTAAATTATCCAGAGTATTCCCAAGAAACAAAACACGAAATAATCTATACATTTACGGTTCTAACAACTAAGTTTGTTATGTTTCAGTGATAAGAAGGAAGTGGGAAACATTCTACTTAGAGTACGCTATTATTGTGTGCTATGCTCTTAACTTTATCCTCTTACATTGTCACAGAAACCGACAGACTGAAAAACATACAAAGTCTTAAGAGCACATATCTAAAGACCAAAAGTCAGTAACTCAATGATAACACAAAATCCAAGTGACATTTGCTCAATGCATGAATCTCACACAACACACTCCTATAATGCACGGATTCTTTTAAAAATACAACATTACAGTATCGAATACGTGAGGGATATGGATGCGGGTGCGATTCGCGTGGGATACACACCGGATACGCCACCTGGCGAATCCTAAAAATAAATAAAAAATTAAAATTAAAATTAAAAATTAGGATACGTGTATCCGGTGGGTAGGATACGCATATCCGGTAAGAATTCAGTGCGTTTAGGATATTTTTGGGAATTTTTTTAAATAATTTTATTTTTTGAATTTTTTTTATAATTTTTTTTATACGTATTGTCCTAAAATTTAAATTCACTACAAAATCAATATAGTATTTAATTTATGGGGTTTAATTGAAATCTTCATTTTATTTGAGTAATATTTAATTTATGAATTTTATTTTATAAAATGGGTGATATATATAATAAAATATAAATATATAGACATATCCTCGACGAATCGCACCATAAAATTTTTAAAAATCCATATCCTCGTATCCGAATCGTATCGCCCCCACACACGCACTCCCGCACCCCTGCAACATAGACACACACCAAAAGGTCAAGTTTCCTTTTCATAAAATAATTTCCAGTAACTATTATTTAACACTAATATCATTAACTTTTTTCACATTTTTAAGCAACAACTTTTATGAAATGTGTATATTTATTTATTCAACTCAAAGAAGATTATGTGTTACTACTTATTATCTATTACTATGTTTTTAAAGAGCTTTTCTTTAACCCTACGCATAATAAGATAATGGATTAAACTTTACTTTAGTAAATTGTACTTCAAACTTTTTCATTAAATATGACATCACCACAGAATTTGCCATGACATAATATGATTTTTTAATTAAAATAGATTTTTAATTAAAATATACTCCACCAGTACCAATGACATTTCTTGTTTCATTTATATTTTAATTATGCCACCAATACCCCACTATACACCTCAACATCAACAAAGTAAGAGCTCAAGAACAGTCTAAAGCATATACGATGAATATGAAAGCATTTACTATAACCTTTAGCAAGCCCTTTAATCTATATCTTCAAGTTCTTTTACCTATACCAACAAGTGTCACGGTATTCTACTTTCCTGTGCCTCTACTCGTCGTTTCAGGAATTAGGAGATGTTGCGGACAAAAGCTTTTGAATGAAATACTCTTTACATTTTGACCCCATATGATAGAGTTAAAGATGGAGAGGAGGATAAAACTGAATAAAACTGAAATAAAAGAAACACCTCAAAGAGGTTCATAGGAAAATTCCTACAGCCACAACGGTATAAAGCTGCAAAGTCTTAACAATAATAATCTCTACTACCCCTAACTTATTAAGAGAATATTTAAACTACTAATTACTTGAGGCCCAAGTAAAATTCAACCCTAATCTATCCTAATAAAAAGCAGCCAGACATAATAATAATAATAATAATAATAATAATAATAATAATAATAACCTTAACTGATAATAATAATAATAATAATCTAACATATAATTAATAATATGATAGACACGCTATCACCATATATCTCAGATAATCGAAAAAATCTATGCAAGAGGGAGAATACAAACACAACACAATGAGATAAACATCATTAGATTCATTACCTTACACAGAAGATATATAACACCACATCATCGATGTCTCCCTGTCTTCTTGTATAGATAATGATATCAATGGAGATTCTCAAATGTCGATCAACACGTCACCAATAATCACCACACGAACAAAGCCCATCTTTGAAGTGGTGAAAGCGATTAGAATCCCTCACAACAATCTCCCTTTCTGTAAGTTTCGATATGAGCTTTGTGAAACTATGACAGTCCCCACATACACGCAGATTCTTGTATATCCTAATACAAGTGTTAGGCAGCGTATTCAGAATACCAAACATTATAGCCAATCTCTCACTGTGGTTTGCAAGGATATTTTCTTTCTCATCATCTTCAACATCCTGCAGTACGAAACTAGTGTCCGGGGTATAGCCAAGGCCTTTTATCTTCGCATTTATTGTTCCCAATTCTTTAAGTATCTCTTCATACTGTGGGTGAGACTGATTGCCTGAATAAAAGACTTCAACCCTGTTATTTAGTTCAATTGAGCTCCACCCTGGAGTCTTCCACAAGCCTCTATCTCGAGCCAACGACCTCACTTCATTCACCCCTTCCCATCGCCCAAAGTTTGCATAAATATTTGACAACAAAACATAGTGTCCAGCTTCTTGTGAACCAAGTTCAAACAAGTGACTCGAGGCTTTTCTACCCATCTCCACATTTCCATGGATTCTACAAGCTCCTAGTAGAGCTCCCCATACTGAAGCGTCAGGTCTCATAGGCATGCTTTCGATGAAATTATACGCAGTCTCTAAAAGTCCAGCCCTACCAAACATGTCTACCATGCAACCATAGTGTTTCAAAGTGGGCATGATTTCATAATCTTGCTGCATAACTTGAAAACACCATTTTCCCTGATCAACCAAACCAGAATGGCTACAAGCATTTAATAAAGATAAAAAGGTCACATGATCTGGCTTCACTCCTTCATTTAACATTTGCTCAAAGAATTTTAATGATTTCTCTCCTAGTCCATGAAGACCATGGCATGAGATTATGGCATTCCAAGGTACTGATGTTTCCCTAGATAGCTGATAAAATAATGAAATCACCTCACTCAGTCTCCCACATTTTCCATAAAGGTCAATAAGACAAGTACCAACAAAAATGTCCATATCAAGGTTTTCCTTGAGCACCTGACAATGGATTTTCATTCCATCCTTCAGAGCACCAAGATGCGAATAAGCTGGTAAAATTGCAACCCATGTCCCTTGTTTAGGTTTTACATCCTCATTTTCTTTCATCCTAGAGAACACCTCAACAGCATCATCAGCAAGACCATTTTGAGCATAGCCTGTGATCATGGTATTCCAAGTGATCACATCTTTACGAGGAAGCCTCTCAAAAACATTCCGAGCAGAATCAGTAATGCCTAATTTGGCATACATGTCAATAACTCCATTTCCAATCACTATGTCTTCTGTGATCCAACATTTCCTTGTAATGAATCCATGAATAGATTTGACCCATAACGGTTCCTTCATTTGAGCAACACAGGAAGACAAGCTGACAATCGACAGCAAATCTGGTTGAACCTTATTTGACTGCATCTGATGGAAGAACTTCATTGCAATATATGGATGATTATTTTGCTCATACGCTGCAATTATAGAGTTCCATGACACTATATCTCTGACATACATGTGTTCAAAAACATTTGACGCACATTTTAATTCACCAAATTTGGCATACATATTAATCAAGGCATTGGAAACAAATACATCAAACTCCAAACCATGTTTTATGACAAATAAATGGACCTGTGTCCCTCGTAACAAGTCATTCAGTTGCGCACAAACTGAGAGAATTGTAGCAACAGTCATCGTATCCATCTTCACTCCTTCCATCATCATGTCATCCAATATAGTTAATGCCTCCTTAGCATTACCATTCTGGAAAAATCCAGAAATCATAGAATTCCAACATCCTGTATCACGTGATGGCATATCCTTGAAAATTGTATATGCCCTATTAGAAAATCCGAACCGGCAATACATATGCACCAAGGAAGCAGCCACAAACACATCCCATTCAAATCCTGATTTCAAAATCCAGCAATGCAAGCTTACCCCATGGAGTAAAGCACTACAAGCTTTCAACACAGGGGGAAAAGTATGAGAATCAGGTCTAACATCAGTTCTCGACAGCATCTCAAATGCACATTTCACTGCTTCACTTGAGTGGCGATTCCGGACATAAGCTGATATCATCGAATTCCAAGTGTAAGAATCCTTTTCTCGGACTTGATCGAAAGTATCTCGAGACAAGGAAACATTGCCATGAAAGGAATACAAGTTGACAAGCCTGGTGGGGATAAATGTGCTTCTAGCTTTCCCTGATACAATAAGAAGAGAATGAAGGCACTTGACTTCCTCAGATTTTGAGCAAGCTCTAAATAGCCCTTCGAAATCAATCTCTCTGCTTTTCTCATCATTTCCATTAGATAAGTTTCCAGAGTAGCTCACACCATAACAACGTAAGAGGTAACGAGTTGACCTCGAAAAATAATCTAAAGAAATCCCATCTTTACAGACGGGTAGCAGTCTGCATAACAAAAATAAATAATTCAAAAAAGATGGACATCCGAGACAGCAGAAGCAGATACAAAGACCAAATCATACCTTAGTATTTGAAGTAACAAAGCAGAAAATTTTAACTACTTCCTACCAGCATAAAGAAACATCCCATCAAATCTTCAAGGACATCTAAAATTTTAATTGACAGTAAAAATATCGATCTATTGTTTGAAAAATCCAATTTGAACCATTAAACTTGGAAATCAAACTCACCTTCACCGCGAAACGAGAATGACAATAATTCTAGTCGGCATATACATAACTTGATTTCATGATTGGTAATTTGAAATATAGCTTTTCTATATTTCCAAAAACCTCATAATGAGAAAGTGAGAAAGAACTAACGTAAGGGATGAATTAAATTGTTTTCCAACCTAAATTGTACCAAAAGAGACCCAGCTGAAACTCCTTTATCGAGAACAGATAATTACACGCAAAGATACCAATACGAAATTCGCGAATGAGATTGAGCCAAAACATAAACTCATACCTCAACATTCATTTAAGATTGAATGCAAGGCAAAATTGCAATTCTAAGATGATAATCCCCGCTGATAGGGTTTAACGAGATGAATTTTGGGGGTTTAACAGTTTAAGCTTAGCTTCAAGGATAGAGACCACGCACGCAACTGGGCTAGGCGACATTGGCCTTAAAGTGAGGCCCGTTATAAACTGGGCTTAAAGTAGACCAACCCAACAGAATTAAATTGTCCGTACTTCCCTCGTTAAATTTGGATAAGCTTAACAGAAAGGGGAAAAAAAAAAAAAAAAAAATCAAATCTTGTGAAATTTGTAAGTTAACTTTCTTTTTTCAAAAATAATATTTTGTGCATAATTTTAGCAATTGGTTGATATTTTTATCATTTAAATGCTTCAAATAAAATAAAGCAGGCTTAGTTTGCTCGAGGGGATTGGTAAGGATGTGCAATTCGAGATTGAGAATGCCAAGTCAAAGACGGCAGCCTTCGACAGGGCAGGTACCACTCCCTTGAGTAATGCTCCAATGTCCACCGTGGGCAAGTTTAATGTGCCCACGGATGACGTGGCATTGGAATATATAAGGTAGTTAATAAAAACTCTACCAAAAATAATTAAATTCTACTATAAAAAACTAAATCCTAACATAAAAAACTAATCCCTAAAATGAAAAATTGCAAACGTGGCACTGTCACATCACCGGTGGGCACGTTAAGTGTGCCCACCGTGGATAGGAGAGCATTTTTACCACTCACATTTACCAAGTTACTTTAATCGAGTATTTTGCTAGTTTTTCAATAGGGATAATTTTATATTGCTATCTTAATAGAGAGAATTTTATATTGATAACCAATTTTTGCAGCATGTTAATTTTTACACATTCAAATGTCTTGATTGTTTTATATTATAAGCATGTTGCTACTTTGTGATAAATATATCTTCTTCTTCTTTTTCTACTAATAATTAATAATTTAATATAAAAAAACAAATCAAAAGCAGGGCATGTTTGAACTTTCAGCTGCAAGAAAAGAAAGATTTGGTGGTGTTCTACTATTCCCTCAGCTCTCAATCACGATGGATATTTCTCAAGGAGCTGTGAAAGTGGAAATTCAAGTCTGCTCTTCTTTTGGCTTTCTTTTTCTCCAAGAATCCCTTGTCAACCAATCTGCCTACTTTTTGTCGTTTTGTTATGAAATGGTGGATGATCATGATCCTTTGACTAATGCTGTGGTATCTTGGGGTAGAACAGGGCACAGTTTTGTGGCACGGAAATTCACTAAAGTTTGCTAGAGATTTTTGTTGCCCAAGTACTTCAAGCTCAACAATTTTTCTAGCTTCATCAGACAACTCAATACATATGTAAGCCTCGTTTCTTCTTGTTTTGATTCTCTTTCAAGTTTGTGATCTGTTTTTGTGTGTGTGCTAGTGCAGCTTTTCTTGCTCATGTGTTGAATGCGGTCTTTAGATGCTTAGAAATGGAAAGACAATCAAGAAAACTGCAGATTTCATATGCTCTTTATCCTTTCATTGGAGCTCTTATGTATTTAATTGACAATGGATGCAACTGAATACGATGATCAACTATTCAAAGTTTTGTATCTATTTTCTACTTCTGTAACAAAACCACTAACTAAGTGTGTAAGATGACATCATAAATTTGCTCGTAACTTGTATTGAATGTTTAGGACTAAAGGAATTCAACTGCTCTTAGTAGAAGTTCTGTTCTTGGTTAGACAGCTGAACATCATAGTTGTTCGAAATAGTCTGGCTTTGTTTATCTTTGCCAATGAAGAGTTTATCCGTGGACAGAGATATCTACTGAAGAACATTCACAGGCAAAAGCCTATCCACAGCCATTCAGGCAATGGAATGCAGTTCCAGTAACAGACTTAGAAAGAGATGAGTTTGAGGAGGAGATTGAAAAGCTGAAACAAGAGAGAGTTTTCCTTGAGACAGAGATGGAGAGGTATAAAGAGGAAAATTGAGGATATGAACACGAACTGAGATCTCTGGGGCAGACACTACAGAACATTGATCAAATGCAGAGGGAGCCGGGGGTTAACACAACTCTGATGGAATCTCCGAACAAGACGAGAAGGTTCTTGGCTCTGGACTACTTCAAAGACGAGCCAATCTAAGGGAGGAAGACTATGTTGATCAAAGAGAATTCCAGCCCTTCATCTCTTCCATTGTTAGACCTCAAAGAAGCTGAGAAGTTGGGCACTTCTCTAACTTGAAAAGTTGCAAGAGGCATGGATAGTATTGATGAAAGAATTATACAAATTTATCATGAAGCGCTTGATAGAGTAATGATGCGTCAGAAACAAAAGAAATATAAATGTTGCTGGAAGGGGTCTACGAGAATGCAAATAAGAAATGAGTTATGTAGGCACTGATTCAAATAGATAGTGGGCATAACTTTAAGGAGTCATATTTTTCTACAGGATTATATTTCAATTGACACTTCAAATCTAACTTTTTGTAATTATAAATGAAGTTCTTAATATTTACTTAGCCTTTCTATTTTCAAACATAAATACACTATGAACAAGGTGAGTATATCTACTACACATATTTGGCCTAAAACAACGTTGATAGCCAAAATAATGAAGTAGGAAGATGAATGCCATGATAAAGGGTGCACTGTAATCACATCTACATAACATTTCTCCATTAACATAATGCAATAGTTCCTCCACCATAGTATTTATATTGTCATAACATTCACAAGAAACTACTCTCAGAACGATGCAGCCCTAAATACTATCATACAATCATACGAGCACACATATAATTATGGCAGCAAATAATGATATATATGCATCTCATCTCATGATCATGATTGATGCAACGCCAAATACTTTACATTCAATGCTAGTGTGCTAACCAAAAACTACGAGTAGGTTTCAAGCATAAAGTTACTAACCTCATCTCACAAGGTGTTGCATCTTCTATCGGCCTTCATGATTTCAATAAATATGCCACACTGACAAAATAATCAATAAATACTTGAAGGACTGGCTGGATGATTATCCTAAGAAATTATGACACGGAAACAAATAAAATAAAGAAGATAAAAACATGGAGACATAAGCACACAAGTTGATAATTGAATTGTGAAATGACAATCCATAAAATGAAGCATGCATTTGTTTCCTAAAAGACATAAAAGAATCAGGAAAGTTGACTAGCAATTTCCATAAAACACGATAATGTAACTTCCAACCTCTAATTGGTAACCCAATATATAAATGTCACAAGGTAAAAGAAATTGAATTGGCATGAAGGTGTCCAAGGCATGAAGCTATTATTTGTCTCATTATATTCAATTTTCTAAGGGAAGAATAACCCTCTCAGAAGGAGATGAAAGTAATTCAATTTCCATCTTATATCTCAAACTGGAAGGATTCCACTGATTTATTAATTGAGCAAACTAAACTAGTACTTAAGCAAGCATTTTAGGAAAGTTAATCATATCAGGCTTACCAGCATGGAACAAATCTCATAAACTCAACAAAACCAAGATTAATTACATCTGCAAAATCATATACACCATTATTAGATTGAAGGAAGCAATCTTACTTGCTTGATTAATCATCTGAGTAGGAATAATTCAAAAACTATATTATATTACTGTTTTGGAACTAATAAATCACATATTATTCACATAGTGCAATTGGGATTTTACAGTTAAATGTATGTATACCTTATATGTTTTTGAAGCGAGGAACCGAGGTATGGAGGCCAAAGCTCAAAGCGGCAGCCGGCGCTAGCACAGACACTCGGTGCTGTGAACAATAATGTACTGTGAAGGGACGGGGCTGCGGCGGCGTGTCAGAGAGTAGAGAGATAACTGAGAAGATGTAATATCTAAGTCCTCCAAAAACTGGAAAAATAAAATAAAATAAAATTGGAATTTTTAATAATTAGGATTTTGATACCTGTTAAGGTTTATAGAGTCACTGATAAGTTGGATAACTCTATTGGAATTCATACGAATGATTATTTTATCTATCATTTGAAGGAGAAATTAAATAGCGATTCATTTTGAGTCACGTAGTTTGCGAGTAATCTACAAACTGAAATATATAATTATTGTGTGTTGATATACCATGGCACATAAGTTAGATTATGCACGTAAAAGTCGAGTTAGTAAAGAAGTTGTTAAGCAACTTCAAGCTAGATCTCACCATTGACCATTGTTCATTCAAAGAATCACTATATAAGATAAATTAGATTTAATTACGTCTGCATAGAAGTCTCCAATGAAAATCGAATTGAATCTAGACGAACTAAACTTAAAATAAAAATATAGGGCCCGACACTTAAGGTCCCTTTGGAAGCTCTATTTAAAGACTCTACAGAATGAATAGACAGCAACAATTCAAGTCTAACCAGCATCTGGCCATAGGGTATCAAATGCAGTATGAGGACCAAACTTGGACACCAAGCTGGTTACCAGATAAGAAAATATCTTGTAGTTAAGCTTATCAGATCACACATAGAATAGAGTAAAGAAAAACAGAGAAGAAGGAGAGGTCGATTGCAGCCACAATCCAGATCCAGAAAATGAAGAAATAAGGAGAAAGAAGAACCCTGTAGTTCGGCACTCTCATTTAGTGTAGTCAAACCAATATCTATCCTTCCTAATTCGCAACAAACCAAACCATATAACGGTAAGCATTTCATCCTTTCGTCCATTCACTGTAATTTAAATTTGAGCTAAGTTGCCGCAATCGAAATCATAAGTAAATACTGAATCTGAAGCTTAATTCTTACTATGTAGTCTCCAACACCTAAAGCAATCAAAATATTTATAAATTAAGTAGGATCTGCAAATCCAGGTATTAGAGCAAAATACTACAACTAGAAAAATGTAATTAGATAAGCAACTGTAATTCTTTATAAATTGAAGAAACCTAAAGTTTGAACCTTGAAATGTATAAGAACTAGAATGTGAAATCCCTAAATCTAGAAATAGAACTAAGAGCAAAAGGGTTGGGGGGTGTCAAAAATAAAACCTGAGGGGAGATATCGACGCTTTGCTGTGTTGCTGTTTATTTCAACACGGTTGCGCTGCTACGACTGCGGTGGCGTCCGCCGGAGTCTAGGGAGGGGTGGAGAGATAGAAATCAGATAGGGCCGATGATGGCTCGACGTGGACGGGCAGAGCAGCGGGCGGCGGCGCTGTAGTGTGTTGAGGGCGGTGCTCCGGCGTGAGGTGGTGAAGAGTCGACGACGGAAATTCTGATTTTGGGGATGTTGGTTCCAATTAAAGGGGAGTTTGAGTATGAAAATAGAGGAGAGTGGAAGAGTAGTTGCGGCGGCTGTGGCGTGTGGGCGAGACGACGGTTGACCGCCGGGAAATTAAAGGAGAAGGAAGTAGAAGGTGTACCTACAATTCATTGGGTCTGCAATTAGAAGAAGCTTCTGGAGTGAGAGACGACACAACCACGATGTCGATGGCAGAGGCCGGAGAAGAAGAGAGGGAGTGAGAGCATGCGCGTGTGTTGTTTGTGCTTTTGAAATTGTTTTATTTTTCTCAAAAAATGAGCCATGTATAGATTAGACTTGGATTTGCATTGGCCGTAATCAATTAGAAATACTACATAGGTTTCGATAATTAATTTGAAATTGGACTTCAGTGATTGAAAACTCAAGATTAGGGCCATTTAGGCTGACTAGTACCCGGAAACCGAAATTCCGGGTATTGGTTCGGTCCCATTTCTAGATTTTAAAGTTTTCGGTTTTCGCTTTTAACATTTAAGTTATGTATGAAAAATATAATATAATACTCCTACTATTTATTAATAATTTTAAATTTTAAATTTTATAGTCAAAATCAAAATCCTAAATTCCTAATTCTCAACCCTAACTTACTCTTTTTTCATTTGAACTTGAAATCTGATGCGGAACGAAGAAATCTATTATTATCTTGAAGAAATATGATACAACAAACTTCCATTGTGTTGGCTTTTTTCTTATTGTGTTGGCTTCTTTTTCTTTTTTTTCCCAGAAGATAGACTATTTCAAATTTCAATATAGGATAGTAATTTAGATTGATTTTAGATTGTTACTAAAAAAAAATCCAAGAAATTGTAGAATTTCGGTTCTTTTCGGTTATCTGGAATCGAATCGAACAATTTCAGTTTAGTTCCGGGTAACCTAAATTTATTTTCGATCCGATTCCGGTTCCTGGATCCCTAACATGTTCGGTTCGGTTAATCGAAAATTTCAATCCGGTTAACCGAACCGAACCGAATAGACAGTCCTAGTCCATAATTAACCGGTGGATTATTTTTGATAAAATGGTGGATGGAAAGCCCATGTTTGAGCCAATACTTTTAAAGGCAAAAATGCAAGTATACGAACTTAGTCTGACACGAAATTTTAATTTTTTCAGTAAATAAATTTGTTCAATTTTTTCCACCGATTTACTTTCCGATCAAATTAAAATAATATTTATATAACACGTGTGCATCCACATGATTATTTTTATGTAATTAATTAAAAACAAAACATCTCTACCTCTCATCGTTCAACCTTCTCCACCAATTCACCTCCACCACGGCATGGTCGCCATCTCCCTTCAACCGACATACAAAATGAACATCTCTAATTCTATCCCTCCCTCTTCTCTCCCCTTGTGATCTATGCTCTCTCCTAACGTCAACTGCAATTTTTTCTTTGGCAAAAATGCATTTAAATACACGAACTTTGCCTAGCGTTCCGTTTTAAACATTAACGTTCAATTTTCCCCCGAATTGGATTTTCCCCAATTTGAAGATGAGGTGGAGCTTATGTGGCAAACGGAAACCTGACTTGTACAATTCCGGCCGGCTACATAAACGACGTCGTATGAGACACAAAAAACGACGTCATTTGGTGTTCAATTTTTTTTATACATGAATCAAAAAATCGAACCCTAGCCATTTCTATAATTTCGATTTCCCTCTTTCTGCTCTCTTCGCATGGCTTCTTCCTCGCATATGAGTGATAGTGCAAGCGGGTCTTTCAATGGCTATGATACAGGAGTGAATGTGCGATTCCATAAATGGGGGTTTTAATCTTCGTGCTCAACGGGAATCAATGGGTCTCCGCGCTCTCCTTTTCATAAGCTGTGTTCGATTGAAAAGCTGTGCAAAATCTACTCTCCTCGTCCGATTCCTAGGCGGCAAGAGATGAATCAGATCCTAAACGACATCGTTTCCCCCTTTCATATTACACACGATGTCATTCTACTTATCCGACTCAACAACGCCCAGACATGTGGATCGCCACATCAGTTATCATTCTTGCCGGAAACCTAATCGGTGTGAAAATTGAACGAAATCGAAAGTTTGTGAATTTTGAAAAAAGTTGAAAGTTCATGTTTAAAAACGGAACGCTGGGCAAAGTTCATATATTTAAATGTATTTTTGCCTTTTTCTTTCCCATAATTCTTCCCATTCTTGTAACTCACCATAAAAAAATATGTGAATTTCCGACGGATTAGCCGATGGAAAAATATCCGTCGTCATTATTACGACGGAATTCCGACAGTAATCTCCTCCGGTGTGTGGCAACGGCTGTCACGACGGATCAATGACGGTTCGAATGCGGGGCCGATGGAATTACGACGGAACCCTTCACGATGGATATTTATCCGTCGTCTCCCTAATATTTACCATTTTCAATTAATTTTTTAATTTTGTTTTTAGTCGGCTTTACATTTGTTTTCTTCTCCAATTCTAATTTCCAGCCCTAACTAGCTTCCCCCAAATTCACGAAAGTGAACATCCTCCCTATTGTATTTTGAGGTTCTCTCTCCGTGCCGGCTCTCTCTCTCCCCGTTGGTTCTCTCTCTCGCCGCCATCTCCATCGCCGTCGACAGTGAACGTTACCCTCTTCAAGGTGATTATTTTGTTTAGTGTATTTTCTCGTATAAACATTTCTCTGCCCTAATCCCCAAATCGACGAATGCTCTTATCATCAGTTGCCTTCAAAGGAAAATTTCCATGGGCGGAGAAGCTACCTCGCCGGGGATGTGAGCAACATTTGCTTCAGTTACGCCTCAACCTGCCCACTTAAAAAGGTGAGTATCTACAATCACCCCCCGTCCCTCCCCTCTCTCTTTCTTTCCCTCATTATCTTTCGATTTTTGAAAATAGAAGACTGGTTACTCGCCGTCGATGCTCTCGTCGCCCCCAGCTAAAGAGTTGAGAGGTATATTTCTGTTCTTCTAGTGAGAATTTCTGATGGAGGGTTTCCAAATCCAAGAAAATTTCACTATTATTTTTCAATTTGGAGCAGATTAAATCGGTGCTAGATTTTATTATCCCCCCTTTTCACTGGTAATTTTGCACCCTTTCCTCTTTTGGTTCCCTATTTTCTAGTATTAATCGGAATCACATAGAATAATTTAAGTATTTGTCACTCGAGCTTGTAGCTTCGCTATAGTGATTTACCACATTCTCTTCTTTAGTCTTTAACTTATGAAATTTAATTGACAGTTTCATCAGAACATAGTTCCAAGAATATGAGAAGTAGTGAAAGAAAAAGTCTTTTTTAAGATTTGGTGTCAGTGATCAATCATATCATAAAATACTCGTTTCATCTATGGTGAACTGCAACATCTCACATGCATAACTACTATTTTTTGTCAACTTCACCTCTGATTATGCCTATAGCATTTTAGCATGTTCAAATTTCATTTGTAGATTTACTGAGCATATATTCAAATTATCTTGGCCTATGTATCATTGTTTGACTGAAATATTATTGTTAGTGAATCAACTTTAGTGACATTGAATGATAAATTGCTCTTTCCATTGGTAAGTTTCTTAGTCTTAGCTTTAGAGCTTGCATTTTTCTTGATAAGAGAGAGCTTCATCATCACAAAGAGTCGCAGGTTGCTCTATTATAGTACATCTTATGGTGTTCCTCTCTATTTCTTTTTTACCCCTGTTTTCTCAAATTTGTTGTACGTTCCAGAATTGTGAGATTTTTCTAATATTCCTTTTCTTTTCTTTTTTTGGTAATGAAATTCAAAAGCTCTTACATTGGTAGAGAGGAAACAACAAGGTTGCTTTGGCCACTACATATTCTGCACTTTAGACAGGTATACTTCTACTCGAAATGATTAATTCTACAGTTTGTTATTCTGGAAACTTCTATACTATAGTTATTAAATAGTTTGATCAATTATGCCTATAGCATTTTAGCATGTTGAAATTTCATTTATAGAGCATAAATCTACAGTTACTTGTTTCCACATTCCTTTTTTATTTTTTTTTAAATGTTGTTGTTCTGAGTTGCATATTGAATAATGAATACAGTACACCATTCATGTCTAGTGTTGGTATTAGTGGTGTGCAGTCCAGTGTTTGTTGCTTTAGTTTAGCCAGAAAACTTGAAGTGATGATACTTATGATTTGTTAGTTATTATTTCATGTTTAATTCCATACTGTTGGTTGGTGCAAGATCTGTACAATGTGTACTAGCAAGATACTTAGAGACTAAAAGGAGTAGCAGATAAGGCATGTAAAGATTAAAAGAAGTAAAAAAACAATCAGAGACAAATCAATGCAGTTTCTAGTTGGTTTATTTTCATTAATAGTTTGTTTATTTTCATTAATATCTTTTTGTTGCAATATACAAATATTTAAATGCATGTCACTGATTTTTATTTTATTTTTTTTATTTTATACTTGCGGTTTTGCTGCTAGTTGGAGATTTTGGGTGACTTTTTTGCAGAATACACAACCTACAAAGTGTCTGAATGTGTTATATTATTAATTTGTGTGAGTTTAAGTTATCTTATTTATTTGTGTGAGCTAGATGATCATTGATTTAATAAATTTGTGGTGCAATTGCAATATTATATGAATAGCCAAACCCCAAAACTGCCACTTGATTCACAGAGGAAGGCTCCATTAACTTTGCAATTGCTAATAATCGAGAGATTTGTATTTCTCAAATTGTTGCATGTATTAGCTCTATAAGGCTCCACTCAAGTGTCTTTGCCTTATGTTATAATTTGAGCTACATCAAGGTGTTGGTATGCTGTGCATCTGTGCACTTATCTATTTTTCTTTTCATTTTCCGTCCTCTCTTTTCAAGTTTCTTATGTGTGCCAGAATCATGAGGTTTTCCTAGTTTTATTTTTTATTTTTTGGGAATGAAATGTGCAGCCCGTTGAGAAGACAATAAGGAGCTCGAGGAAGCACTGCAGACGGAGAAGCGACTCTTTGAGCAGTTCAAGAGTCAGTCCAGAGGTGATGATAGCCATTGAGCTTGGTGCTCTTTCTAGTACTGAAATTCTGTATTTACAAATATTTATACTTTTGATGTTATATGTGGATTATTAAAATTGAAACTATGTAATACCGACTTTTTATTTAAATTGTGATTTTCATTGAATATTGTTTTATTTTTGGATATTATCGTGGCTGGTTATTTGCTGATTAGATTCATATAAGGTGTTGGCATAGAAAAATATAGAAATAATGATTCTAATATTTTTTTTAACCCCGACGGACTTCCAACGGAATCCCCGACGGATTACTGATGGATATCGTCGTAATATATACTGCACGACGGTGATAGGCCGGCGACTCTTACGATGGGGCCGCCCGTCGGAAATTCGTCGTGATATTCCATCGGTAATCCATCGTAATTGTCGCCGGAGCCGGCAACTGGCCGGCGACACAGACGACGTCTGATCCGTCGTTAATTGTTCATGACGGACATAAATCCGTCGGTATTATTTTGCCGATGCCCTTTTTTAAGACGGAAATAATCTGTCGGAATTGTACTTCCCCGATGGATTTTTGCCCTATTACGATAGATTTTTCTGTCATTATTTGGGGAATTTTTTGTAGTGACTCTTGCCAAAACGCCTCGCACCACCATGCTCTCCCCTCATCCACCATCTCTTCCTTTTTTGCAGTCACCAACTTTATTAAAATCTCACTCTCATCCAATTGACTAATTCAAAAATCAAATTTAAAAAATTAAATCATCTTTAATCGGTAGAAGAAGAAAGGGTCGCCGCTCCCAACCACACCCAATTAATTTAAAGCAGAAAAATCAAATCTAAATTCTTACAGAGTACAATCCTTTTATTTTTTGCGTAAAATTGGACCATATTTTGTTTAAGTTTGAAGAAAAAAGGAAACCAGAAGAAAGGAAGAAGGAAAAGCAAGAAGAAAAAAAGAGCCGATTTTCTATATTTGAGAGAGATAATGATACATACATACATACATATATGTGTGCATTCTTGACACAATGTGCAGGTTTTCTATAAGTAAATAAATGTATATGCTTAACACGTTTTTACTTTACAAACAATTGCACACTAAATTTGAAAATTAACTAGATTAAACACTCAAACACCAAATTTTAGAATTCATGCTACAAAATTGACTATATATATAAGTTAGGCAAGAATCCTAGTATTGAAACAGCCAACTGCGTCTTCATGTACCAACTCTGATATAGTTGGGGTCGCATGAGGCCACCATCCACTCTCCGCATCCATATCCGCCAACACATCAGCCACCCTATTCCCTTCTCGGTAAATATGAGAAACCCTAAACTCCATACCCTCCAAGTATCCCAAAGCTCTCTTCCACGACCTCTTCAATTTCTCCGGCACCACGCTAGAATGACAAGCCAACGTTTCCATCACTTGAGTCGAATGCGACTCCAGCCAAATCTTGTTCCACCCTCGAGCATGCGCGATATCCAACGCCAATGTACACGCCACGGAGCTCCTTTCGAGAGCTGCAAACCCTAACCCTAACTTGAGAGAAAAACACCCCACCACCGCCCCCTTGATAGTCCCGGAAAACACCTCCACAAGAAGACCGACAGTCGCATCCACGAGCAGATCCGTCGGTGTTGACCTTGATCCAATACGGCCGAGGCAGACGCCAGCGAATCCATGTGATCGAAGGAGCTGTCGTTAGGTCCTTGTAAGCCCTGAACTCTGGGGCCTACTTCGATAGAACTCTCATCGTACCGCCACGCTTCAATGGAGTGGAAGCCATGGAAGAAATCTTGATGTGGTCGAGACCTGCAGCGTGAAGTAGCCGTTGGCGAGAAAGATGAGCCGCCACGTAGAAGTTGGCTTCCAGCAAGATTGCAAATCATCGCATAGTTCTTTGATAGTCAGTGGTTCTTCTCCTCGGGCAAGACTCAGAAGGCCGACGAGAGGGAACTTGAAAGAATTCAAACTCTGGGGGTAAATCTCTTCCGTCGACGACGGCTTTGATATGAGTGGCGGCGGAGCAAAGGAATATCGATTTCCAGCGATTGAGGGAATATTGAGAGTACAACACGCCATGGTTGGTACGGTGATTTTAGGGATTGATCATGAGATTGTGTTTGTTTTGTTTATATCTATGGCCTTGGTTGTTTCTCAGATATGGGTGCTGTATTTCTTTTCGGAATTATAAGGCAAGCACTTACACTACAAAAAAAAAGTATTATTTGCAACGAATTTTTTTGTCACATAAAGCTAAATATTCACACAATCGGTTATATGTGAGGAAAAAAAATTCGTCACACCGTCGTCATATTAGGGTCCTCGCATATAACCTATGTTGCATGGGTGCGGGAGTGCGGGTGCGGGGGCGATACGATTTGGATACGCGGATATGGATTTTTAAAAATTTTAGGGTGCGATTCGTCGAGGATACGTCTATATATTTATATTTTATTATATATATCACCCATTTTATAAAAATAAAAATCATAAATTAAATACTACTCAATTAAAATGAAGATTTCAATTACTCAAACTTTGTTGCAGAAGTGAGCGAGTTGTACATTCAATAGAGATGGCAGAGATTTCGATGAACAAGTTGCCATTTTTGTAGTTTGTTTGTTTCTTCTTCTTTCTTCATTCTCATGTGGTTTTCTTGAAGTTTTAAACCCTAGATGATGAACTAAACTTCGATCATTCACAGTTTGCGGTTGAAGCGGCGTACACTTTTGACGGGCTGCGAAGTATTTGTGTTTTTGTTCGTTTTCTGTTCGTTTGCGTGATAAATTCGAATAGTTATGTTTTGAATCACAGCAATAAATGTGCTTCTGTGTAGTTATAACTGTTCATTTATCTTCAAATGTGGTAAGAATTTATTCCATTTTCTTATCACGTTTGTAATATACGTGATAAGAAACTCTCGAAATTCTTATCAAAGTTATAGACCAAAACTACACTATTCTAACAACTTTTTCATGAATTTTTTGCAGTTGATAACAATATCATCAACCGCAATGGTAATTGACACATCAAGTGAAAGCTCATCTTGTTGGATTATTGCTGGCGTATCTCAACAAGCTTTGATAGATGCGATGATATTCATATTCAATCCGAACCAACTGTGAAGGGTCATGTTGTTTGCAGTTCTGTCTTTCGTAATAAGGATAGCATGCTTTCGGCAATTCATTCATATCATTTGAAGAATTCTATGGAGTTCCGAACTGTGAAATCTTATCCGAAAAGATACCACATTATTTGCAAGTTTGATACAACATGCGTGTTTTTATTGCGAAGCTTAGCGTTGGTCAAAGCATGGAAAATAAAAACCTTGGTAGCACACACATGTGCCAAAGACGTCAAGTCATGCGCCGAACCTAAGGTGTCTGCAAGAGCCATAGCGGAGTTGTTGGACCTCATATGTCTGTGGATGGATTTGTTCTCAGGCCATGCGATATCCAAGGCCAAGTACTTAGGGAGTTTGGCGTTAGATTGAGCTACCCATCTTCATTATCTAGGAGGAACCGAGCTTTGAAATCTATATATGGTGATGAAGAGAAGTCTTTTCAGGTAATAATTTAGGAATTCATTATAAGAAACTCAGATTGCATGGTAAGAATTTTTACTCATCTTGTATATTTATCGTAAGAAACTCATGCTTGAAAAAATGAACCCCAGTTCTGAGGTGGATTTGCTGACTGGTGAGGATTCAAAATTCAAGTATTGTTTTTTTTCTCTGTCTGCATCCATAAGAGCTTTTCGTGCATGTCGGCCCGTTATTGTCATTGATGCGACCCATCTTAATGGAAAATACAAGGGTGTTATGTTCGTTGCATCTACTAAGGATGGAAATGAGCAGATTGTGCCCTTGGCTTTCGGCATTGGTGATAAAGAAAAAGACGAATCATGGACATGGTTCCTTGAACATGTTCGGAAGAGCTTGGAACCCCGGAGAATTTGTTGATTGTGTCCGATCAACATTGTAGCATAAAAAATGTTGTGGAATTTGTGTATCTAGGTAAGAAAGTTTCATAATTTCTTACATTTTGATCTATCTCAGATAGTTAGAAGTATTTGTACTTTGCAATAACTTTCTTACACATGGATATGTTTTTCTTGCATTATTATAGGTACAGCTCATGGTTTTTGCACGTATCACATTCAAGAAAACTTGCGGAATTCCCAGGAGAATGTTATAGAAACATTTCAGGCTGCAGCAAATGCTTTCAAGAAAGATGATTATGAAGATCACATGAATAATTTGCTAGTGGATGCTCCCGGGATTCATGGCAAACTTATGGGCATTGGGCCTGTGCGATGCGCAATTTGTAAATGTCCGGTCCGGAGGTATGCTTTCCGAACATCGAATGCAGTTGAAGTGCTAAATGCGCGTCTGAAATGGGGTAGGCAATTGCCAGTCACTTCATTACTTGAGTACGCACGTAATTTGGTGCAATCATGGTTCTATAAGCGTCGGACCATAGCTGATGAAAGCGTCAACGAAGTGAGAGAATACGCCGAAAAAAGATTGGGATTTTCCACCGAGAAAGCTATGTCATACAATGTTCTCCCGATATTTGATTCGAAGTTCAATATTATCTCAGGCGTGATGAGTAATATTGTTGACCTAAGACTGAGGGAGTGTTCGTGTAAAGTGTTCCAAATGCTATTGATCTCATGCTCTCATACGATAGCAGCCATAAGGTAATAAATGTTATTGATTTCATTAGAATTTTTTTTTTCTTACCACTTTATAATAAACCTTCAAGGTTTAGTTAGAATTTGCTTATTTCTTACTACATGGTTAAACGTTATTTTTATTTTCTTACTACTCGACCGATAAGTGGCGTCAGATTTATGCATCAGAGGTCATGCCTGTCCCAGACCCTAGTGATTGGCGCGTACTAAACGATATCGAATCAAGTGTTGCGGCACTCCACTCAATCCTAGGCAGGCGGGACGTCCAAAGAAAAAGAGGTGTCCTTCCGGAGTTCCAATAATGAAGCACCGAGAAAAGAGACTGAATGTCCACCAGAAGCAGATCCAATCGAAGAAGGTGTAGGAACGGAGGTCCTTAAGGGAGGAGGCCGTGCATGCTCTCGTTGCCACAAATGTGGTCATTATTATACCACTTGCACTGAATTTATAGAAGTGTTACATGTGGAAGCTGCAGAGGAAGTTGTTGATTGCACCAACACACGAGGCGTGAAGAGCCCTCGCAACCCGAAAAATGTGGTATTTGCGGGATTGTTGGCCACACTCGGAAGAAGTGTCAAGATCCCAGCAGGTTTTATTAAGTTTCTAAGATTGATGTCAGTTCTTAGCACACTTCTAATTATGTTTGTGCTCAGCCCCTGACATTATCAAACTCATGTTTTTGTGTTTTTTGCCTAATATGTATTGTTAAAATACGATATTTTTTATGAAGTTTGTTTTTGATTGGATCTGCTTCTGGGTTTTATTAAGTTTCTAAGATTGATAATTAAGTTTGTGCTCAGCCCCTGACATTATCAAACTCATTTTTTGGTATTTTTTGCCTAATATGTATTGTTAAAATACGATGTTTTTTATGAAGTTTGTTTTTGATTGTAAGAATTTTCTTTAATTCTGACCAGAGTTTTACCGTCTCAGCTTACGGTTGTAAGAAATTAGTAGTTTCTTACATCTACGTTGTAAGAAATAACGCATTATCTTATGACTTTTTTTTGCAGAAATTATTAGGTTGTCAGAATTATTAATGTTTCTTACAATTTTTCTACATGTTCATACTATGGTTGGATGCTTTTATATAGTTTCGTAAGAAATTCATAAAAATTCTTATAACTTTTAACTTATTTCGGACGACTTCTTCAATAAATTCTTATAACAAACGTATTAATTCTTCCCAAAATACAGACGACGGCTAGAAATACAGAAATCCATTTAATTCATAACATCTTAAGATTGTAAGAAATCCATTACATATGTGCAAAAAAAAACTGATTTTTGTCTAGAAATTCACAAAAAACAGTGGGTGGCTAGTTCCATATCCATAATCCCCACTTTCCAAAAAAAGTTGTTTTTTGTACGTGCGTGTTCATCCTCCCAAAAAACCAAATTTCTTTGAAGACTATTACTTGCTCCCCCTAGATTAAATGGTATTGAAGTGTCCTCCCCAAGATTGCAATCCGTGCTGTGAGCATAGATGGTTTTTGCCACATGACGACGGTATTTCATGACCGTGATTGCGTCCTCCAAACCCCTCGGCAGCTTTACATTTGAGATTATCCATTCCACTTGCTTCATGCAGTAGAGTGTAGCATCTGTGGCATTGGTGTCCCTAAAAGCCTCCCTACCTGTTGCAAGTATTCATTGTAAGAATCTATTTATTTCCAAAACGATAGATGATAAGAAATTAAAAATTCATGAACAATTTCTTACCTTTCAAAGCCCCAAACTTAAAACCAAACTGAGCCTTCTTGGGGCGGCTGATCTGGTGTTCTTTGTAGTAGTCAATGGCTTTAAGGATATTAGGCATCAAACGGAGCAATGGTATGAACATGCATTTTTTCTTATATTTCTCCACATCCCCGAATTTATACCCCTTGGTGTCGTGTAGTATTACCTTCTGTGCCTTTAAATCAATTTCGGCCACTGTCCACCCTCCTTGTCTACTGAAGCTCACCGCTACAAGCTATCATAACATGGTATTAAATAGTAAGAATAATGACAAATGGTAAGAACAAAACCGTTTTACTTATTATATCATGGTAAGAATTTTCCTTAGGATTATAAGAAATGATTTTGTTTCATTACCTGGTCGTATTCAAGCCAACCTTTCACGCAATCCCCCCACTCTGGCAGAGTCCCATCGGCACACATCATCAACCTCTCCATGTCATGATCAGGAACTTCCTCCGGACCACGTTTCGAAAACGCGCGAAAGTCATACAATCCAAGTGCGTCCTTTTCCTCTTTATGCATTTTATCAAAAATTATTTCGATATCATTCTGGTAAGAATGAAACATTTTTTTACAAGAATTTCATATTATCGTAAGAAAATAACAAATGTTTGTTAGAATATAGAAACTTTCTTACCATGAAGATGCAAGACAGGTAAGAATGATACATTATTAGATAAGAATTTCACATTATCGTAAGAAATGCCAAATTATAGTTATAATATTGCAACTTTCTTGCCATGAAGATGCAAGCAGGTAAGAAAGAAACATTTTTTAATAAGAATTTCACATTAACGTAAGAAATGTCAAATTATAGAATATAGCAACCTTTCTTACCATGAAGATGCAAGGCATAATGCCTACTTTGGGGTTTACATCATGCAGTCCAGCCATATCGGGCATCGATGCCAATATAAAAAGATACGCATCGACATGGTCGTCACTCAACTCGCTTTTTTCACCCAGAATATCATTGAAGAATTCCTTGTAGACGTTAAAAAACAACCCTACATTCCTCCTATCACATGAACCTATGGAAACCTAAATGTTAGTTCCGTAATACAAGTCAAAACAAAAGTCCTATACCATTTTCATGAGAACTTACATTTTATCTTTGCCTGCCATGAATTGGGCAAATTTTTGTCGGCCGGGACGAACATCTTCTCTTAGGTACGGCGAACGGCAAGCCATCACATATATTTCAAAAGTAGGTGTAGTTGAGTGGGACGGAGGGAATACTATTTATTTTTTTTTCAAGCTAGTGAATAAGTGCTTGTTTGCACAGGGATATTGATATTGTAATAAGAATTCGTTTCATTTTATTTGAATTGATTAATTCCAATTAACTTGATTCAGATCAACTATGGCGGTAAACATGTTTTTTAAACAATTTTTAAGCCTACGAAGTAATTAGCTCAAACTTGAAAAACATTTATTGTACGAAAGTCACAGACACGTACATTCAATAATATTTTGAACTCATTCTATCATTTAACATTTGTTTTTATGATATTCATTGCCCAATTTATTATTTCAACAATATCTATTTTAGTAAAAATAAATTAACAATTTTTTAACGATGAAAGTTATAGATATTATAAAGAAAAATCCTGAAATAGTCATTTTGATATAACATAATGAATTTTAATATAGATATTATATATCTTGATCAAAGAATAATCAACTCCAATAATTAATATTCGATTATTTTGCCATCTCCTTGATTTAAATTCACCTTGATGAGACTTTGATTTTGTTTAAGAGATATTTATATCTCAGCTTTACAATTTTCTAACTCTCCTTGATTATTAATATGAATTCGCCTTGGTCTATTAGAGTGAATTCTTAGTAGCCTTGGACAAAGAAAATTATACTCCTTTCGTACGTCCCATCATCGAAATGACCATAATTTTTAAATATATGTGAGGAGTATAATAAGAAAACAAAAATATTTCGATGGGACACATAGAGTATATTACTAAAATAATTGCTTGCTAATCAATTTCAGCACAAAATCTAATAAAAAGTCTAACTGAATTTCAATTTTTGGGCCCAAAGTATCCTTTGATCTGTTTTGTTGACCGCGGGTTTTAGTCACACGCCTCAACCTCAAATAAGTTGGGACGGAAAAACATACAATTAATACATTAACTAACATGGGTCTCGCCTTATAAATTGCGAATGATTATATAGTTAACTCCAACACATTAAGACAGACAGTATATATCTCCAAGCAAATTCAATATCTATACATCCAAACAAACAATCTTTGATTAAATTTGTACCAATAAACACAATCTTCCAGTTAGAACAATTAAATCACAAACATCTAAAAACTTATATAGTCCAAAGCACCAATGACTAAATTCCTAGAACACATCATCAACAATTTAACCCTATATACTATTACATCCCATTGAAGTAGAGCCATTTTTATTCAAATTGAGTTTATTATAATAATAAAATAGCTCTATTTTAGTATCCCATATTTCAATTGAATCATTGGATCAACCTAATTCATTGTACCAATAAATTGGAGTTGCCTACATGGGCCAACAAATTTGGGCTGGTCTTCAGAATTATTAGTCCCACATACACAACTCCATTATATTTATAAAGCAAACAGAAATTTTGTGACATGTGTAAATAAAATTATTAGGTTTTCATGTGAATTTTTTTTTTTTTTTGTTGTTGTTGTTGTTGTGGTTGCGTTATTAATTAGGATATAATTATAAACACATCTCAAATAATATAATTCTCCATTTCTGTGATGGGGCTCTATTCGTTGACCATAAAACATTTAAAATGTAGCTACATATTGAACAATCTATAATAAATGTATATACTTGAAAACTTATTAAACAGTTCTAAACCCAATAAAAACAAAAAAAAAAACTTAGATAACACTGTCACATGAACGGTGTACATATTAATTATGTCCATAGTATATAGGAAGATATTTTTTCCATTGAAAATACAAGGTTGATCAATTTTTTATCATAAAAAAACTAACTAGGACTTTAATGAAATTATTATACTCCGTCCATCTTTAAAAACTTTGCCCATCATTTCGTTTTGGACTGTTTCCGAAAACTCTGCACCTTCTATTTATGGACATGGACATCATAATAATACAAATAAAGGTAAGATCATATTTCCACTATTAGTAAACAATACAATGCACGACATTAAAAGTAAGACCCAATTTCCATTATTAATAACAAATACCAGTACAAGTCAATTATATCATTTGAAAACCCGTTCCCGTCAAAGTGGGCTAAATTTTGAGAACGAAAGGGGTATAAGAATAGAAATGACATGAAAATCCATATCGATCAAACAATGACATTTTTAGACTTTAAAAGTCAAACAGAAAAAGGAACATATATCATAAACTCTAAAATTAATGCTTTTAAAATATATCATAAATTATTAGTAGCAAATATACAAATCTATTATAAGGAGTCATTTTTTTTGGGGGGGGGGGGTTGGCGGGGGGGGGGGGGGGGGTTCTTCTGGCCTGAAAAGCTTAACACCTTCCTAAAAACTTTTCATAATGGACATTAAAATGTAATAGAAATTGCTGCAATCATTAATGTGTCAGCATCACGTGTATAATTTATTTTTTTCATATTAACGTTTAATTTTCTTTAGTATACTTTAATATATTTTGGTAGAGTTTAATTTTTAAGATAAATCAAAATAACTTTCGTTATATATAATATTGTCATGTCATCCGTTGACACATTAACCATACTGACGGCAGGCGCTACATCATACCTTTAGAATGTCATTAATTATAAGTTTGCATCTGAATTAATGAACGGTCTGAAAAAACTTTTATTCTTTGTTGTAAAAACAAATATTTGTGGTTATTATTAAGGCACAAGAAAATATTGAAGTCTTTAATTATAACAAAATGAAGTATGAAACAGTTAATTTCTAGACCGGAAGAGAGAGAGAGAGACGTCCGAAACTAATTTTCCAATTGCGCATTTATGTACGAGAATGAGACAAAAGAATTTGAGGAAAAATTAAAAGACCACTAATTAATTGCATAAATAAATTGAAATCGACTGATTTTCTGATCTGCCAATCTGCCATACTCTGGCCTAGTTAATATGCTCACCAAAATTTTGGGGCTGTCATAATCTGACAAATTTATTACTAAAAGAAAGTTGTTAGTTACCATGATATACTAAGTTACAACTATGAAAGAAAAAAATTGTATAAAAGTAATTATGAGACACTATGTTTAAAATCTTTTTTTTTCGAAAGTACTATCCCCATCCCATTATATTAAGTCATTTTCATTTGATAGACATTTCGCGCACGTATTTCCACTGAAACTTAGTACGGGTTTTAAAATATAATTTTGTAGTATCTTTTTTTTTACGGGATACTATGACACTCATAGTATCCCGTAAAAAAAATGATACTACAAAATTATATTTTAAAACCCGTACTAAGTTTCAGTGGAAATACGTGCGCGAAATATCTATCAAATGAAAGTGACTTAATATAATGGGATGGAGGTACTATGTTTAAAATCTTTAACAACAAAGGATAATGATATTTTATATCACAACCGTAATTCTGTCTACGAGGTTATAGAAAGTGCTAAATCAATTGATTGCATATGTCTCTTCTATAAAAAAAAATAATTAAAAAATATTATACTAGTAAAATGGATATATTCTTAAAATTTATCACTGCTTTAATTGTTACTACAAACTAATTAATTTAATAAGTATAATATTTTTTAGGTGAAAAAATAACTCAATATATGGTTTAGGGTTTATTTTAAATCATACGGAGTATTTTAAAACTATTTTATACTCGGGACACACTTGGATCAGCCGGAGGCACCGTGCGGCCGGGCTAAAATAATGGCACTTTTATTCATATAGATTGACACTTTTCTGTATAAAGATTGACACTTTTAAAAATTGTCATTTTATTCGTAAAATAATTATGTTAAAGATTGGTACTTTTATTCATATAGATTGACACTTTTCTGTATAAAGATTGACACTTTGGGCCCGGCCGCACGGTGCCTCCGGCTAACACAAGTTTTTGTCTTTATACTCCCTCTGACCCGTCACTAAAATCGGGCAGAGGAGTAATATTTATATGAAATTAAATAGGTTATTTAGATTCATATATCTAAAAAAAAATGTGATTCAAACCCTGGCCTAAAAAACATTCTACCGATTTTAGTTTTCTTTCGTTGTCAATGGATTCTAGAATCTAAAAATATCTTTGTGTGTTTTATAAGCTGGAGTATATATAATAAAATATAAATTTTGTTTACAAATAATTGATCCGATTAGTTCGCACGAAAGAGTATATAATAAAATATAAATAATTGATTCAAATTAAAAATAACTTAATAAATAGTACTCTATTTCAAGACAAATTGTCTCACGTCTCATATGATATAGGCGGCCGCTTTCAAATTTATAATGCCAACAAGTACGGAGTATGAATTATCTAATCGTCAAATTTGAATTTATTTTTTTTTTCTTTTTTTTTGGGGTATTTGCTCTCCTAATTTCTGGCTTGTCTCATAATCGTGCCAGCTTACATAAAAGCTCCAATGCCCACCGTGTGCATATTTAATGTGTCCATCGGTGATGTGACATTGCCACGTCGGAAATCTTTTCTATTAGGGTTTAGTTTTTTTTAGGTAGGGTTTAGTTTTTAATAGTAGAATTTAATCAATTTTGGTATTTTTTTTATTAACTTCTTTATTTATATCAATACCAGGTCATCCGTGGGTACATTATGTATGCCCACGGTGGGCATTGAAGCATTACTGCCATAAATTTATTTATGGGTATTTGCTCTCACGTCATATTTGAATTTATTTTTTTTATGGGTATTTGCTCTCCTAATTTCTGACCTGTCTCATAATCCTGCCAACTTAATACTTAGTCAAGTAATAAATGAAAATAAAATATTTAGATACTTGTAAATACTATGCCTATATTCTAGAGCAACAAAAGACGGCAAAACTTATATCGACAAATCTCATTAACTGATTTTTCGGATGAAGTCATTATCATATCGACTTGATAATGGCAAAATTTGTTAAGTCTAAACCTGAACATGATCTGTTAATAATTTATTAAACTCTGTACACGAACAGACCTGAATTGCTCAAACACACACATGACCCAGACATGACACGAACAAAAACATAGATAAATTTAAAATTAATTAAAATAATAGTAATTAATAAATGTTATTATGTTACACGAACATGACACAATAATTTCATATTCTTATCGTATCGATACGATAAGAACACAAGCACGATAGACCACAACAATATCTCATTTGTGCGTGCTTGTGTCGCGTTATCGTATCGTGTCAGAAATTGACAGTACTAATTATCTGCATAGATATATAAATTTATAACAATTAATAGATAGCATAAAGCTCCCCTTAAAAAAAAAAATAATAATAAAAATAAAAAAATAGCATAAAGCTCCCCTTAAAAAAAAAAAATAATAATAAAATAAAAAAATAGCATAAAGCTCTTCTATTAACCTCACCTGTCTTTATTTTTAACGATATGTATAAACTTAGTATTCCACTATCTTGCGAAAGAAAAACAATTTATTCAACACGATGATTTGTTTCAATAATTTTTTAAGAATATTGGCTTTAATACTAATACACGGAAAGAAAATGTTTGATAGTTATATGATTTAAGTTATTTTAAACTTGAGACATTGAATAACAACCAAATTAAAAAGAATAACAAATATCCAAACAAGAAATAATATAAAAAAAAATAGTACTTACATACAATTCACATGTACTCAATTAATTTAGGAAAGTAAATCATACTTCTAAGGAAAAAAACTTAAACAATTAGGTAATAACTAAATTAATAAAAGGCAACTTTAATTCACAACGAATTTAATTATATATAATACAATCCAGTATTACATTATTGTGCTTGAGTTATATAAATTATAAGGATAAGGATACATAAGCCTCTTTTTATATAACTATAGATATCGCTCGATATATTCAACAAACGAGACAACTAATTGCTGATTTACGTACACTCCATGCAATCATAACTTCATAGCAAGGAAAAAACAAAATAAAAGAACGAAATATTTTCTTGATAAAAACTCTAATAATCTGTAAAGCTCTGATCCAATCTCCTCATGATAAAATGCAGTCTTCTTCTTCAATCAGATTTCTTTTCACAGCCCATCTAAACACAGTTTCATGTATAGACCTTAAAGCCTAGAAACTAAGAAGTTCTTGAGCTCTCTCCGAAGTATTTTTCCGGCTGGCGATCTCGGTATGGATGAGCGAAAGTAGATCTTTCTCACTTTTTTATAAGGTGCAACCTACAGCAGAGAATGTCAAATTGTGAGCACAGACAAAGCTAAGGAATTGTCCAAAATTTGGTTTGATATGATTAGAGCAGCAAGAATGATAACCTGCTTCGCCACGTAGTTCATCAGAGCTGCATCCGAGACTGAACTCCCTTCTTTGCGAACAACAAACGCCACAGGAATCTCTCCGGCTTCTTCATCCTTGGCACTGCATGGTATAAATGGTGAACGTGTGTTCTGATTAGCATTTGTTCCGAGGAAATGAGAAATATTTAGCAGAACAAAAATTTCAAAGCGATCTCAACATCATAATCAAGTTTAGTTACTCGAAGAGCTACTTTAAATCTGTAAACATGCATACTTCCATAAACTTTAAGGATGAAGTAAGAGCTAGGATGAAAAGGGCTCTTTTGTTTTCATAAAAGGGAACAGTCTTTATGGCTAGTTTTTGGCAAAAGACGAACCGAATTGTCTTTAGACGAGCTAAGATTTGCACTTCATCTGGTAATAAAACTTAATGTCTGAAAATTTGATTCTAGGCAATTGAGATCTACCAGATACAGAAATTACGGAGAATATAACAGCGGTGAAAAAAATATTTACTAATCAACACTTATCTGAGTGAAATCCATTTAAATTATCCGAACTTCTGAACTAATAATGACACCTCAAATCATTGAATCAAACATTTCCAAATAACATAATTTGTTACAAATAATGCAACTTTCCTCATGTTTCAAAATCAAGAATTAGTAATTACTCCACAGAAATAAGATTAACCAAGATGCAATCCCGATCATCAGACTATCGCTACAAAATTCATGTCGAATCCTAATGTGGTAAAGATATCAATTAATGATCAGAATATCATTCAAAATTCACCCTTACCCTGTAACAGCCGCATCAAGTACTTCCGGGTGTGTCATCAAAACTGCCTCCAAATCAGCAGGAGCAATCTGAATATGACAAAGCCGGCCAAACTATTATTAGTAACTACAGTGCAGCAGTTTTATATCAAAGTCACGCATAAAACAGGTAACGGCTCGAGTAACAAAACTCCAGAAATTATATTCCATTTTTCACCTCAAAAGTTCAAGCAAATAGGTAGTTGGCATAAATGGATCCAAACCTGGAAGCCTTTGTACTTGATCATCTCTTTTAAGCGGTCGATTACATACAAGTACCCTTCTTGATCAAATAAACGATGTCCCCAGTATGCAGCCAACCATCTTTGTCTAGTGCAACCATGGTTGCTTCAACATTATTCAAGTACCCTGTCCCGAAAAAGATCATAACAACAACATTTACAAAACTTCTTCGAGTTAAAAACATAAATCCCAAATAAGAAACGACGTATACCTTTCATGTTTCCAGGTGTGCGCAACCAAAGCTCGCCAACAGATCCTGGAGGTAAGTGAGCACCCGTTACCCAATCTACCACTTTAGCCTGAATATTAGGACCAAGAAGTCCTGCAGAAGAATATCTATGCATTCCAATAGCATTGTAGCCGCGAGTTGCCAACGCAGCCGATTCTGTCATGCCATAACCCTGAAAAGAAAGTCAAGTACAGCTTATAATAAGTGTAATTATCACAACAAAACTAAGAAATACAAAGCCATCTGCACAGAGCTGAATGAATATACCTGAATGAAATCAACATGAGGAAGTGCCTCCATCAGTTCACTAATGCTTTTCTCACTCAACGGAGCCGCCCCACACGAGATCTGTTTCAAGCTCCGGAAACTAACACCACCGTCTCTCTTAGCTCTCTTTGTCAATGCTAGTAGTATAGGTGGGACAGCATGAAGGTGAGTGATGCCATATCTATCAATAGCTCTCTCCATATCATCAACATCAAATCTTTTCATAGTGACAACAGTAACCCCCAAAGACAACAATCCCAAAACAAATAGAGACAGTCCATACACATGAAACATCGGGACAACAGCCAAGCACACATTCTGTGAACTGGGATAATCATAGAGTGAAGCTTCAAATCTCACAAAGAGTTCAATCATGGCTATGAAGTTTCCATGAGTCAACATAACTCCTTTAGATCTACCAGTAGTGCCAGATGAGTACAAAATTGCTGCAGTGTCCTGTTGCCTAATTCTAGGCCTTGGTGCCATTGTAGGATCACTAGAAATAAGCTTATGAAAGAGAGAACCATCACTAGAACTATAATGAGAGTTAAAGTCTAAAACTTCAGGCACCCCAACTGCACGAAACCCCTCGAATCCGAATGCATCGACTAACTCATCAACCTTAGCAACAGAACAAAATGCTAGAGATGCATTACAATCAAGAACCTGCTTTTTTATCTCTGAGAAACTACTAAAAGGGTTCATGGGTGTCACAACTGCACCAATACTCAAAGCACCCAAGAAAATAAGAGGGAAGCAAACAGAATTCGGAAGCAAGATCAAGATTACATCACCTTGCTTCACACCCAACTGGTGAAGGCCAGCAGCCATGGATTTCACCAAAGGTGAGAGCTTTGCGTAGGGAACTGTAAGCCCAGATGCAGAGTCAACGAATGCATGCAGCCCATTGTGTTTGTGTGAGAAAATGAATGAAACAACATCAAGAAAAGGCTCAGAGGGCAAGTTGATGGAAGGGTATTTGCTGGAATATATTCCTGTTTCAGCAGAATACCAAGAGGGGTCTGAGTCTGTCAACTTTCTTGATTTTGATGTTTCTTCAATCACGCCATGAACATGCTCTTCCTCTGCGCTCTGCAATTCGATGTGGTCTTTCGATAATGCATCCATTGAGAGAGAGAGATGGAAGAATAGAGAGAGACAGAGACAGAGAGGAAGAGAGTCAGAGCCCAGAATACACAAATTCAGACAACCATGACATATTTATAGCTCCAACTCATTAATGGAGTCTGCGAAAAGGAAACCCAATAATTAGTTCCAAATATTCTCAAATATAATCGCAGATGACGTGTGATTCGTCTCTCCTCAATATGTAAAGACTCCATTTTATCACTCAAATTTGTGTGTCCTGAAATACACAAGACACAGGCAATCCAATTTGGAATCAGTCCAGAATAAATTCAAAATTAGTGAGGAATAAAGCATAAGAATATTTGTGGTTGAAATGAAAAATCAAGAAAAATAGAAGATTGTTTGTTGGCGGAAAGTTTTAAGGGCTGGTAATTGCTAAGGCGGAAATGGACTGGAGCAGCAAAGATGGAGCGCTGGCGACATGTTTTAAGTTTGAAAAGTTACAAAAACCTAACAAATAAAATTGGTAAAAACAAATTAAATATTTTTAGGTGAAAAGATTTAAACCCTATCTCGATCCTTTGACTTCCTTAACAATAACGTGACTTATTACCAATTTATTTGTAATAAATTTTTGCAAATCTATAGTCAAGGCAAACTTTTGTCACATAACAACCAAAATTGAACCAAATACATGAATCTCCAAATAAGGAATCAAATTACTAATGAATAAATTGAAAATGGCAATTAATGAATGTGAATATATCATGAAATAAATTACATGTGATTTGAATGGAATTAATTATCGAACACAAGTTAAATTTAATTATATATATATATATATAGATATATATATATCTATATATATATATATATATATATATATTTTACTAAATAGTTAGAGGAGGGAACACAAAGCTCCATAAATTTCGAAATTAAATAATATTAAAAAAATACAAAATTATCTTCATTATGTAAAAAATATGAGTATCTTTCAAAATTAAAACACTTTAACATTTTAACTATATTAAATACAGTGCAAAAAAAAAAGTCTAACAAATAGATGACAGAATGAGTATGATTTATTATAAGTGGAATGGAGGAAGTAACTTTTTTTTTGGTTCAGGAACAATGACCCATCACCCATGTGCTAACGAGAAATCATAACGGACTCTTGATTGTCTAAAGTTCAAATTAACACTAAATAGTACTCCCTCCGTCTCGCTATATTATGACACTTTTTTTTCGGTATGATTAAGACGCAAGGGATTAGTGTGTAAGTGTACTGTGTGTAGAGATATGATGTTGTTTATGTATTTATACATATTT